>JAQPZY010001437.1:1575000-2175000 GCA_029931535.1 Margaritifera margaritifera | reverse complement strand
TAGTTATTACAGTTCATCAATGAGTAATATTACCCTAGTTATTACAGTTCATTAATGAGTAATATTACCCTAGTTATTACAGTTCATTAATGAGTAATATTACCCTAGTTATTACAGTTCATCAAAGAGTAATATTACCCTAGTTATTACAGTTCATCAATGAGTAATATTACCCTAGTTATTACAGTTCATTAATGAGTAATATTACCCTAGTTATTACAGTTCATTAATGAGAAGTATTACCCTAGTTATTACAGTTCATCAATGAGTAATATTACCCTAGTTATTACAGTTCATCAATGAGTAATATTACCCTAGTTATTACAGTTCATTAATGAGTAATATTACCCTAGTTATTACAGTTCATCAATGAGTAATATTACCCTAGTTATTACAGTTCATTAATGAGTAATATTACCCTAGTTATTACAGTTCATCAACGAGTAATATTACCCTAGTTATTACAGTTCATTAATGAGAAGTATTACCCTAGTTATTACAGTTCATCAATAAGTAATATTACCCTAGTTATTACAGTTCATCAATGAGTAATATTACCCTAGTTATTACAGTTCATCAATGAGTAATATTACCCTAGTTGTTACAGTTCATTAATGAGAAATATTACCCTAGTTGTTACAATTCATCAATGAGTAATATTACCCTAGTTGTTACAATTCATTAATGAGAAATATTACCCTAGTTGTTGCAATTCATCAATGAGTAATATTACCCTAGTTGTTACAATTCATCAATGAGTAATATTACCCTAGTTGTTACAATTCATCAATGAGTAATATTACCCTAGTTATTACAGTTCATTAATGAGAAATATTACCCTAGTTATTACAGTTCATCAATGAGAAGTATTACCCTAGTTATTACAGTTCATCAATGAGTAATATTACCCTAGTTATTACAGTTCATCAATGAGAAATATTACCCTAGTTATTACAGTTCATCAATGAAAAATATTACCCTGGTTATTACAGTTCATCAATGAGAAGTATTACCATAGTTGTTACAGTTCATCAATGAGTAATATTACCCTAGTTATTACAGTTCATCAATGAGAAATATTACCCTAGTTATTACAGTTCATCAATGAGGAGTATTACCCTAGTTATTACAGTTCATCAATGAGAAGTATTACCCTAGTTATTACAGCTCATAATGAGAAATATTACCCTAGTTGTTACAGTTCATAAATGAGAAATATTATCCTAGTTGTTACAGTTCCTCAATGAGAAGTATTATCTTAGTTGTTACAGTTCCTCAATGAGAAGTATTACCCTAGTTGTTACAGTTCCTCAATGAGAAGTATTATCTTAGTTGTTACAGTTCCTCAATGAGAAGTATTATCCTAGTTCTTACAGTTCCTCAATGAGAAGTATTGCCCTAGTTGTTACAGTTCCTCAATGAGAAGTATTGCCCTAGTTGTTACAGTTCCTCAATGAGAAATATTACCCTAGTTGTTACAGTTCATCAGTATTATCCTAGTTGTTGTAGTTTATCAATGAGGAGTATTACTCTAGCTGTTACAGTTCATCAACTTAGGCATATTATTTAAATTAGAAGACGTCTATTTCCACACAAAACTCAAGACTTTTAGAATAAACGTTCATCAACCTAAACAAACGGAGAGAGAAAAACAATGATTGAAAGTATTGGTCTCTCATTATATCATTAACACGAATTAAGCGAGTAGTGGAAAATAAGCAACTGATCAAAGTTACACATTTCACGGATGAATATATCTCCAATTTAATAAATAAATAAATAAATAAATAAATAAATAAATAAATAAATAAATAAATAAATAAATAAATAAATAAATAAATAAATAAATAAATAAATAAATAAATAAATAAATAAATAAATAAATATTTTTAAAAAAAATTAAGTAAATAAATAAATTACAGTTGATGCAAAAATTATGAATGCAGACACAATCCAACATAAACAGTAGAGTTAGCATCCTTCCTTACGTGCGTGATACCAGGCGGTAAGGATAAGGGAGATAACTTTTCATGGCTTGTCACAGTATCTCAAATGAGGCGTATTGATAATGTAAACGTGACTGTTAGTGCTGTACTGAAAGAATGTATTATATACTTATTTCTAATAGTCATCGTCTCGCATGAAATATGCTATATTTACCCAGAATACAAAGCGTTTGACAACAACAATGTTCTTCTTTCTGGAATCCATCCATCTCTTCATTTCATTTCATTTCTCCCGTAACCTTGCTGGTCGTAGGAGCGCCACTGATGACTTTGCGACAATCTCTCTCCATTTTGCCCTGTTCTCAACTGCTCTTTCGGACTTTGCAAAGTCCATGCCTGTCCACTCTTTGATATTGTCTTCCCATCTCTTCTTGTGTCTGCCTCGTTTTCTCTTTCCTCTCACTGTGCCCTGTAGGATTGTCTTTGACACGCCAGTTGAGCGTGAGACGTGACCATACCATCTTAGTGTGCGTTTCTTTACAGTGGTGAGCAGATTTTCGTGAGGTCCAATTGCACCTTGGATTTTAGTGCGCACCTCCGCATTAGAGACGTTGTCTAAGTATGAGATTTTCAGGATTCTTCGATAACATCTCCTCTCTAAGGCATGGATTCTTCTCTCTAATTCTGCTGTTAGGGTCCATGTCTCACGTGCATATAGGAATATGAACATGACGAGGGAGCGCATAAGCTTGATCTTGGACCAAAGCGTGATGTTGCTGTCTTTCCAAATAGGCTTCAGCCTGGCCAGAGCAGCTGTTGTCTGCGCAATCCTGGAAAGAACCGCAGGTTTTGAACCTTCATCAGAAGCGATAGCACCTAGGTACTTGAAGCTTGTTACTGTGCCCAGCTTCTGTCCATTCACTCTTATTTCCTTTTGGATGCCACTCGGGTTGTTTGTCATTAGGTTTGTCTTTTCAGCGTTGATCTCCATCCCATATCTTAGTGATGCTTGATTGAGACGGTTCACTAAGGTTTCCATTTCTTCTTCATCTCCTGCTAAGCCATCGATATCATCAGCGAAGCGCAGGTTGGTGATTGTTCTGCCTTCAACACTGACACTGCCCTCATGGTCTTCCAAGGCGTCGGACATGACCCTTTCCAGGTAGATGTTGAAGAGAGTGGGTGAGAGAAGGCACCCCTGTCTGACTCCGACTGTGGTTCTGAACCAGTCTCCTATGTTGCCATTGACTAGAACTGTACTAGTCGCCTTGTCATACAGGGTTTCTATAGGTTTTGCGTTTATTTTGTATATCCATCTCTACGTATGGCTATATATTCAGCCAAATATAATCAAAAGATAAATTGAAATGGATCAGTGATTTAAAGAGGTTCCCAATCTTACATCTGGCACCCCGACCTTCGTTCCACTCATTGCACGATAAATTGAGTGGAGGTTAGGGTCAGGGTACCAGATTGTTCTTTATCTCTTTGATTTCAGATTTTAAACGAAAGCGGCCACCCAGGATGATTTCTGGGTTTCGAGCTCTGTCTCATCTGCTCCATGTCTTCATTACCCTTTTACACATTAGAGGTGAGTTTCAAGCGATAATAAACGAAACGTTTATATAGTTAAAGCCTCCGCAAATAACATTTTTGTGTTTTCTGATATTACTGGCCATGGCAGAGAACAACTGTACAGCGGTAAATTATGAGGTGGACGGTCCGCCCCGTAGAAGTTCTGTACTTTGGGCGGTTTGCAACTAAATAATTGAATTACGTGGAAGGACCTTTGTATCCAGACGGTACATCTCATCTTTCTTCTGTCGATATATTGCATCGAATTTCACCGAACAATCACTGTTTATTAGCATTCATTCTCTGGATCAAACACCTGTAAGTTCAGGGACTGTGGATTACATACGCAAACTACTAACACATGCATGTAGACCGGCCACTACTGAATTGAGCTTATACAGTTGCTTTTCGCCTTGGCTAGTAAAGTCGGAAAATAATAAAAGTGGCAGAGGAAGACTTGTTGATCTAGTTTACTCTCTATTTATTTATTTATTTATTTATTTATTTACAGTTTACAGACCCTGCAACGGGTAATTAGTGAAACGAAAATAGAACGCAAACGAAATGCAGAAAAAGTGCAAATGAAATGATGAATCCCGTGGGAAGGAAACGGAGAATGTAAATGCAAAATGCAAAACTATCAATGATAAAGGAAAAGGAAATGAAACTCGAACGCATTTGAAGAATGGATTTGAAAATCTATTTACCTGTATTTCGGGCTGCCGCTCAAGTTCCACTATTAAAATCATTTTTTGTGATACAGTTCGGGGTCGGACTCTTTATTATTTACACTGACATACATATTTACAAGCTAGGAAATTTCATCCGGTTTATTTCATGATGATATTATCACAGGTAGTTGTATCAATAAAATTCTTATTTTAAGGAAACGAAGTCAGAAATAAAATGTGCTGACACATATTCTGCAACTATCTTTTCACATTCATTGCAGTTGCAGTTGATTTTTCTGTTTACTGTAAATTCAATGAGGGTTATTCTATTTTTATAAAAAGGTTACGGATTTTTTATTGCATTAAAGCACGCTTTTAGAAAGCAATAGCTGCTTCCATTTAATACTATAGAAATTGGTTTTGGGAAATGCATTCTAAATAAACGAAAATGAAAGGAACGTCCGAATGGAAGCGATAAACGCAAAATGAGAATGCATTTTTAAAACCGTGAACTGAAAAGTATGAGCTGATAGCGTAAAAACAAACGTTTACTTTGACATTATCCGCATTTTATTTTAAAAATTCTCACCCTTAGTATTTCCCAATTATTTGAAATAAAGCTCTGACAATTGGTGAAGTCAATTTCATTAAACATTATAAGATACAAATAGTTTCTAAGTAAAGGTATGCTAGTTTAGGGTTGTATTAATCATTTAGTTTGAAGAAGCCATATGCTAACTGTCGAGTACATCATCTCTTCAAAAAAAAAAAAAAAAAACAAATATCAACGTTTGGTTGGTTTTTATCAAGTATAATGTCAATAATAAAATTATGGATATTTACAGATGCAGTAGCTATTGCGGATTCGGATAGATGCCCCGATGGATATATTATCTTCCAAACTGAACAATATACCCAGAGATGCATTAAGGTAAACCTTTTTAAATAAAAGAGAATTTTACGGAGGGAGGGTATAATGGATTGCGCATACTTTTGCGCATTTATCTGTTTTATGCTGCTATACGAATTTTTTTTTTCAATTATGAAACCTGAATAAAATTAAAACAAATATGCATATATGTTGGTCTTAATACGTAACAACACACGCACACAGACATTAAATATACTTCGGTTTTTAACCAGGCTGAAATTTTGAAACCCACTTTTTTTAGCGCTTAAGTGTATTTAAGTGAAAAGATGGTGACTATCAAAATTATGAATCTCTCATAATCTATAAATTTTCAAATATTGTACCTATCACCTAGATCTTTGATCTGATCGAACACCGTATCGTCTGTATTTTGTAATGTTATATTTGAATATCTCCTGTGTTTGCAGGTTTCCTCTGAGCAGAAAACCTGGGCGGAAGCAGACAAGATATGCAAATCAGATCTTGGTCACTTGATGAACATGGACAAACCTAGTTCCATTAGTTTAATTAACACCACTTCAGAACGAACGGTTTACTTCACTAACTTTACATTTGAAAAGGGTTAGTCTAATATAAGTTACATTCCACTCAAGCTAAAAGTATATTGCAACACGTTTTCTCTTTGTTATTCACTTGCTCATTTCAGGAATACAAATAAACCATAATGTTTAATTTCCTATAAAAAAAAAACAGTCGGCTTTAGGAAACATGATTGCTCGTTTATTAACTTTTATAAATGTGTTCAATTAATTGAAAGGGATAGTGCCTTATTAGTACATTAATACACTAAATTAGTACACTAAATAATGTACGATCAATTTTTGAGTCTATAATAAAAATCCCAAATATTGATTTGTATGTTTTGATACGAATCTCTCTCTCTATTAAAGGTCGTGTTGTAAACTGATGATAAATTGAATCTGCTGTCTTTCATGATCGCAAAAGCGATAAGTAATTTATTATTATTATTATTATTATTATTATTATTATTATTAAAATGTCTTCAGGTGTAACGGAGTTCTGGACGGGGATGCGCATTAGAGAAAAAAGACTTGTATGGGACGGTTTCCCCGTAACAATCGTATTCAAATCCATATACTCAAGCCAGTAAGTTAATCTTCTGCATCTGTTACATTCCACATTTAATTATTCCATTTTTATCAGACCCCACACCTCTCTCTCTCTCTCTCTCTCTCTCTCTCTCTCTCTCTCTCTCTCTCTCTCTCTCTCTCTCTCTCTCTCTCTAAAGATTATAAAACAGTAAAGACAATAGGTAAGGATGAGATGGTTTGCATATGATTCATTTAATTACGTGTGATGATGAATTTGACAGAGAGAGAGAGCGAGAGCGGTACAATTGCACACAAAGAGAGACAAATATACTTTTTGTGATAGATATTCAAAAAGAAATATAGAGAAAAAAAGGAAAATGTCAACTGAACTTGGTGTTTCTTCAACGATTAGTCTGTATTAGGATTTTCTCTTCCGTAATTATCATACGCTAATATAGATGGACAGACAGACAGATCGATAGATATATAGATAGTTAGATAGATAGATAGATAGATAGATAGATAGATAGATAGATAGATAGATAGATAGATAGATAGATAGATAGATAGATAGATAGATACATCGATCGATCGATCGATAGATAGATAGATAGATAGACAGATAGCTAGATAGACAGATAGATAGATAGATATACAGACATATATATATATATATATATATATATATATATATATATATATATATATATATATCCAGATATCCAGATAGATAGATGGACAGACAGACAGATAGATAGATAGATAGATAGATAGATAGATAGATAGATAGGTAGATAGATAGATAGATAGATAGATAGATAGATAGATAGATAGATAGATAGATAGATAGATAGATAGATAGATCGATAGATAGATAGATAGATCGATACATAGCTAAATAAATAGATAGATAGATAGATAGATCGTTGAACAAGAATGAAGACATTAAATTATGGAAATTTCTTGCTTTAAACGGCGTCAATGGGAAATGTTTATCCCTCTTAAATTCAACGTACCCGAATACATTGATTGTACGCTGGGGATTAGACGAGGTTGTGTTTTCGGTCCTCTTTTATTTATTTGTTAATCAACGATTTAATTCGGTTACTGAGAGAAAATTGCGCTACAAGTATTTTTATATCAGAAAATGTTCCTGATCTTTTAGCACTTTAGCGATATCATCGCAGCAACAGATACACCCAACAAAACTCTTTTGTAATACCACTGGAATGGGGGTTAACTTGAATAAGACAATAGTAATTGCTTTTCACAATGGAGGGCCTTTAAGAAACTAAGAAAAGTGTTGTTCTTGACGGGACAAATATTGGAAGAGTTTCATTTTACAAATATATGGCTCTTGTGTTTTCACCCAAATTATCTTGGACGAAGGCTAAAGAAACATTAGTAGCACAGAGTATCAAACCTGTTATGTCTAGTTTTCGTTACCAAAAGGAAATTAGGGTATTTGCTGTGAAGATGCCGTTAAAATATTTGATACAATGGTAAAACCTATATTATGCTATAGCTGTGGTTCCTAAATCTGCAGTCACACGTATTCTAAATGTATTGAAAGTGTTCAAAGTCGCTTTAGTAAACAAAGTCTATGTGTCTCAGGTAATGTTACCGTTGAAGAATGTGGCAGACAATCTTTGTGGGCTACATATTATTATAGGTGGATAGTAGTAAGGTTAATGGAGAATTCTGGAGCAAACATCATTATTACTTAAGGGCGCACCTCGCTTTCCAACGATAGCAAATAAGACCTTATATAAGATGACTCCTATGTATTTTTAGCTGTGGATGGTCTGGGTGTCTTACGGCGTTGGTCACTCTGTCTTGATATTCGGGCAAAATGAAGCAGTTAGGAGTGCTACCTAGCTTCCCATGTGAATTCAACCGCGTAGGTTGCAGGGAGTTTATAAGGTTCGACCTCCGAAGTCGTTCACACTAGCGACATGGTGCAGTGATAATGAGATTCCGATAAAGGCCTAACATCCAGTTCGAGACAGGGCTTTTGCAAAAAAAAAAAATTTGTGTTTGTTTGGCCACATACTAGTGTTTTCGAAAATGACAATCATATTTTTGTGTACTAAATATTTATGAGTTGAAGAATTCTTATAGTATAAACAATGGATCTGAATGCTATCTTGGAAAAAATTTGAAATCACATCACATGAAGCAGAAGTCTCCAGAATGGTATTTGATTATGTCGGCCGCAGTTGGTAGTTCCCAGTTGGCCCGGTTCTTGGCATCTGTCCATTTGCGACACCAGAAGATTTAGCCAGAAAAAAGCTTGGCACGCAGTAAGCGTGTATAACTTTGCCTTGCCTTTAGGGGTTATTATTTTAGCCAGTTACATCGAGATCACAATGGGCGAGAAAGTTATTGGCAGCGATGTCTACATTAGAACTATAGACGGCTTCAGATACAGTCCAGATAATTATATTGTAGACGGCAATACAGTTTTGCTTTTAAAATTCAAGTGTCCTTTTGTCAGATATGTTAGCAAGTTGCCTGATTACTATTTGCCTCAAGTATGATCAGGTCTAGAAGTGTCAGCTGTAGCTTCATACGGTCTTCTAGTTGACACAATTTTTCGTAAATGCTCGCTTGGTCAATTCGGATAATTTCCAGAGTACAATAAGAAATTTCATAACATAGACTACGGCAGATGCGATTGGATCCGATTGTAATAGGCATCATAGAATTTTTTGACACTGACACTAACAGCAAAAATGTTGACATCACTGAAAGCACTGATTATTTTACTGACCTTGATGAGTCTTCTCAAGCAGAATTATCATCGTTCCTAGAGAAAGAATTGCACAGAGAACACGATTATGTTGTCACAAGCGTCAACGATCAGCCTGGTTGCATTTCAGATGCCATAGATACTATCACAAAAAAATGTCCTGTCGGTAAGCTTGTTGCCATATTGCCCTGGACAATTTTTAAGATCACGTAAAATTATATTGCTCGTGAACCTAACTATGGCATTAACATTGAAGAGAGTCATAACAAAATTGCGCCAGATTGTATTCGAATTAGAGAAAAATAAAACATAGTAACATATACTACAATACGAATAATGACATCATACGAACGAGCATACTTCGCTAGGGTAAAGTTTTCTCTAGGCTGTAATATTGAGGACGTTAGCTGAATGCTCCAAGAAATCAGAACATAAAATGGGGCCTACAATTTTGCTAAGGACGCTCTCAATATTATTTATCAGACGTGAAAGGAACATCTGGAGCAGTTTGATGTTTACTGTTTAGGTTGTGGAATATCTGCCATAGTTTTTCGCCTTCAGTTTGTGGAATATCTGCCACAGTTGTTTCTGCTTCGGGTTGTGGAATATCTTCTGCAGGTTTCTCCGCTTCAGGTTGGGGCTGCTCAGGTTTTGGATAAGGTTGTTTTCATCCGGTCGTAGGTTTTTTGGATTAGGCGCAGGATCTGGTTGTGTGTTGTTAGATTTATCTTTTGGATATTCTACCGCAAGTTTGCTCATCAGCTGCTCGTAAAGCGTTGGACCTTAACACAAAAGTGATAAAATGTAGCTCGATCGTCTATGGATCCTATTTCATACACCCGATCTTTCATTAGTTCAGGTTCTTTAATAATAACCAGTAGGTATTTCTGAAACGGCAATAGACGAATTTTTAAAGCCTGCTAGAGCCTTTTTTCTAAGAGAGTGATGTTCCCTTATTGGCTTAGGATTACTAGAATCTTTTTACTGCTTAAAAATGTTGTAAAATGCTTCTGCTACCTTTTTCATTTGTATATCATCTTGTTTTTCAAAAACTGGATCGTGTTCTGGTAGCATTGGCTGCTTTACATCAGGTTGTCGCTGCGGCTTTTCTTCTTCAGGTTGTGGCTGCGGATCATTAGGAAGATCTTGTATATCAGGTAGCGCCATCACTTCTTGAATCGTTTCTACGTCGTCATAATCCAAACAATACTATCTGTAAAAATAACGTTTGCTGATTGTTTCCTGAAGTCTTTCTTGTTTTAAAGTTTTTTTTGCCAGACTTGATTGTACATGCACGCGTAGTCAGCATCTAGATCTTTTCTTTCTTTTCCGTTCAATTTTTGGATTTCTTTTATTTGTTTGTTTCACTATATGTAAGTTACCAGTACCCAACTCATTTAGTATGTTTTAAAGAGCACTCCTATGTTTCTAGCAGCGCTGGCCGATTCCTTGTTATTGCAGAACGTTTTTAGTTTGTCATATTTGTTTAGCTTGACCCGTAACTGTGGTGCTCTCATATGAGTTACAGGAATAAGATTGAGCATGATATCATCTATTTTTACGCTTTCTTGATGCACCAAAAACATTTTATACAGTTGATTGTTTTCACCAATTTCATCATAAAACGTCTTAAATCTCGCGTCATCAAAGTCAATATCATCATGTGTTTCTTCAAATAACATCGTGTTAAATTCGCGCGCAATTCTTACAAATTCTGTCATATTATATATGTTGTTTACATAGGAGCATCTACCGTAAAAATCTGAAAATAAGTCAGAGCGGGATTGATTGGCATCGCAGAAATGGAATACAATCTGTAGAGACGATATTTTGTCGTAACTGGGCTTGCAATATCAAACGTAGCCAGAGCCAACCCTAAATATTCTGTAGTAGTATTTGATGACATCACGATAGATCGAGACAACATGAACAAGATCAAATAATACTTCTCTTTGTCACGAAACAAGGCTGGAATTCAATATACTTGTCGCAATCTTACTACGACGTACGAAAGTATATTCGTCGCAACACCAGTTGATTTGTTTTGTTTTCTGGCCTGGACAACCGCGACATAGATTCAGTTGCGCGCGATCATTGTTGTGGCATAGATGCCGCTAAATTTAAGCATTGTTATCGCGAAGCTTTAGGCAGCAACAAACATAATTTTATGGTTTTTCATAGATATGCAGAAGAGGTAACCGAAATGTATCGCCGCAGATGTGACAAATTTTATTTGCCCGATTAATGCAGAGATTGTCATATGCATGTGAACTGATTTAGAGAATATATGCAGGCGAACTGATTTAGAGAACATACGCGACAGGTGGAAGGCAATCAAATAGCTGGCTGACTGACATTTTAGGGAAACGTATTGTATGGTGCCACTTGTACGACTGCTTTGGCAGAAACTATTTTTGCTCACTACAGAAAGCAGGACAAGCAGATCAAAGATCAAAACGTTACCGACGCTGTGTTAGCAACATTGTTGCTTGCGCTTAATGCCAAGCAGAAGAAAGAGGACAAAATTGCACAAGATCAGCTTGACACGCTAAAGGAATTGATCAAGCGTAATGACCCTTTAGTTCCCGAATTGCCTGAGGACATAACGCCGCCAGCACAGGATGCAACAAAGTGGCAAGTTTATAAAGAAGTACCATTAGGAACGCTTTATGAAACCAAGAAAAGTGCATAAGCCAGAAGACCGCCACCTGAAGAAGATTACGTGTCTCCCGTTGGGCAGTATAAAAAAAATAGGATTGAAAAAAATCTGACAGAACAAGCAAACGTCAAGATGCCAGAAGAGGGAGAAAGAAAGTTTTTTTTTTGTATGAGAAAATAAGGAAATCAGAGGATGATATAGTTTATCGGGAACAACTTGATGTATTGTACAAGAGATATAATGAGCTGGGAAAAAAAAGAAACCTTTGTCCTCTGAAGACTATGCAGCTTTAAAAAGCTATTATGAAACACTGACAGGGCTAAATGTGTATTATAGCAAAAGACAGGAACGTTCTAAACCATCTGTATTAAAAGATATGATTGCAATAGGCGTAAAACTGAGGGGAACAAAATGAGAAAGGATATCGTAGCTTTTGATAAAGAGCATGGACTAGAATTATTACCATTTACCATACGATATTCAGTAAGCCAGAGAAGCTGGGACAAATACAATTACAGAAAGAGTGTGCTAAACAGCATGTTAGCAAAGGAATAAAGTACTACAAAACTACCGCAGAACTTGTTGCACAACTAAAGTTTATTGTGGCCAGTAAACAAACAGAAAACGTTGGTATAGAGGTTGATAACGAAATGACCTAAATACTAGATCATCTGCTTCAGCAAAGTTTACTTAGTAATGCCGATGACAGAGCTTTGTACAATGATTTGATATAGCCATGTCGCAAATTCTTTGATTCCAAGTTGGCTCAAGGAAGCAGCAGTAACGTTACTGTCAGATACAGTACTCCTATATAATTATCGCAGGATACGCGCTATGAGATCGCACTAACAGATACAGTACTCATATATAATTATCGCAGGATACGCGCTATGAGATCGCACTAATACCAGCTGAGATATGGAATTAATTTCATAATATTAGAAAGGGCAACAAGAAGTTTGAACACTTTATATCAGAAACTGAACCTGGAAGAATTCTGACTTTAATAGAAGGTGCATATAACATAGTTGACATTGCCGTGGAAATAAAGCATATGGTGGTTGAGCGCAATCAGGTCGCTGACAACATAGTAATTGAGCCAAACTATTATATGTTGAAAACCAGGATGACGTTCAAAGGTGGTTACCAAGTTGATTTTACTATCAACAACAGCTTACGTGATCTGCCAGGCTTTGGTTCACGGGCCCTAAACAAAGATGGTGTTTATGATGGTGATTTTCCTGTCAACATAAGCGACGTAAACAGCTTACTCATACATTGTTTCGTTGCTGATGGATCATTTGACACCCGAGGAGACCATAGCCACGTTATCTATAGCTTCAGTCCTAATGCACCGCCCGGATCTTTGATGACAGTAAAGCCTTCGCCGCTAATTTACTATGCCATCAACAATGTTTACAGCATACCAGAAATCGCAATGTCAATCACCTACCAATCTGGAAACAACATCAATCTTAACAACGAGCGATTGCAAAACGTAAACTATGTAACTGTGTTGTAGAAATGAAGCCAGGACGAATTAAGTGCAGAAAGATCATAGAAGAATTTTTATCAACGCTGTTTTCCAAAATTGTTAGAGTAGTGCTAGGCATAGTCAAACGAATTGCTCGACTTGTCAGTAACGCTTCAAAAAGTGTCGGAGCTGGACAAAAATTCGTGTCTAAGATTATGGGAACGCCAGCGCCACAGCCTTCAGTTGTATTGGAGTCAATTAAAGAAATTATCAAGGAAATTGCGCCAACAAGACAAGCTGAGCGTTTGATGACTAGTACGGCGAAAACAATATTATCTAGGCGCGGCCAAGAAATTATGAATGAATTCGATATGCGATTGGCGTCCACATCACTGCCTAATCTGTCAAATGTTATGGAAGGATCTGGTCTAAAGAGAATTTTTGTGCAACGAGGATGTATAAGCATGCTGTCTAGATTTACCCTAGCGCATTTTAAACTCCTTGATGAGGCACGAATTAAAGAATCAACAACTGAGTATAAATATGTCGAATAATTAGACAAGGACTCACATTAAATGAAAAAACCTGGAACAAGAATTATTGATACGCGAGATGAAGACGTTTACTTGTTACCTCATAAAGCTTTTCTTAAAGTCATATGTCATTTACAAGCCATTGCTACTCCATCTTGCAATTTTGCTGCTAATACAAACATGGCACTTTATGTTTATAACTCAACACAAATTCAGCACATGAGTAGTTCAGCTTATGGTCTTTACTGTATTTATTTTATCAGATCGCGTTGCCAAGGAAAATCCGCATGAGATATCTTACTGGAATTTAACCAGCTGCCAACTCTAGACAATGACAAGTGAGTTTTAAGTAAGCTTAAATGATTTCCAGGTTTGTTTTATGTGAATGCCATCTATAATGATAGCTTCGTGGTGCTTATCAAGCAAAAATAATACGGACAGTCTTGACTTCATCTGAGACTAAAAATGGACGCTCTCTAGTGATTTCAATATGTGCTGAATACAGCAAAAGAAAATCTAGATTTGTTAAAGTAGTTTCTGGTGGTTGTGCTGATGCCCAGCCTATTGCCGTACTTGACACATACTTTTATGTTCACTCGTTATATATATGCTCTGATGATATTTGTATTCGAGGCAATAAAAGTATTGATCACTGTTCTGTTTGTAAGCGTCATAAAATATGTGGTAGTGCTCTTGAACTTCATGAGTTCGTTGGAAAACTTCCTAGGCCAAAGGGCGGCTGGAATTTGCCAGGACATAAATATACTGGCCCATGGAATCCTCTGGATAAACATCTTGACGCGAATGATGAACCGCTTCCTGATCAACAGCCATACAAACAAGTACACGCCACGGCAATGCGGCATAATATTTGCTACAGATATCATCTAGAAAGAAAAAAAACCAACAAAAAAACCAACAAAAAGAAAACAAAAACAAAGCAAAAAAAACAAAACACCAAACGCTGCGACAAAAATATGCTTGAGTTAGCCGCGATTAAACCATCAGGAATGAGAGAGCGTATTGATAAAGCATTTGTAAGATGCGCCATATATGACTAAAATATAAAGTTGGCATTGGCACCAAATCAGCGTCTAGAAGTCGTCAAACAAAAGCTAACAAACCAGCGACTACAAAATAGCAAGCCAAAGAGAAGATGATGATATAATAGCAGAAGAATTACATAAGCCAGCAAGAAAACGTTTTCCTAGACGCAGAGTTGTTGCTGATGGTGTTGATGACATCGGCTGATCTTGTAGACATGCACGAATATTTCAGAAATAAAAGCAGCATCAGATACTTGTTAAATGTCATTGATGTTTTTAGTAAGTATGCATAGAGCTTGCCACTTAAAAATAAAACTGTCGCGGCCATCAGAGACGCGTTTGCATCTATGGCAACGACATCAGACAAGGTTGTCCAACGTAAGACAGCAAAATTCTGGGTGGACTATGGCAAATTGTACAATAGTACGTTTGAGAACTGGCTTGAAGAAAATACAATTCATAAGTATTGTACTTTCAATAAAGGCAAAACAGTTGTCGTTGAAAGATTCAGTCGTACGCTAAAGAATGCGATGTGGAAATACTTTACAAAAAATAAAACAAGTACATATGTAGATGTGCTGCAGTCACTAGTAGACAAGTAAAACAATACGAAGCATATAAGTATTGTGATGACAGAAGCATTATGAACAATTCCTGTAACGTACAAGATCGCATACCTTAATGGCGAACCTGTTTCAGGAGCCTTCTATGAGCTGGAGTTACAAAAGCAGAGCAAAATGTTTTTAGAATAGAGCATATAATCAAAACTCACGGAAACAAGTCGCTTGTGAAATGGAGCGGCTACTCTGATGCTTTTAATTCTTATGTACCAGCTTCAAGTATTAAGACATAAATCTGTCGTACTCTGCTAATATTGTTTTGCTAGCAACTGGCTTCACATGGACTTACAGAAGATAAACAAAAGTTTCTGACGCAGGTTTAGGTTACGATACACCAAGGCTGGAACTGTGGGCGCGTGGTCAAGTTCATATCTGCTGTGACAATAATTTGCTAAGGCAACATTTTGTGTCATGCATCAAGCGAAATAATTTACTGATGGAATAAAAAAAAGCAATTAGAGATATAATCTACCGTATATATGCCGATTTTACTATGGCAACGGAACAAGATATCAGGCAGATTTTGTCAAATGAATTGCGAGCACATCGTGGTATAAAGTTTTCTGTTGGCATTAACATGATGTTTCAAAAGATAGACGCTACTAGTGAAACTGAGGCGCATTTTATTTCAACACCAGTGAGAGCCTTTGATATGAACGTTGATCTCAAAAGCATTTTCAGTTCGCTTAGAGATAAGGTTGATAAATTCTGTCTGGATTTTGCTTGGCGTTTCAAGATGCGTCCAAAGCACTTCAAAATATAATCATCTGCGTGCTAAGTCATATTTTAATCTGCCTGCAAAAATCAAAGCCAGGAAGGGTTGCATCAATGTTCAGAACAATAACAGCAATGTTTCATGTGGGCGGTGCTGTCAGCACTGTATCCTGTAACAAAAGATGCCAGCTGAGTTAGCAAATATGCCGCTTATCAAAATAGTTAAATTTTTCAGGAATCGTTTTTCCAGTTCAGATTAATGACGCGCCAAAATTTGAGCGACTAAATAATATTTCGGTTAACGTGTTTGGCGTTAATGATAGCGCAAGTATTTTTTCTCTTTATATTTTTGCCTTCACATGCGAGCGCAATGTTGATTTGCTGTATGTTCATAATGACATAAAAGACAGACATTACGTCTGTATTAAAAACTTTTCAAAAATAATGTATGGCCAGTACAACAAGCATAATGGTAAAAACAAACATTTACTGCAGAAAGGGTCTTCATGGGTTTTGGAAAGAAATGTTGTTAACAGAACATGGCAGAGATTGCTTTAACGTCGTAAAAGCTATCATGCGAGAAAAAAAAAAAAAAAAAAAAAAAACGTAACAAAATTTGAAAACTCTTCCATAGTACAAGAGTTCTGTTTTATTATTGATGCTGATTTTGAATCTCTGTTTGTTCCAATTGCTGGCGCAGATCATGATCCAGACAGGTCATTTACCAGCAAATATAAGGAGCATGTTCCTTGCGGTTACTCATACACGCTAATCCGCGTTAATGACAAGCTGAGTAAGCGAATGAAACTATATCGCGGAGAAAATTGTTTTGAGCATATCATACATAGTGTATTGGGCGAGGTAAGTTATATAAATCGCATTCCACCAGCAAAAATAATATGTACCGGAGACAGCAGAGAAACTTTATAAATTCGACGCCATGTTGGATCTGTGAGGAGCCGCTTGGCAATGACATAGTGGTCAGTACAACAAGCATAATAGTACAACATTTTACTGCAGAAAAAGTCTTCATGGGTTTTCAAAAGAAGAGTTGCTAACAGATCATGGCATAGATTGCGATGCCGTCGATAAGGCTATTATGCAAATAAAAAAAAATAAAAAAAAAATAAAAAAAAAAAAAAAAAAAAATAACGAAATTTGAAAACCTCTGCTAAATGACAAGAATTCTGTTTATTATTGATGCTGATTTTGAATCTCTGCTTCTTTGTTCCGATTGTTGGCGCAGATCATGATCCAGACAGGTCCTTTACCAGAAAATATCAGGATCATGTTCCTTGCGGCTACTCATACAAACTAATCTGCGTTAATGACAAGCTGAGTAAGCCAATTAAACTATTTCGCGGTGAAAATTGTGGCGAGCATTATATAAAGAGTTTACTAGGCGAGGTAAGTTATATAAATCGCATTCCACCAGCAAAAATATTATGTACCGGGTGCTAGTCGTTTATCGGAATCGCATTACCACTGCACCCGGTTGCTAATGTGAACGGCTTCGGAGGTCTAACCTGATAAACTCCCTGCAACCTATGCTAGGTCGTACTCCTAACTGCTTCATTTAGCCCGAATATCAAGACAGAGTGGCCTACTCCGTGAGACACCTAGACCATCCACAGCCAACAATATATAGGAGGTATCTTTTATGTATATGTATATATATATATATATATATATATATATATATATATATATATATATATATATATATATATATATAGATATATATATGTCAGTACCATACAACGTTAATAATAGATTGCAGTCAAGGGAAGTAACTCGTGTGTGCAAGCTGGTTATCTAACGTTAATGTGTAAGACAGCATTTTTATCTAATCCTGGTATATAATGACAGGCTGGTTGGCTGGCCCTGACTGTCAACTCTAATTGGTAGTATGTTAAAAGGAGAAGCTCTGGCGCAAACATCATCTCTACGGAAGGGACCGCCCAGCTTTTCAGATAACAATTTGTGGAGACCAAAATTGGAGCACAATTTGCCCGAGGGCCCATTCATGGAACAACCATGATGGTCTGATTTGCTAATGTTATCGTTGAAAAGCGAGGTGGGCCCTTAAGCAGTCATGATGTTTGCGCCAGAACTCTCCTTCTACCTTACCATTGTGTATTACATATTGGTGAAAAAAATGTTACATATGAATAGCAGCAGATACCCAGCTGAATGGTACACAATGTTTAAATCATTAGATGACAACGGACGAGTTATATGGGCATCTTATGTGAGAAATGTATTATTTACATATGGTAGTGGTTTCGTGCGGATATTGCAAGATGTTGGAAGTGTGAGTGTATTTGTAACATCATTTTTTCAAAGAGTGAAGGGTTGCATGCAATAAAATTAGCATGATAATATCACACAGTCAACAAAATGTAGATATTATCAAAATTATATAACACTATTAAAAATGTTCAGAAGTGTCTTTCCATAGGATTACCATTTTATGTCCGTAAAGCTCTCTCGAGATTCATATGTTCTAGTCCGTAAAGCTCTTTCGAGATTCAGATGTGTAAGCCATAAACGTTTGTAGAGACTGGTAGGTATGACGGTTTTACTGCTTTGTAGTTTGTCGCTTGTTGAAGATGAATATCATAAATTTTTTTTCATTATGCAGTTCGTTGAGAAAAGTATTTAGAAAACCTTGGTATACTATTCCATCTCTAGAAAAATTGTATGGCATCATTTCAACACAAAATCTTTTTTTATTCACAGAGTTGCATTATTTATCTACCATTTGCTGCATCACAAGAAAAAAACATGCAATATTTAATATAATCACAAAATATGTACATGTGCGCATCAGGTGATATATTTTATTTTTGTATATGTTATTGTATGATGGACAGTCGCCTAGATTACCAATTAACAAATCTTTAATCTTGAATATATATATATATATATATATATATATATATATATATATATATGTGTGTGTGTGTGTGTGTGTACATACATGTAGATAGATAAACAGATGCGACTTAATCTATATATCTCAATGTTTAGTTAAAAAACAAAAGTATAAAAAAAAATAGGTATGGAAAAAGAAATAAAAAAATAAAATAAAATAAAAATGCGCAAGTCTACGATTGACGTTACACCGTCGGTGCAATTTTAAAATTAATTTCAGCTCCTAAACGATTAGATCATAATCTCTTTTTCTTCTATCCGTTTTTGACCAGCAGGTGTTGTGCTCAATGTCAATCACTCTCAAATGCTTGTTACTACAGTTTGTACTAAAATGTTTAGATAGATGTTTTATTTGTCTTTGCAGGCGCATGTCAAAAGAAATGCCCCTCCATCCTAACGCGTAAAGTTATCCCCTACGTAGTGTTCTTTTCAGTTTAAACAATACACCTCATATATCATATTTTGCCTTTAACATGAAATATTTTGTTGAATTTTAAAATTTCTACCTGTTTTTAAGATTTTTTCAATATGCCTGAATATAATTAGAAAATGATACAGCTTATAACAGTTAAGTTCAAACTTAAAACAGGTAGGTTTGTCCATATTCGGTAGTTCTGATCCCACTAAAAATTCCCTTATGTTTGTATTTCGTTTGTAAAATGTAACCAAAGTGCATGTTCCAAACGTTTTAGAATTTTGTTTTGCAAATCACTGCAATTTTCTTTAGCATACCTTGATGCAGAGGTTGAACGTCTATTGAATGAACAATGAATGGAATTATTTCTTGTGTTTTGTTGCTAATATTTCTTCTTCTTAATGCCTCCGATTTCATTTTTTCTAAGCCACTGATTTGTAGCCTCTTTCTCGTGTAGTCCTGCGATAGATAAATAGATATATAGATATACATATATACATATACATAGATAGATATACATGTAGATAGATAGATAGATAGATAGATAGATAGATAGATAGATAGATAGATACACATATATACTTATATATAGATAGATATACATGTAAATAGATAGATAGATAGATAGATAGATAGATAGATAGATAGATAGATAGATAGATAGATAGATAGATAGATAGATAGATAGATAGATAGATAGATAGATAGATAGATAGATAGATTCGATATAGTTGTACACCCTAACCTGTCTATAGTCATGATCTTGAGGAAGTGAAAATATTTGTCTCTGAGGTCGTTTGGTTCCTTAGAAGAAGTTCAGTGCCCCAATAATTGAATTTACAGAGTCCTCAAAACGGGCCCCAATAATTGAATTTACAAAGTCCTCAAAAAGTGCCCTAATAATTGAATTTACAGAGTCCCCAAAAAGTGCCCCAATAATTGAATTTACAGAGTCCTCAAAAAGTGCCTGCTTAAGACAGACAATTTCTTAATCCAGGTGACCTTTAAGGATGGTTTGAGTGTACGTTGTATTTCAGATTAAACGACGATTGGTTATGGGATAATGGGGAGCCAAGTATGCTGGGAGAATGTGGAAAAATGAAACAGGTCCTGTCGACACGGACGTATTATGACGAATTAAAAAGGTTGAACGTTACTGAGACGCGTCCATCGGGAAAGTACTTTGCAGCTCTTGCGCCGTGTGAGAAAATACTTCCGTTTGCGTGCGAACGCTTTGTGACATCCACGGGGGATTTAAAACACAGTAAGTAATTTTTAGATGTTTCATGGGTGTTTTGTTAATTTGTGTTTATTTCCGTTTTTGTCTTTTATTTCTTGTTTTGTGCAACAGGATATAGAGTCTTATTCAATATTTTCAAACGAATCCATATTTTTATTTTAAAAACCCCATTTATAAATAGTTTTTATACGTCCAACTATCATTTCTTTTGTAGATTCGTTATTGAAGGTATTGTTGGAAATGGGTGTGCATAGAATGTGATTCTCTGAATGATTATTATGCTTTTTGTATTACATTTTCAATATAATGGTTGTTTTGTCTAAGAACTTTTTTTTTTTTTTTAGAAATTGAAAAGTATTGTTACATTAATGACTTTTGTTGTTTTTAAAACCTTTAACAAGAAAAATCGCCATCCGTTTTTTCCTTTTTAAGATGATTTTCATTCCTTTCCTTTTTTAACAGTTACGACATAATTACTTTTCTATTCCCTGCACGTGAACAAATAGCGATGCCCAGTTGTCTGGTACATTTCTACATCACATTTTGCGCCAGTGTTCAGAATCACTGAGGAGCTTAACTTATTTGTCAGTGTAGAAATATGCACCTAAAAGAGAACAGCATAGATCATCATCTGTCGTCACATCATGTTCATTCTGCCCTTGATTTCTAGTGAGAACAGTATATTCTAACTCTCTCCAGGTGGTGCTCTCGCTTCTCTGTAAATGACACTGCCACCACAAGTTGATATCTAAATATTTCTTGCTGAAACACCTTCTCCTGCATTTACCTTATTTTTCGCTGAAAGTAACACAAAATATGGAAATTTTAAGCCTTGAGCCAGCAACCCTAACACCGTTATTCTTAACGTTTTCGCCCAAATTTAACACAAAAAATGTCTGAAATGACAACTCAAAACTAGGCTGACCCTGGGATCATATTGTCTGTGCAAGCAGTGGCGTGGTTTAACTACGTCACCGGAGACCAGCTTGTTACGTGTTATCCATGTAGATGGTAAAATCCGTTTAAATCAAGATTGATTAGGGACGTAGGTTCTTTGAAATTTAGGAACCATAAATATCTTTTTAAGGAAAATATCGGTTGACACAACTAACACTAGGTAGCGATTTTCTTGTTTTTGGAATCATCAAAAATGTGTACAAATTATTATGAAAGTATTTAGTAGCGCTTTAAACCTGTGTTAGTTTTTTTTTAAAAGATCCATCATGGATATTCAGATGTGATTAAATAGACTTATCGATTTAGATCGTAATAAATGCCTACATGTCAAACCCAAGTTTGCTTCACCATCAATTTATACTGTATATAACATCCTTTCTTTCCATACACATTTCAGCATCTTCCTGCCCTGAGGGTTGGATAGGTAGCAAAGAATTGGCCACGTGCTATCGGATCTTCAGGAACTCTTTACCCTTTGCGGAGGCATCAGACTTTTGTGAGCAGTTAACCGGCTCACTGATGACAACGAATTCAGAGTTTGACAGTAGCATCTCACGCAACGTGTATAACTGGTATAGGAACAATGACGCATGTGAGTCACATATATCATCAAAATAATTAACGTTAAAAATCTAGAAGGGGCTGTGATAAAATTAACGTTGAAAATCTAGAAGGGGCTGTGATAAAATTACCGTTGCAAATCTAGAAGGGGCTTCGATAAATGGACGATGAGCCTATTCACAGCCGGAAGCTATTTTGTTTACATGAGTTACGTGATTCCACCTGTTTATTCGCCTTTTTCACTGATATCCTTTGCATGTTTCAGAATGTCATAAAGGCTTGTTGCAGCTTCATTTTTTTGTGTCAAGGACATCAAACGTGGACTAATATAATTGGTGCAATTCGTTTTGTTTTTTTGCAAGGAAAATGAGTCGGATAAAATAGACTCTGTAAGAGTCATGTATGTGATTAGTTATTTGTTCCAACTGATCAGGATATATATATAGAAGGATGGACAGACTCGTGGGAAGAGAGACGGACGGATAGACAGACAGACATATAGAGAGATAGATATGTCGTTAATTTGTGTTCGTCTTGAATCCAGATCAGAAAATCTTTTGTTTTCCCCCGGATTTGGGACATAAACTGTATATATGGCCTTAAAAATACATTTGACTGTTTCTTAGGTCGAGAACAGGTATCTTTCCTTTTTGACATTTCAATTTTATATTATTATAATTTCTATTGCAGATTTTAGCATTGGGAGTTTTTCAGCATGGGTAAACTCAACAAGAAGTTTTTGTAATGCGTTGACACCTTATACAATTGGTGACTATATCTGTGACTATGCGTTGCCATTTGCGTGCCAAATGCCAACCCGATACGAAGGCGAGAGACTTGCACAGTCAAGGATTTTTCTATCTATCTATCTCAATATACCTATCTATATATCTTGCTGTCTATATGTTTGTCTATCTATCTAACGGTAATCAGTGTGATTAAGTGGAAGCTAAGAGAACATTGGTTAATACAAGTTGCCACGTACGTGGTATCATAATACTTATATGTACTAAACTTTGATATACGACGCTATTTGTGAGCGAAGTACAATGATCATTGTCTTTATTACAGTTGTTGTTTTTTTTCGATCCTAGCAAAAGGTCCTAATAAAATATTTGCAGGTACTTCTGGTGGTACAGCCGGTTTTGTCGAAAAACAAAATTTTTCTTTTTTTTTGGTCGAGGGGACCAGTTCTCAGGGAAGCATTCAGAACATCTTCCTCCCTTTCCAATGAGAATCGAATATATTCGACTCTCCGAAAGTCTTTATTAGCATGCGACGGATAAAGGCGAGGACGTCCCTATTGTCCAGCGAGGATCACTTACCTTGTTCGAATATTAAACCTTTACACATTTACGAGCATTGGGAATATTTCGTTTTTTTCTGAGAGCAGCCACTGCAGAAAACCCTGTGGTATTTCAAATGATTTACGATCTTTGAGAATCACAACCTTGATCCCGTCGCATAAAAACGTCTCAACTTGAGTACATTGGCACTCACCTTGATGTTTCTCACTGAGTGAGATTTACATACGATTTCGAAATATTACGACTTCTTCATATCCGATTGTTATATAACATCGCTTTGATGCAATATTCTGACTATATGCTTTCGGAATGATGAGGTCTGGACATTTGAACCGAGATCGTATCCAGATAGGTATTGATTAATTGATTAGTGTTTATCGTGCCAAAGCATTTGGAGTAAAGTGTCTTGCCCAGACACACACCAAGGCGGCAGAAATTGGTCTCAGCAGGATTCGAACCCGCACTTCTGGTCGTGAGTCCAGCACGCTAACCAATGAGCCACCTCGGCTCCTTTGTAACTATATATTTTTTTATAGCGCGCTCTGGTCTATTCGTGATAAATCATTACCAAACATTTCGAGTGAGAAATTCACTCTAAACTTAGAAATCTTACTGGGAATGTTAAACAAGTGCGTGTGACTAAGGAATATCCCGGCACTAAAATTATATCTTTGCTTTATAAATGTTAATATTCTTTTCACATGAAAAATATATCTTCAGTCCTTCTTTGCCTGCAGTAGTTACAGCAGATTTCCTTTTTACAGCTCCAGAGGAAATTACGGTGTCTTCGCCATATGAGAACCAACGAGAGCTCTTGAATTATCCCCCCTTCTCATCACTTCCGGTGAGATTCAAGATGTCACGACCACCCAATGAAAATGAAATACTCATCGCTGAATTTAACGGGCAAGAGGTATAAAACAAAAGGGAACAAAAGAGCGAGATGAAGGAAAGAGTATAAAATTAAATTATATGTAAAAAATTTACGATGTATCTCCAAAGGAGAGCTTAGGACTAACAAAATGGTTGACCTGGATTTGAATCTCTCTCCGTGGGCTCAAATTTTCCCCCTTCTGCCACGTAACGCCCATGCTTAAGCTATAGTTTCTATCCAAAGACATAACAGTATTATTTACAAAATTACGTTAAATTGCTGCTCTGAGATGTACTTATTATCCACTCTCTTTAGCGGCGGGTATTATGATACAGTCTCTCTGTATGTCTGTCCGTCTGTCTGTCCGTTACAACATCTCCTCCTAAATGGTCAGGTGGACATTCATAAAACTTTATAGTTATTTTGCCCTTGTTGGGGTAAAAATCTGCAAAACGGATGGCATCCTTGGCTATCCCCCCTCCCCCACGTTTCAGGGAGAGGATGAAATGTATTTTCTAATATTTTATACCGAACGTTATAAATGCAGTCAGGAAGACGCATCATATAAGTGACACGTTTTGCATTATAACTATTGGGTCACTGTTTTGGATTTGCGGTGAGTAACAGGTGAGGAGGGGAGGGTGAGGGCGGGGATGTGTATGGAGGCGGTTAGAATATGCAATAAAAAAACGCGTGGACCTGTGATGGCAAGCCAATGCAGTTGCTCATCTTTTCATTAGTATTTATGAAAGTAACTGTAGGGAGCTTTAAAACTTATACCTGGTAACATTCTATCGCAGCAGAAAGTCTGTATAAGAACTTTCTTAACTGTATGGATAGGTACAAAGTTGGCTCTAAGACCCTCTCAAACTCATTTGCATAAGAAAGGTTTGCTTTATGTATCAACAGTAATACAATTTTAAAGTTTGCTGCTTTTCAATAAAGAGCAAGCAAGATAACTCCAAATTTGACTGAAATCAAAACAATTTTTTTTAGTACATTTAACTTACAGTTGTTACATATTTCCATATATTAGTCTAGTTTGTGAAATCAAGTACCACAAGCCAACATGCATTACGCAACATTCTCTAATTACTCACAGACCTGAACTATTGGTCCCTTATGTTGGTTGTCAGCAATGCAATGTTTGATTGAAGGATATAAACTTTGATTAAGGGTTCTGTAGCATCTAGATTGTACAATGTACAGAATGGTTGGGGTATGAAACGGAGGATTGACTGAGCTGTGTCTTTTTCGCTGTGTCTGCGATTGTGAACAGACCTCTGAAGTGCAACCTAGCTGATGAATTACATCTCTTATTGTTCCGATAGCTTGACTTAGCCTCATATCAACACAGGTACATGTATAACCGACCAGTTGGTAAACCCTGCATTTAATTATCACTACAGACTGGTATCTGCAGCCTACTGTGCTGCTGTCAAGAACTGTATCCTTGTACCTGACATTTTCAGTGTCGCGAACCTTCAAGATAGGTCTGCAATGTGACTGAGTAATTACGTACTCTTAGAGTGCATGCATCATTCGGAAGGATGGGGGGGGGGGGGTCGAGTATTCCATTCGACTTGCAGGACAGAGTTGCGTTTTCAGATGAAACTTTGAATGAAGGATGCCTTAGTCCGAATATTCAAAAAGGAAGAAACCACAACACCATTATCACCAGTATCTCCACACACGACAGTAATAACATTGACAAAAACACGACCTAATACCTAATACTAATAATGCTGTTACTACTGCTACTAGTACTAGTGTTGCTGCAGGCGCTGGTAGTAATACTACTACGGCTACTGCTCCTACAGCAACAACAACTACTACTTCTACTATTACTACTAATATGACTACTACTGTAATCACCATCAGCACCACCACCACCATTACTACCAATACTGATGCCGTATTACCATTATTATTGCTTCTACGTTTCCTACTACCATGACTAAAATAAAAAGGTAGAAAGAAGAAATAAAAAGTAATATTTTAACTTCTTAATTTTCAGACATTACTACTGTAATTATTTGGAATTTACGTTCTAAGTGTGCAATATATTCAAATCTGTTTATCTTTCTGTTTCTGGTATTGCAGGTCTTTAATGGCAATTACATTTCGGTTTCATTCGGATCCCCCTTTGAGCGTCCGTACATTGTAAATCTGACCATTCCTGCCCAAGATCGTATACCACGAAATCGTCGCGCTTTGATATTAGATGGCTCTGGAAGTGGTGACGGGAATTTTATCAGTCAGCCAGATTTTACTGAGACCACCGGTTATTACAGCTTCCGACTGTACTCTCTAAACCCACAAAACGTTTTTCAGACGAATCCAGTTTTAATAAGATACGCAGGTTGGTTTCTATAGATACAAATCTATATTTATACTTATTATTTCGTAATAAATAGTTACTGTATCATAAACCATGTTTGCCATTATAAATTACTTTGTAAAGAAAGAAACTCCATAAATTATTAACGTCTAACTTCACGTCTGAATTACGTAGGATAATATTGTTCATAAGGATCATACACGGCGTAAGGACTTTACATGTCAGCCAGAACAGTTCCTTAGACAATCAATTCCCAGATTAATAAAACAACGTTTGATTGACCAACAAGAAAACAATGTTAGACTGACCAACAAGAAAACAATGTTAGATTGACCAACAAGAAAAATAGTTTCCCCAAAATCACAAGCTTCAAACCAGATAGACCCAGTTTAATTAAGTGAAAGTTACATGTTGAAAATAATCCCAACACACACACACACACACACACACACACACACACACACACACACACACACACACACATGAATGACAATTGAAATCTTCAGAAAAAAGAGTCACGTAATAAAAACAAATGATGAAAAGTAAAGTAAAACAAAATCTACAAAATGGGTGTTCATTTTTTTCAAAACAGTTTTCTCAAAGTTACGAGCTAGCCAATATATCGATGTACAAAGCAAAACTTCATGTACCAAAAAATGACAACTTTTGTGTTTTATATCTAAATTTGAAAAAAATCGATCACACATGCATTTGAAAATTTTGTTTCTCTCTAAGAAAACGTACTTGGCAATAATTATTGGTTGCAGATATTTTAAGATACTTAAGAAAATTGATCTAGTTGATTAATAGAATGCATACAACAAATACAATCGGAGTGCTCGGTTTTTTACGACCTTTGCACCGTTTGCTAGCAGTAGTGCCCTCTGTAAAACTAAAACTGCTTTCGTCTCAGACTCAATGTAGCAATGATGCCGTCGGCAACCGTGAAATTGACTAGGTCAGGCAATCTTCATTGTGTATCTGTCGAGCATAACGCGTTGCAGGGACAGTCTGATTTTCAATGCCCACGACTGATTACAGCAAGTGATACTTACATATGTAAAAAAGTAACCAGAGAGCATGCATATACTGGATGTCACTTATCGCTGAATTGGAACATACTGTCTGCTTCATATTGTGATTTTTACCGAAATCAACGGAGACATTGCACAGACCGTCCCTACATTAGGATATGACTCTCATTGCAGATTATTTATAAAAAGTAACTGTCGTTACAGGAACATAGAATAGTCTATGAGCGACTTGTCGCTGTTATAGTAGAGTAAATGTGTTCTGTCTGCACAAAGAAGCAAACACTACGGTCGATTCGAATCGATAGTAGTTTTTTGTATGCAAAACTTATTTTCCTTCATTGAAAATCTTTTGACAAAGCAATGGAGTGATCTCTTATGAGGTCGTGTTCTTTGACAGACACTTTTCCAAGAACCAAGCATTTAACATCTGCTTTTATAAGTATCAGTAAAAACAACAAATAGTCTTCAATTTAACTAAAAAGAGTCTTCCCGAATTCTAATTTTAGAACCGGATGTTTTTATCTATGTGATGATGGTTAGGATGTCTCGCCAAGTAGCCGTGAAATTCCCATCCCAGAATGCCGTTGCTTTCAACCTCTGTCGGGACGACTCCTATATCGTTTCAATTTCTGAGATGTTATACTTCGCTCTCAATGATATTCGCCGACAGCAGGATTATCAAGCACCATGGCTGTTATTAGTGAGTTCTTACAGCGCCTATATAGAATATATCCAACCAAGGTAAACTTTAATTTCTTTCTTTTTATAGGCTCTTCTACTTTTGAGTATATATATATATATATATATATATATATATATATATATATATATATATATATATATATATATATATATATATATATATATATATGTGTGTGTGTGTGTGTGTGTGTGTGTGTGTGTGTGTGTGTGTGTGTGTGTGTGTGTGTTCGGATTCATTTCAGGGAAATTATGAAATCTTCCTAGCTGACGATTAAAGGGGAATTTCACAAGTGATCAAGTATTTTGGCAATTAAAAAATGTATTTAGCTTTCCACTAGCGGCGACATTTAGTGTCAGTTTTTTGAATGGCAAAGAATTACAATAATGGATTTGCAATGACTTTGTATCAAGGAAACTCTTGCATTCTGATGGTTCTGGCTTCTTGGCGGAACAACTCTATATGCAAAGTTATGATTTGTGCCATAAATAGCGAAAAAGTGTATGAGACAATTTTACCCCAAATAAAGCCAGCAGTTAAATATTGATTCTAGCTTTGATATACCTCTTTGATGTATTTTTTTAAAAATTCAATATTTGAAACTAGCATATTAAATACACCGTTAAATTGAATAT
Organism: Margaritifera margaritifera; assembly: GCA_029931535.1. Classification (NCBI taxonomy): domain Eukaryota; kingdom Metazoa; phylum Mollusca; class Bivalvia; order Unionida; family Margaritiferidae; genus Margaritifera; species Margaritifera margaritifera. The sequence goes on along the minus strand of JAQPZY010001437.1, from coordinate 2,146,026 downwards.
TTTCATACAAAAGATAGTTGATGGTCTATTTGGCTTCACCACAGCTCAGCTCCTGCGGTTTTTATTGTTCTTTGTTGTAGATTAATCAAGGTGTGCTAAATGTTTAATTTCATATTCTTCACAGCGACCTGACGGTCAGGCTACGTTTATTTTTGACGTTAGAAAATGGCCGCAGCCTTTCGCCGGATGTCGAGCAGTACATCCGGTCTGAAATACTAACGTTAATGACACGGCTGGCAAATACAAGTTCCAATGTTGATCCGAGCACTGTACGAGTCCTAAGTACAGGTAGGTGTCTCTAAATGAACTATGGCGAGAAGTTTTAGGAACACTTAATAAACATTGCATAATTTTCAGCTTCTCTGCGTCTGTTTCTATTGAAGAATAACATTTGAACCATAGTTAGTGAAATATACTGGTTTGAAGTTTCAAACTATCTGACCATTTAAATTTCTGCGTCAACCTATTTGAAACATTTTTAATACTGAAATATTCTCAATATAAAAAACCGAACATAAACTAAAAGAGAGACACCAAATTGACTCTAAGGTCATGCAAATGTAAATGAGTACAGAGAGGAAGAAATTTAAATAAAAACAAACATGACTTTGACATGCTTAACCTTGCTTTTAAGTCATTTTATTGAGTTCTTTTTGAGTTTTAGACGCGTAAATGACTTTTTAAACAAGGAATGAACTTTTATTTATTGAATTTGAGGCAGTGTCCTGAACAATCAGGATATTAAGGTTATTCCTTTAAAGCTAAAACTAAAACCGTTTAACTCGTAGCTTTATAGAAGCAACTTTATTCGTACGCTTTTCTCAGTAATTCATTCAACCTCGACCCACTTTCCATCTTGCACCATAATGAGGGAAACATTATTTTGGACCTTCATGCACATATTTTAAACACACACACACACACACACACACACACACACACACACACACACACACACACACACACACACGTATCGTCCAACAGGTTCGAACGTCCAAGCAGGAATCGAACCTGTGCCGCAAGTAACGGCACATATCTTCTTGCTCGCATGCATCATCGCCTGCACTTACTTGGCCAGGCACACTACCCTTCCCATCCCCACCCCCACCCCCACCCCACCCCAAAAAAATAAAATTAATAAAAACAAAAACAAGCAAAGAAAGAAACAAACAAACAAAAACCCACGGATGGAACAAGGTATAAGGAAATGACTCGAGGTGCATGAGAACTCACTCACTGGGCAAGCGGAATTTAACAATCTGAAAATGATAACCTTATTTTTTAGGTGTTAACTACAAGTATCCACTTAGCACAATAATCTTTCAAATAATTTAACTCGGACTGAAGGCCTTCGGGCCAACCTGAAAAGATGGTAATATCATCTGCGTATAAAAGAATAAAGAAGGTGTAACATACCAATATCGATACTTTCAATACCATGCATGCAAACTCTTCTTCTAAATCATTTACAAATATTGATAAAAGATATGGTGATATTCACCTTGCCGGACACCAAGAATACAAGAGAATTAATCACTTAAAATATTATCATATTTAACTCTTGACTTTACATTGTTGTACATTGATTTGATTATATCTAGAATATTTCCCCTTAAACCAAGGTTTATTAATTTATACCATACGTTATCCCTTACTATATAATCAAACGCTTTTGTGAAATCAATAAACGCACAAAATAATTTTTTACCTTGATTAATGATATGTGAGATAAGCCCATGTAAAATAAAAATATTGTCAACTGTACTCATGTTTTTTTTCCAAATCCTGCCTGTGCTTAAATAAAGACATGATCTTTTTAAGTCTATTATTAAGTATACGTGTGAATAATTTACCTGTGCAACTAAGAAGCGTTACACCTGTATAATTATTAATATCATCTAAATTGCCTTTTTTATGCAATGGTATAGCTAGACCTTCGGACCACATTCTTGGAAAGTGACTGCTTTTAAATACAGCATTAAATAAATTACAAAATGTATTTAAAAGTATATCTTTACCATGGTAAAGAAACTCATTAATAATCATATCTTGACCAGCACTGCTGCCTAATTTTATTTGATGTAAAGCCTTTTCTACCTCTTGAAGGGAAATATCTTGATTTAGTTCATTAAACATGACATTAAACTCTCCTTTTACATATCTTTCATTAACGTGTAAAACATTCTTATATTGTATAAACAAGTGATCATTAGAATTGTTTACAGCTTTAAAATATTTGTCAAACGTATCCATTGTAATATTTGAGGGGTTAGGTTTCACAGCATCTTTTAACATTTTCCAGTATAACTTTGCATCATTAAATTTTGCTTTTTCAGATTCTAATGTTTTAAGTTCATCATATTCATGCCTATATTTTCGTAGTAGTTTTTTATAGTCTGATCTTGCATCTGTCATTTCTTGTCTTGCTTTAGGCGTTTTTACAACTCGATAATGATTCAATTTACTCATAAAAACTAACATTTTTTCTTCACATATATCATTAAACCAAGGATTATATTTTTTTTCATCATATTTCTTCGGTACTCTATCATGACATTTTTTAAATCTTTTGAAGATTGGCAAACAAACATTGTGAAAAATATCATGTAGTGTCGACAACTTTCAAAAGTGTCAGCGTTAACATTATCAAGTATTTGTTCGTTAATACTTTCTAGTTTTTAGGTTACAGAGTCGTCAAATAATTTTGATTTAAATTCATCAATGAACTCTGCTTGCCATACATATTTACCCTCTATACTTTTATATTCTCTTTCTTTCAAAAATGTTGCTTCGACATCATTAACAGTATTACATTCTAACGTAAAGCATACAACACAATGATCTGACAAAATGTTAGGCTCACTAACATCAAACGGTAGTACATTACTGTAAAGAGACTGAGAAGCAATAACATAATCTATAAAACTACATCCACCGTGTCCAACATACACATACTGAGGTGGTCTGAAAGGCCGGCCTGGTAGTATGGCATGTGATCGTTTAGCAGCTCGAAATCGAGCGGCACAAAGCAAGGATAGATACATTGTGCTGGGTACCAGCGACGGTATTGCCAGCGGCAACACGTATAGCGGCAATGTTAGCGTTTTCTAAACCCTGATAGGCAGTATTAATCTGCTCTATTTCCGTCAGCTAGAGATTCTTGTAGACACTCCAAACATCCGCATCGTCAATGCAGGCCACTTCATTCCCCTCAAGCTTTACGTTGATCTTGTTGACGATGGCGCAGCCGAAGCTTTTAACGATTTTACTGTTGGCGTCAATCGGCGCTCCCGAGCCGCCGCTCAAAGCAGTTGTAAATGCCAGTACAGCAGTGCTTGGGACAATGACATCGTTGCTGGTGAGGTTTGGAAACTTGACAATAAGCTGCTGGTTTTGGTTATAGGTTGTTAGTCACAACGACGGTGATACGGATTCCCTTTACCATGCGCGCGGCGGAGGGAGCGGAATGGATCGAGTTTATTTCCATACTGAGACATGTTATAAACTTTGGTGCTGGCACAAAATTTAACAAGTTTGGTGCTATTGGAGTTGACGTGTTCTTCCTTTAATATGCTATTATATTGTCGCATAATTATTTGCATAATAGAGAAACATGGATGAAGGTGGTTTTGATTTTGAAATGACCGACTTTGATAAAGGAGACCCTAATCAACCAGATGAAGGAGACACTTATCAACCAGATGAAGAAGAAACTACATTTATCGAACCTACCCCCGAAGAACAGCAAGAAACATGGAAATTTGAAGAACGCCTGTGCGAACTTAGTTCCAACGAACTGATAGAAGCTCAGGCCAATGGTATAAATAAAAGGCTTATCTAGTCCAATATTGGTATATTGAAAATCAAGGAGTATAATATCACTTTTGAATTCATACAGGAAGGATATGCTGAGCCGTACACGCTTTCCACACTTTAACGTATTTATAACAGAGGCATATATGCAAACAAGGCATACAACGACCAACACATAGTATAAGCAAAACGATAGTACAAAACTGCTACTTGCTGTATACGAGGATCCGAGTACACAGCGCTCAAAAAAAAGCGACTGCAAAGAAACCTGATAGTCTCCAAGTGCGAGAAATTCTTGGTCTAAACAAGGCACTTCAAACGTACCGCGGTACGCTTTAAATGCTATCAATAAAACTGTACAGCTCAATAAGGACCTAGATGCAGAGAGAAAAATGCTGGCTGAAGCGCAAGATGAAACAGCCCGCATTGCAGATCTGGAGTCGGCACGCGATGGACAACTCCAGATAGCGAATGCTTTACGAGGGAAACTTCGCAACCAATTCGCCATTATTGAGGAGACCATCAACAAAGTTATCCACGAGGATACAACCTTCAGCGAGCGGCTGGGAACACACCTCCGTATACAGGGTATCACTATAACCTCGATTATCGCGGTGCTGGGTTTTATGTTAAGCACAATTGTGCTAGTAATCAAAGGTGGAGGTTGAACAACGTCACTACCTTTAATTCCGACACCTGATCCTGACCCCCCCCCCTCCCTCGCGCCCCACGAAAGCAAAAGAATGGGTAAAAAAGCAGCTGGAGCGGCTGGCCTGAGTGCTGAAAACTCTCCAAGAAAAGGCTTTGGTGATGCTGCTCGGTATTTTTGGCACTGTTGTGTCATTCCTCCTAAAAGCAGTTGGCAATACCATTGGCTGGCTGGCTGGCCGGAAATTTGGTGGTTCTTGTCATTACAATAGCAGTCGCGTTCTTTGCCATTCTCCACTCTCACATTAGCACGCGCAAACATCAAAGCGAACGCTGGTATTGCTAGTAATTCAAGAGCGGAGAAACCAGAAAACCCCAAGCCACGACGTAATACCAACCACGACTGGTGCTGTTTTATAGGCATCGTGTCTTTGGCGTCTTTGCGCGAGGCACTACCTGCACCTTTTGCATATCTTGCTGTACCGGCGCGTGCAGGTCAAAGCTGGACTTTATATTCTTCGTGGACTAATGCTAGGCCGCCCCACTGTTGTGTTTGCGCTCCTTTTATGTTGGCAATATTCGCGTTTGATAGCCTTGTCGCCTTAACACCCGCGTGAGTGTAATGATTTAAGTCGTCGGCGGACACAAGACTTTCATTCTTTTAATCCTGGTTCAATCAAATACAAAGATCCATGTCGCTAGGTATCATGTAAAGGCAGCCGTCAGGAATTAACTCTATCTTTCTATTAGCATAATGAATCGCATCTTGATAACTTTCTATCAAATTTTCAAATGCTTCTTTTGGGCAATCATATCTTCGACGATTGCTTGGAACTATTTTGGTGCGGCAAAGGCTGTCCCTACTCCTATTATCGAGGTCTTGGTTTGACTTTGTGCGCCCAGGAGTGCCAACGCGTATGCTCGAACGCTGTCGTTAAGACGCATTATGCCATCCCGTACAAAGCTTTGCGAGGTGTCCTGCATAAATGTTGTCCATCCATTTACTGCTTCAGATCCCGACGAGTCGTGGTCAAATGTGAGCTAGTATCGCTCCATTATTTCGGGTGTAAAAACGACTATTTCTGGTGTATATGATATAAATGTTATTTTATTTGATTTCAAAGTTACGCCAGATAGTCCCATCAAATGTGAACTCTTCTTTTCTTTGGACCAAGTTTGGAAAAGGCCAGAAAATTATTTTACAAAGTTTAAGATTTTCATTTCGTTTTCTCTGAATATTTCAGTTGCTTGTCCTACCATAGCAATATATGCTACCAATAGCTCAACGCCAATTGTTATTCCATTCACAAGAATTAACCTCATTGGCTTCAGCTGGAACCGTTGTTATCCAGGTATGGATCTTTATGCATTATACTAATTAACTAGTTATGCGAGAGAGAGAGAGAGAGAGAGAGAGAGAGAGAGAGAGAGAGAGAGAGAGAGAGAGAGAGAGAGAGAGAGAGAGAAGGGGGGAGAATCTGCTTACTATTCGGTCTATATTGAAAAATAGATAAATTTAGGTTACTACCAATAACTGATTGAATTATATATATATATATATATATATATATATATATATATATATATATATATATATATATATATATATATATGATCTGAGGACAATGCCTGCACCTTTGGAAGATATATTACATAATTGATTCAATATCAAGCGTTTTTCCTTTTGAAACTGAACTTATTCATGGTTGTTCCTGCATTCAGTTTTATTTTACAACCATAGCCCAGATATGGTTAAAACAAAAGTTTTAAATTATCCCAAATATGACTAATTGACAAACTGACTAATAAAAGAGACAGTCTTCATCTTCTTTCTGTCTCTTTCCATAAATCATTGAACTCAATTTGTAATTGAGGGACTGGAAAAATATCACATCACTGCGTGGGCTTGAACCCACATACGCAGGATTCAAAGATGTTTCTTCTAGTTTAATTGTCTAATCCACTTGGTAATTTATCATTATATATGTCTTTTCAAAAATATAATATTGAGCTCGTTTACTACGAATTCTCTTCTTGTTTATGTCCCAAATTAAAATGAATTTTGTCGGTCCAACTGATTATGCAGTTCTCTTTTTTTCCATTCTGAAAACGTACTCTTTTCGATGGTCCCTATGGTTGGGTTTCAACATATATTCGTTTAACTGCATGTTGGTTGTATTTAATCTAGCCAAATACCGATTGTTTCTTTGTCTCTTTTTGTCAGGTTTACGTGCTCTCGCCTCTGCCCCATGTCTAGGTGACTATGACACGGGAGCCCGTTGGGGTAATGTTACATTTGCAAATGGCTGTCAACAAGCACCTAGCCTTGAAAATTCCAATCAGTCCTTAACGCTGAGAAATCTTTCAAAGGTAATATAAGAAATTGTTGGTCACTTTCTTTGATTTCGTCGCACATGTGTACAAATCTCTGAGTACATGCATAAATACATGCTTGCTTTAATAAATGCTTACATACGGACAAACATATTTAAAAAACAGATTGAGGAAATTATTCTAAGAATAAAAAACTGTATTGGACAAGAGTAATGATATCTCTCTCTCTTGATATATATATATATATATATATATATATATATATATATATATATATATATATAAGCATTCAGTATCAATGATTCAAAAGATATTGTATATATTACTTTGATCTCATGAAATTTATATTTTGTCTCTAGAGCACGTTTTGTCAACCTTTCATCTGTTCTTTGTGTATACAACTTATTTGTAGACTGCGGTTGATCTCAACAATGTTAATCAAGTAATAAATGATACGGCCATATTGACGAGTGTCCGTGATGCCCTAAAAGATGCTGACGTCATCTACACTGCACAAATCCTGGAAAATTTACAGCAGATGTCCTCCTTACCATCAAATGTAAGTTGTTGTAAATTTCTATATTATTTACAAGTTTCTATCTGTCTGAGCATGTATGCTTGCGTGCGCTTGTGCGTACGCGCATTTTATGTCGTACCGCCCTCTCCTACGCCATCTATTAGTAATATAAAGACTTCTGGAAATGCGATAGTGTATATCATTGTTGTTTATATTAGTAATAGAACGACTTCTTAAACGCGATAGTGTGTCTCATTGTTGTTTATATTAGTAATATAAAGACTTCTGGGAATGCGATAGCGTGTATCATTGTTGTTAAAGCGGTATTTGAAATGCATCCTCCTCCCGGTAGAGGTGCTTTAGGAGTGGAGGTGAGATTTGATGATGGGGTGGGGGTGGTAAAGCGAGGATATGACGACATGCCGCTTTGCCTTGGAGTTTCCATTTTTGTCTGCACATCTGTTGTTGTTATCGTTAATAGTTCATCCATTTATTGATCAGAGTGAGTGAGTGAGTTTTTAATTAAAATCGCATGTCGGTTATTCGACCATGGGCAACTATTTAAAATGCACGTACGGCGTACTATTTAATTATCTGTAAGATGTTATATGTCTGTACGATGCCAGGTTGGAAAAGGCATGTCCGGAGGCGCAATGCGGCAACGGAATCATGAGTTGAAACGCCATAGACCAAATTTAAGTCAAATTCTGCCCAGTTGTCTAATTCGGACTGTCCCTATCCGCCAAGTATGCGTTAGCCACGTATTTTAATTGTAATGAAGCTATCAGTTAGAATTTACCTAATATATTCCCATTTTAGAAGTTAGGGTACAGAGTGTACATAAAATTTCAAGAAAAGTAAATAAAAAAGGGTGAAAATAACCCTTAATTATTGTTAGTGGTTTTGTACGTTTCGTGTGATGTTATTGAGTATTTTGTTTTAAAAAACGGTGTGGCAAATGGATCAAATTTGTGATTAAGTGAGTTATGATCGAGACGGGTTTTCGATGCCAAAGTGAAAACCCTGAGGAAATTTAATTCTTTCTTTTAGCCCTTAGAAGGGCTGTTTTCTGGAGAAGGCGGATCGAAGATTTCTTTTAGGTGGTCTGGAGGCTCGAATTTGCGTCTCACACGGGCTCTAGGTGCCCTCGCTTCGACCAGGTCTGCGACGATGTAGTCAATTGTGTCATCATAGAGGGAGAGCTCATTCTGCACCTGCAACTTGTGGTGTTCAATCAAGGTGTTGCAGATTATTGTGGCTAGCGTAAGTGAACATTCGGTATAGCTTTCTCCCTGGTGCCTGGTGTTGTTGGCGGATTTTCTCCAGCGGGCTTTGGCGGCCTTGTTCTTGATCTTGCTGCTTTCTGTCTTTGCTGCCGACTTGATTGATTAGAGCACATCATAACTGAATTTGTTTGTAATGCAGCATGCCGGATGGAAATAGAATAGCCTTGGTTCATTTATTTTAAAAGAAAATATATGGATCTTCCTTTTGGTATGTTTAACTTTTAGTTGCATGTTTTTCATAAAATTGAACATAAAGGGTCTGTTAGTTCTATTTTCCGCCGTTCCATGATCAATAAGGTAGAAGCGACTAATCAAGGCAGGAGCCGCGGTGGCTTAGTGGTTAGCGTAATGGAATCGCTACCAAAAGGGCGCGGGTTCGAATCCTACCATCAAATCAGCACCGGTCGGTTGCTGTGATGTGTCCTTTGGCAAGATTCTGTAATACACCTAGGGTATGTGCTCTTCGTATCTACGTCTTCGTTTATAGCTTTGTTAGATTTTAGTGAATATATGTTTGATTATGGGGAGTCGATGTTGGGAAGATATTTCTCAACCCGAGTAATTAGCCAATTTCTAGGAGTAGACTTTATAATGGACAGTATTCGCGAGACTTTATGGACCCTCCCTAATGTCTTAAAATAGGAAATTATCTGGATATTTGTAGGTATACGTGTTTAGTAATTTGAGATAGGAATAATTCTTTCTATTGGGTGTTTGGATCGTGTTTGTATTGCATGGCGTGAAGTACTAACATTCTGTCTGGCTTACTAATAAGTCATACAAATGTGAAACAAGAAAAAACATGCAAGTGTGAAATCAGAGTTTCGTGATGTGTGGTCATTAAGTGATTAGAGTAAAATTATTTGTAGGATTTGCGCGTTTAAGAACCCTTCAGTTGACAAGACTGTTGTCTTGAGGTCCTTGGAAATAGGGAGAAACTATGGACTTCAATTCACGCTCACGCAGGTGTTTGATTCGTTCGGTATGAGACCTCTTGCGTGTAACAGTACTTTATTCCTATTGCCTCAACAGCAAATAAGCTACTTGTGTTGCTTTGCCGTAAAACACCAAACCAAACCAAACCCTAAGGTGTTTTATTAGGACATATGTTATAAATTCTCCATTTCCTGTACACAACAGCCATGGGTGAGAAATACACCAAAATGCAGTATTATTGTATCGTTATTTAAATATAAATTCCACTGAACCATCCGTGAAATAAGCAATAGTCATTATATGTGTGAGCGTGTGTGTATACCTGTTGTATGCACACATTTATCATTTTTTTTCGTGTGGTTTTTTGTTTTATTGATGAGTCTGCAAAATTATATTTTATACAAAAACTGAGCTTACATTTTCCATATACACTTTGCGCAGGTTCTAGATGATGTTATCAAAGTAACAAACAACATGATGCAATTAGACCCGGGTATCGTTCGATCAGCGCAAAAAATCTCCAGTGCCGTTAACAGGTGAGAAGATTGATCCTATGTTTCATTAACTAAATGCATCTCACTTCATTTTACGTATATATTGGAACTAATTATATTAACTTGTACTATTATATTAAATAATATTAATTAATTAATTAATATTATATTAACTTGTAGTATGTATATTAATTAATATTAATTAATTAATATTATATTAACTTGTAGTATGTATATTAATTAATATTAAATAATTAATTAATATAATATTCACTTGTAGTATGTATATTAATTAATATTAATTTATTAATTGATATTATATTAACTTGTAGTATGTAGTCTCGAAGTTCCAGTGCTTGGAATATTTTTATTGCCTAAACGCAGGGTCAAAATTGAAATATACCCGTTTACAGTTTCTCACTACGCAGCATGACTCCATCTTGAATTGCGAGTAGTCAAATCCCTGCAACGTTTTGCTTACTTCGCTGGTACTCGGCCTATATTGGCAACCCAGTATCATACGGTCTCATGACCATCGTAATTATGATGCATTAGTCAGTGATTTTGAACTCTCTAATTCCCAATGCCCGATTTTGAATGATCTCGATCCTGGTTCTGAGCATGCGTAGTCCTGAGCTGTAAACTGTCCTATACTTCGGATACTGTATTCATCTGTTAACATAATTAATCAAAGTTGCGAAGAAATATTCGTCTCAAACGTAACTAAAGTTAGTAATAGGGTTGTTGCGTTTTTTTTTTTTTTTTTTTTTTTTTTTTTTGTTTATATAAATGCGAATTGTTCATCTTTTGGGAACTTATGCTTTTGTGGATAATCACATGTCCGGCAAATAAGTTCAGCAGCTCCATACACAATCCACGGTGCATGTTGGGCAATGAGATCAAAGTCGCGATGATCGGGAAAAAAAATACAAGCTCTGGTTTAAATTGATTGATCGTTATAAAAATTTTGCACATATCTCTTTTGCTGAGTTCCACAGATTCCTTGATTAAAAAGTGAGAAAGGTTAAAGCTCATGGTAACAGTTTTGACATAAGTGGCAAATTGCAAAATGACTTAAGGGATGATCTGTCAAATAGTGCAAATCATGAGCAGAGATGATCTGTCAAATCATGATCTGTCAAATAGTGCAAATCATGAGCAGAGATGATCTGTCAAATCATGATCTGTCAAATAGTGCAAATCATGAGCAGAGATGATCTGTCAAATCATGATCTGTCAAATAGTGCAAATCATGAGCAGAGAAGGGTTTTATCCAAGACTTTTGTGTGAAAATCCCCCATGATTCCAACCATGTATCGGTAGAATGTGATTCTCATTCCTACCAGAAACTAGAGTTTTCTGCCTGAATTTCACGTCAAAAGTAGTAACACAACCTTTTTTGCCACGGAGCTTTTCATTTGATATACCCTTCCGGAAGAAAAAGAAAAATAAATCCATTTCTACATTTGTTATTCAGGATATTACGAGCCATGGACGACCTAACATATAACGTGGATTTGCTTGACCAGGGATTTAGAAGAATAATCCAGCCCTCCGTGGCAGCGGAAATCTGGGAGCAAAGTGAACCAGACATTATTGGTATAGAGCTCATTCAGGGCAACTGGAAGCGAATAGAAAATGCCTCCCTCAATACACTTAAGACTGCTCCAGACAATCTACAAAGGGTTGATGCCGCTATTTATATTGATCCGGAGCTTCTACAAGGTGCGTTTATTATGAGAGTCAAATACTAATAATCCGAACGTGAGGATTCAAACTTTCAATAAATTTTTTTTACAATGTTGACACCGCCATCTTGAACTACGATTTACCAAAGCATATAAACAATATGGAGAATTAGTCGCTATATTGTTTGGTCTTTGCTATGAATAATTTCTTTAATTTTTAGTATTTTGTCTTACATATTAAGTCTTCGTTACTGCAGTAACAACATATTTTCGTTACATCCGCCAAAAGTTTTATTTATTTATTTATTTATTTTGTAACATTCCCGTGATAGTTGATACTTTGATGAGAATCGCTGTTTGTTACCATCAAATATTATGACCATTTACAACTTTCACTTGAGAGACCAACATCTTTAACGTTGATAACATGATTTTCATTAACAATTTTGGTTTAAAAACATACATTTGCTCTTGGCATTTGTTTTCAAAGCAATTCTTTAATGTTCTATTGCGCCTACATAAAATAGTTGACTCCGGCTGTATATTAAGAGTTTGGTCACGATCTCTTATTTCAAAATGCATTTCTATTTGTGAGTATTTGCTTTTTTAAACTCAAGGTTCTACAAGTCGTCTTGCTATGCATGTTTACTGGGACAATAAAATGTTCGATGACAACACTGGCAGATACGAAACTATCAGCAGAGTTGCAGCGGCTAGGCTTTCCAGAAACGGAAAACCCATTGTTGACTTGGGAAACAATACTGTTACGGCAATTTTCCTGCCATTCAAGGTTTGATTGTATTGTATTGTATTGTATTGTATTGTATTGTATTGTATTGTATTGTATTGTATTGTATTGTATTGTATTGTTATGTCTGTGTTGAGTTGCGTTGCGTTATGTCACAGCATGTTATGTTATGCTATGCTGTTGTGTTGTGTTGTGTTGTGTTGTGTTGTAACGCACAAATTGTTATGTTATATCTTGTTATATTATGTTATGTTATGTTATGTTATGTTGTTATGTTATGTCATATCATGTCATGTCATGCTATGTTATGTTATGTTATGTTATGTTATGTTATGTTATGTTATGTTATGTTATGTTATGTTATGTTATGTTATGTCATGTTATGCTATGTTATGTTATAACATATTTTTGTATGTTATTATCTACGTTTGGATTTAGTGTTTTATTCCTCGTTCCCTAATGGTATTGCCGAGTTAGAGCCTTATCTGTTCGGAAATTAGTCTATTCAAATGAACGTTGTGTCCTTCTACTGCTTAAGTGTAATACAAAGAAGTAATTGTTATCATTTTATAATATGTAATACAAAATAGTAACTGTTACCATTTTATATTATGCAATACAAAATAGTAACTGTTACCATTTTATATTATGTAATTTAAAGTAGTAACTGTTACCATTTTATATTATGTAATGTAAAGTAGTAACTGTTACCATTTTATATTATGTAATGTAAAGTAGTAACTGTTACCATTTTATATTATGTAATGTAAAGTAGTAACTGTTACCATTTTATATTATGTAATGTAAAGTAGTAACTGTTACCATTTTATATTATGTAATGTAAAGTAGTAACTGTTACCATTTTATATTATGTAATACAAAATAGTAATTGTTACCATTTAATATTATGCGTACAGAACAGAAGAGATATTTCAAAGAGAAAACTTACATTTGTATGATTCGACCTATTCAAGGTTTAAGAATAGCTACTCGGTATATTTCTTGATACACACTTACACTTTATGACATACATATAAATATGTTTAAGATTACAATATTGATGGTTAATATTAGAATGTTTCAAACGTGAATAATTTTACACAAGATTGCACATTGTATATGCTCTCTTGAGGTTTTCATTCCCCCCCCCCCAAAAAAAACTTTACTAAAATAAATTGTGCTGTTTTAATGAGTAGTCTTGCAGATTCAGAAGCATAAAAATGCCTTATTCACAAATTCCTACATGTATCAAGCATACGTGTGTAATTGAGCGTTGGAATAACACTGTTATAAACTGAAGCCCTGAGAAAACCTGATAAATGCATGTGTAGGTTATGATAGAAAATACGTACGCAACTACTGATTAAAATATGAAACGTCACAGAACTTAACATAAATGCTCATTATATATATATATATATATATATATATATATATATATATATATATATATATATATATATATATATATATACAAGATAATTCATAGAAAATATGCCATTCCAGGAGCATGCAGATGTAGTGTGCGGTCATTGGAACTACACAGAGAGTGAAAACGCCGGAGATTGGTCAATTGAAGGTTGTACACATAGAGTAGAAAATGGACGTCATATCTGCACGTGCAACCATCTCACAAATTTCGCTGTCCTTATCGTAAGTTATTGCTTTGTGTAAAGCTTTTGTTTCTGATGAGAAAATCCTATACTGCCATCTGTATGTGCATTTAATATTAATACACATTCATATCGGATTTGTATCTGGTTCCCGTCACTTGTGACTGAGAAAACAGAGTCTAAATTCTTTTTTAATATGTATTAAAAACTGGAATTTGTCAATACATGAGAACATAGTGGTTCTACATTAAATATTTCATATGATGTTTGTTCTGCACTTGATGAAACTAATTTGTACCGTTTCTTCTTGTTTTTAATGCAATGCCTTGATTGTGAGGCGCCCGTTCAAACTTTTTAGCTGTTTTTTTTCTGATAAATCTTTGAACTTCTCTCTGTTGTTTTCATGAAGTTGGCACACATCAATCTCTTTCATTTACAAATTACAATTGAAGCAACTAAAATTATTGGATATGGAAAGCCAAGCTACACTCGTTAAAAACGTCACTTACTGTGAAAATTGGCATTTGGAACAGCAAAAATATTGCTTCTTTTAGACATAGGGTAATTCACAAAAATTGCATTATTGTAAATCTCACTCCCTTCAATGACATTTTGTTTTCATTCATTGACTATCAAGCGAATGAAGCTCTTCCAAAAATACTGTTTAGCTTGATAATAAGTACGCAGACGGAGCTGCTAATAGAACCTGATTTATTCCCAATCGGAACCTGTCGCATACTGAGCTTATAGAGCCTGATTTATTCCCAATCGGAACCTGTCGCATACTGAGCTTATAGAACCTGATTTATTCCCAATCGGAACCTGTCGCATACTGAGCTTATAGAGCCTGATTTATTCCCAATCGGAACCTATCGCATACTGAGCTTATAGAGCCTGATTTATTCCCAATCGGAGCCTATCGCATACTGAGCTTATAGAGCCTGATTTATTCCCAATCGGAACCTATCGCATACTGAGCTTACAGAGCCTGATTTATTTCCAATCGGAACCAATCGCATACTGAGCCTTTTTGGTGGTAGCCTTTTTAAATTCTCAATATGTATACGGATCAAAGCCGGATGTTCGGAGGTGAAAATATTCAGTTTCCTTGGATCTTCTTCACATGTTTGCTTCCAATTCTCAATATTAGTAATTTCTGAATTATTTACAATAAAGTTCAGAAAAACGAGGAAACAAATCTTAGCCTTGCCTTTCATGACAGTAATTTCTCCCAAAACAAAAAGTAACGCTAATTTTGGATTGCATTTGTAACTGAAGTTGATGGAAGCAAAATGATGACTATCGAGTGAATACATTTTTCAAATTAACAATGTCAACTTCAAAGTGGTTGATAGCAAGGACGAGGTTGATGGTAACAATATTGATAAATAATGATGCCTGTTTGGTTGCTATTCCACATTTTTAGTATAAACATCCTTGACTATTCTTGACATGAGACTATTAACGATGAACGCTTTTAGAAAATCAACGCTTACTGCGCAGGTCGAAATGATGTGTCAATTTACATTATGACGTCAGCTATAGGAAGCAACTTGTTACGTAGTGTATCGTGGCGCTACGCACTCATTTAAAGATGCGAGGTAAAATAAGATGATAGTGACTTGTGTCGCCTATTAACAAATGAAAAGTTATATAGTTTTAATAATCGCAATGAATGAAAATTATAATTTCAACTAAAAGCGTAAGATATGTTGTGAAATCATTAGTGATTTACGACATGCCGTAGATAGGCCGCGCAGTCTTACTGTTGCATAAATCATATTATCAAAATGTGTGTCATACTGAGAACAAAAATCTACAACATACACTTTTTCTCGTGGTTTTGATAAGAAATGTCTATGATCTTCCATCTGTGCGAATGTGATGAATTTTTAACTACTCATTCAGCTATTGGTATTTAAATGGACAATTATTGACAGGGTACTTTATACCCATACATTTTATGTAAAGACATTTACTTGAGGATAGATATTAAACTAACAGAATCGAAAGAAAATGCTCACCAACCTATACATTTTTCAATTATTGTGTGTGTGTGTGTGTGTGTGGTCTCTCGGACTCCTAGTTATGTAATAATTAAACTTTTTCAAAAAGTTATATATTTTCGTATTTTATAGGTTATAATTCATAACGCTAATAATAGTGAAAAATCAGTTTGCTGCCAGTTATGGTGATCTATGGCTACGATAGTCTCATTCATTCAGACTCTCGTGTAGATCCTTGGGATCTTCGCCAAAAGTGGGTCTGGTTTTTAAAAAAGTCCCTTTTCTCGTAACTCCAGAACGAGGCTTTCCCAAATTTTTTATCTACCATTGTGCATGCCATCTACATCAAGCATGCCATCTACATCAAGCATGCCATCTACATCTACATCTACACTAAATTCAAGTACATAAAATTTGATGCATGAGAAGACATTAACAGTATTTATTTATTATTTGTCCCTGACTGTCATCCATTACTAGTTTACATGATTATGAATGAAAACTTTGTAACAGTGCTGAATGAAGGTAACCAGTCTACATGACGGATTACAAAGAGAACGTTTGTAACGAAAATCCTGGTACATAGACTTTTAATTATTTATTTTTTTAGCTTGCATATAATATTAAAGAAGAAAGCGAGTAATATGGTGTCAGAAACTTCTAAACATAAGTAATTGCTTGAATACACAAAAAAGAAAAATTAACAATACGATAGAACAAAAAAATAGAGATTGATATAGTTCGATCTTTGGTGTGTATGGTGTGTAATCAGGGTCACACACACACACACACACACACGAGATTGAAGATGGGAATGTATGTACCAAAAGAAATTCGGCAGCGACTGCACTATTAGTTATCTTGATATATTTTGTGTCTTCTTCCGTTTAAATTCGATCGTTCGTTTCCTTTGGTTCATCCCCTACTTTCTTTACGTTTTCAGGACCTTCAGCCGGACAGGAGTATATCTGAAGCTGACAAATTAGCATTAGGAATAATCACCAAGATAGGTCTCGGACTGTCTATTGTGGGATTGGGTCTGACAATATTATCCTTCTTAATTTTCAGGTGAATTAGTTTTATTTTCCAATTTCTCAAACAACCTTCAGCTGTCTTGTTGTGATTCCTCCTTTTAAATTTAATAATGTAGTGTTAACAACAATAAAAGCAGCCTTTACAGAACATTGAAGGTACCAGACAATATGTTGTAATGTATAGGTGTCTTCTATTTACAGGTGAAATATGTAGTAAGCTTAACAATGAGGTATTATAAATGCTGTTCTTTACACCATTTGTTTCTTTATAAGGATATGTCCGTTATGAATAGGCGTTCCTTTAAGTGACAAGGAATGTTCAGGCTATACACATTTATAATATTTGTCGTCTTAAATCGAGATAGGTTCTCCGTACGCTTGAAAATGGATAAAAATATCCAAATAATAAAAATTGTTTTCCAAGACATAGAAAACTAGTTCTAGTTTTTCATGTTTTGCTTTTCCAGAACGGAGCAAACACCATCTTGTCTTTCGTCAGTTTGACCACAATAATTCCTCTCCCTCATCAATGTCTAAACGTTTCTTTCATTTTATAATAACTTGTTTCACTGACAAATTCAAGGTCATTTGTCTTTAATCTTACTTTTTATCTAATTACATAACTCCAGACACTTGAGGAAGGGTCGTGGACAGCAGACATTGGTATGTTTGTGCTTCGCCATGTTGGGTTCTGCCATTTTGTTCTTGGTCGGCATAGACAGAACGGAAACATACGGAGGCTGCATTGCAGTTTCCGTTCTACTTCATTATTTTATCCTGGCTTCTTTTATGTGGATGTTAATAGAGGGAATTCTACAGTATCTTAGATTTGTCAAAGTTCTGGGGACATACATACCGAAGTTCATGATAAAGATGTCTATACCAGCATGGGGTAAGTCTCTCTCTCTCTCTCTCTCTCTCTCTCTCTCTCTCTCTCTCTCTCTCTCTCTCTCTCTCTCTCTCTCTCTCTCTCAGATCCAAGGGAACTCAGTGTTTAGCGTGTCACTCCATACCTGGCTTGGTTGGCCCCTGTGATGTGGTGATGTGTCTCAAGGCATTACACTTTGCTCCATTTGACTCGGTACGATATAACCTTTATTGTGTTGATTCGCCGTTCAACACGAATCTTTCCTCCTCCACCTCCCCCCCCCCCCCGTCTCTTTCTTAGATCTTCAAAGTTCATCTTTTCGTCGTGTTGTTCATAACAATCAAATAACGATTTTCCTGTCCAGGTTTCTCCAAAATGAAGATTACGATAAAATGGAGACATCATGTTATTATTTTTCATCTTAAGAAGTTCCTTTCATGTAATATAAGTTGAATATCTACACTATATTATACTATAGCATATACTTTACACGTCATAATACAGTATGTACGTTATATGTTGCTATGTAGTATGTACTTTATATGTTGCTATGTAGTATGTACTTTATATGTTGCTATGTAGCATGTACTTTATATGTTGCTATGTAGTATGTACTTTATATGTTGCTATGTAGTATGCACTTTATATGTTGCTATGTAATGAAAACTGGCATAGTAAAAGTTGCTATGTAATGAAAACTGGCATAGTAAAACTGTATGTACGTACTGTTTTAAACATATTTTATTTCCCATAATTAATAGCAACTAGGAGGTTAGTTTCAATGTTTCACGCCTAGAAGTATCCCTCCCGTACAAATAAAGCTTACAAATGCACACCAAAAGATGACTAGAGGGCATGTAATTATCAAAAAAAGACAGCTTTGGAAGGAATGAGAGATGTTATTTCAAGACAAATCATGGGTAGAATAAGATCGACTGAGAAAACACCGTGCAGAACTAATGTTATAATAAAAAAGACAAAAAGAATTGTCTCAACATTTGTTGAAGCGTAGCTATAACAAACGTTCTATAGTGGAGACAATACAATGGACTAAACAACGGGATGAACGAGTGCCATTCATCCTTACCTACCACACAGACTGCCCTAGAATAGGTCTCATTATTCAAACACTCTGGTTCATTGTTGAATCATGTAACACCTTGAAGTAAATCCTCGCAAATCGATCAGTTGTAGCCTATCGTAGTCAGAGCAAAGCTTAAGCCAACCACGATACAAAGCCATATTGGCAAATCCGGGACCTGTGGTGACAAAAGTGCAAAACATAACAATACATGATGAAAACCAACACATTCTTCAGCACAGCGACATGTGAAATGTTGAACATACAAAGAGCAGTCACATTGAACATCAGCACATTCCTTAGCACAGCGACAGGCGAAATGTTGAAAATACACAATGTGGTCACACGGAAAACCAACACGTTCTTTTGCACAGTGACAGGCGAAACGTTCAGCATACATAAAAGGTCACATGGAAAAACAAAACATTCATTAGCACAGCGACAGGCGAAATGTTAAACATACAAAGAGTAGTCACATGCACAACCAGCACATTCTCCAGCACAGCGACAGGTGAAATGTTCAAAATACAAAGAGTAGTCACAAAGAAATATAGCACGTTCTCTAGCACAGTGACAGGCAAAATGTTGAACAAACATAGAGTAGCCTAAACGTAACATGGAAAGCTAACACGTTCTCTAGCATAGCGACAGGCGAAATGTTGAACGTATAAAGAGTAGTCACATGGAAAACCAAACACGTTCTCTAGCACAGTGACAGGTGAAATATTCAAAATACATAGAGTAGTCACACGGAAAACCAAACACGTTCTCTATCACAGTGACAGGTGAAATATTCAAAATACATAGAGTAGTCACACGGAAAACCAAACACGTTATCTAGCACAGTGACAGGCAAAATGTTGAACATACAAAGAGTAGTCACATGGAAAACCAACAGATTCTCCAGCACAGCGACAGGTGAAATATTCAAAATACATAGAGTAGTCACACGGAAAACCAAACACGTTCTCTAGCACAGTGACAGGCAAAATGTTGAACATACATAGAGTAGCCTAAACGTAACATGGAAAGCCAACACGTTCTCTAGCACAGCGACAGGCGAAATGTTGAACATACATAGAGTAGCCTAAACGTAACATGGAAAGCCAACACGTTCTCTAGCACAGCGAGAGGCGAAATGTTGAACGTATAAAGAGTAGTCACATGGAAAAAACACAGCACATTCTGCAGCATAGCGACAGGTGAAATGTTCAAAATACACAGAGTAGTCACACGGAAATATAGCACGTTCTCTAGCACAGTGACAGGCGAAATGTTGAACGTATAAAGTGTAGTCACATGGAAAACTGGCACATTCCCACGCACAGCGACACGCAAACTGTTGAACATACATAGAGCAGTCACATGCAAAACCACCACGTTCTCTAGCACAATGATAGGCGAAATTTTGAACATACAAAGAGTAGTCACGCGGAAAACCAAACACGTTCTCTACCACAGTGACAGGCAAAATGTTGAACATACATAGAGTAGCCTAAACGTCACACGGAAAACCAACACGTTCTCTAGCACAGCGACAGGCGAAATGTTGAACATACACATAGTAATCACGTGGAAAACCCTTACATTCCTTAGCACAGCGACTGTCGTAAAGTTGAACATATAAAGTGTAGTTACATGGAAAACTGGCATATTTCCACACACAGCGACACGCGATCTGTTGAACATACATAGAGTATTCACATGCAAAACGACCCCATTCTCAAGCACAATGATAGGCGAAATGTTGAACATACAGAGTAGTCAAATGGAAATGTTGAACATACAGAGTAGTCAAATGGAAATGTTGAACATACAGAGTAGTCAAATGGAAATGTTGAACATACAGAGTAGTCAAATGGAAAATCAGCACATTCTCCAGCATAGCGAATATCCGAGCACTAAAGCCCAAAGGCTTAAACAAGGAGGACTCAGCATAGACATCTATACATATATAAATGATCATCATCATTGTCACATATTATATTATTATTAGTAGTAGTATTAGTAGTCTTTCGTCTTCTTCTTCTCCTTCTTCTTTTGTTGCTGTTGTTGTTGTTGTTGTTGTTGTTATTATTATTATTATTATTATTATTATTTAGCTATACAGATACAAACGCGCTAAGACAACGACCCACACAGGATACAATTTATAAAGAGACAAGTCCAGACTTCACAACAGATTCAGCTCATAATCGGAATCCTATCCTCTTTTGTAGGTCAACTCCTATCGTTTGATCATCCTATTCTTTTCTGTAGGTCAACTCCTATTATTTGATCATACTATCCTTTTCTGTAGGTCAACACCTATTAATTGATCATACTATCCTTTTCTGTAGATCAACTCCTATTATTACTGATCATACTTTTCTTTTCTGTAGGTCAACACCTGTTATTTGATCATACTATCCTTTTCTGTAGGTCAACACCTGGTATTTGATCATACTATCCTCTTCTGTAGGTCAACTCCTATTATTTGATCATACTATCCTCTTCTGTAGATCAACTCCTATTATTTGATCATACTATTCTTTTCTGCAGATCAACTCATATTATTTGATCATACTATCCTCTTCTGTAGATCAACTCCTATTATTGATCATACTATCATTTTCTGTAGATCAACTCCTATTATTGATCATACTTTTCTTTTCTGTAGATCAACTCCTATTATTTGATTATACTATCCTTTTCTGTAGGTCAACTCCTATTATTTGATCATACTATCCTCTTCTGTAGGTCAACACCCATTGTTTGATCATACTTTTCTTTTGTGTAGATCACTCATATTATTTGGTCACACTATCCTCTTCTGTAGGTCAACACCTATTATTTGATCATACTATCCTCTTCTGTAGATCAACTCCTATTATTTGATCATACTTTTCTTTTCTGTAGATCACTCATATTATTTGATCATACTATCCTCTTCTGTAGGTCAACACCTATTATTTGATCATACTATCCTTTTCTGTAGGTCAACTCCTATTATTTGATCATACTATCCTCTTCTGTAGATCAACTCCTATTATTTGATCATACTTTTCTTTTCTGTAGATCACTCATATTATTTGATCATCCTATCCTCTTCTGTAGTTCAACACCTATTATTTGATCATACTATCCTCTTCTGTAGGTCAACTCCAATTATTTGATCATACTATCCTTTTCTGTAGATCAACTCCTATTATTTGATCATACTATTCTTTTCTGTAGATCAACTCCTATTATTTGATCATACTATCCTTTTCTGTAGGTCAACACCTATTATTTGATCATACTATTCTTTTCTGTAGATCAACTCCTATTATTGATCATACTTTGCTTTTCTGTAGGTCAACACCTGTTATTTGATCATACTATCCTTTTCTGTAGGTCAACACCTGGTATTTGATCATACTATCCTCTTCTGTAGATCAACTCCTATTATTTGATCATACAATCCTCTTCTGTAGATCAACTCCTATTATTTGATCATACTATCCTTTTCTGTAGATCAACTCCTATTATTTGATCATACTATTCTTTTCTGTAGATCAACTCATATTATTTGATCATACTATCCTCTTCTGTAGATCAACTCCTATTATTGATCATACTATCATTTTCTGTAGATCAACTCCTATTATTGATCATACTTTTCTTTTCTGTAGATCAACTCCTATTATTTGATTATACTATCCTTTTCTGTAGGTCAACACCTATTATTTGATCATACTATCCTCTTCTGTAGGTCAACACCCATTGTTTGATCATACTTTTCTTTTGTGTAGATCACTCATATTATTTGATCATACTATCCTCTTCTGTAGGTCAACACCTATTATTTGATCATACTATCCTCTTCTGTAGATCAACTCCTATTATTTGATCATACTTTTCTTTTCTGTAGATCACTCATATTATTTGATCATACTATCCTCTTCTGTAGGTCAACACCTATTATTTGATCATACTATCCTTTTCTGTAGGTCAACTCCTATTATTTGATCATACTATCCTCTTCTGTAGATCAACTCCTATTATTTGATCATACTTTTCTTTTCTGTAGATCACTCATATTATTTGATCATACTATCCTCTTCTGTAGTTCAACACCTATTATTTGATCATACTATCCTCTTCTGTAGGTCAACTCCTATTATTTGATCATCCTATCCTTTTCTGTAGATCAACTCCTATTATTTGATCATACTATTCTTTTCTGTAGATCAACTCCTATTATTTGATCATACTATTCTTTTCTGTAGATCAACTCATATTATTTGATCATACTATTCTTTTCTGTAGGTCAACTCATATTATTTGATCATACTATCCTCTTCTGTAGGTCAACTCCTATTATTTGATCATCCTATCCTTTTCTATAGATCAACTCCTATTATTTGATCATACTATTCTTTTCTGTAGATCAACTCATATTATTTGATCATACTATTCTTTTCTGTAGATCAACTCATATTATTTGATCATACTATTCTTTTCTATAGATCAACTCCTATTATTTGATCATACTATCCTCTTCTGTAGGTCAACACTCATTGTTTGATACTTCTATCACTGCATATCTAGAAACCAATTCGGATATTTACAAGTCAGCATGTATAAAAGGGAATACGGATATTTACAATTCAGCATATCTGGAAGTCAACATGCGTATTTATAATTCAACATATCTAGAAGGCAACACGGATATTTACAACTCAGCATAGGTGGAAACCAACACGTATATGTATAATCCAGCATATCTCGAAGGCAACACGCATATTGACATGGCAGCATATCTACATCAACACGGATATTTACAAGTCAGCATATCTAGAAGGCTACACGCATTGTTACAAGTCAGGATATCTAGAAGGCAACATATATACTTACAAGTCAGCATATCTAGAAGACAACACGTATATTTACAATGCAACATATCTACAAAGCAACACGGATATTTACAAGTCAGCATATCTAGAAGGCAACACGTATATTTACAAGTCAGCATATCTAACAGGCAACATGCGTATTTACAAGACAACATATCTAGAAGGCAACACAGATATTTGCCAGTCAACATAACAAGAAGAAAACATGCATATTTACAACGCAGGCAATTTATTTCATGTTTTTATTCCACTGTATAGGGTATATAAACATCTTGTAGATTTATTGAATGCAATTCGTTCTGTGTTCATCCTTTGATTTGTCTGCTGTGCTTTGCGTATGCCTTTGAGAAAGGGGCCATTATGACCCTAAAGGGCTGAGGTTTTGTTTAACACTAGTGTGCACTGTGTTTTGTTCAGTTTCTTTCATGTATCTAATCATTCTCTGGCAATAGTATCTGTATGTTGATCCAATCATACCAGAAGGATTGTTATTTGCTATATGATTTGCAATGTCACGTAATGTATATATATATATATATATATATATATATATATATATATATATATATATATATATATATATATATATATATATGCATCCGTTTTAAAGTGACCTTATTACTTGTAGGGACGCCGCTTATACCTGTCATAGTCCTTCTTGCAGTTGATTATAATCTCTACTATGGAGGGAGAGGATAGTAAGTATTTTGTATGCCCCATAGCGAATGTGTTAGCAGTATTTAGTACTACCGTGTCAGTCCGATCGTCCGCTCACCTTGTCAGTCCGTACGAGCGCTCGTCAAGTTAGGTTTGCGTTTAGGTCAGTTGTGGTACGGCATTCATGGTCAGTGATCACATTTCTTGTGTTTTTAAAGATGGCATTTCAAAATATGCCGATCTTTTGGTTCATAACAAAACAGTGTTGTTATAACTAGAACTAAATATTAAACGGCTGGAACTTTATATTTTTACTATGTCTGTCACAAAGAAATACTCTATTACGTTCTTAATATGTCTGCCACAAAGACACACACTATTACGTTCTTAATATGTCTGTCACAAAGAAATACTCTATTACGTTCTTAATATGTCTTCCACAAAGACACACACTATAACGCTCTTACTATGTCTGTCACAAAGACACACACTATAACGCTCTTACTATGTCTGTCACAAAGACACACAATATAACGCTCTTAATGTCTGCCACAAAGACACACACTATAACGCTCTTACTATGTCTGTCGCAAAGACACACACTATTACACTCTTACTATGTCTGTCACAAAGACACACACTATAACGCTCTTACTATGTCTGTCACAAAGACACACACTATAACGCTCTTACTATGTCTGTCACAAAGACACACACTATTACACTCTTACTATGTCTGTCACAAAGACACACACTATTACGCTCTTAATGTCTGCCACAAAGACACACACTATTACGCTCTTACTATGTCTGTCACAAAGACACACACTATTACGCTCTTAATGTCTGCCACAAAGACACACACTATTACGATCTTACTATGTCTGTCATACAGACACACACTATTACGATATTACTATGTCTGTCACAAAGACACAATATTACACATATGTAAATCAAGAAATAACAAATTGTTTATGGGTCATATTAATGACGTCGTACGACTGAATCTTTTCTATAAATCAATAATGTAATAAATCTAAAAGTAACCAACTGTCATCGTTATAGGCATACTCCTTTGTCTCTGTCTTTAGTTTTATCTACCTACGGTATCTTCTGTATACCAGTCTATCCATCAGTCTTTCGTCTGATTGCTATACATATCGGGGTTTGGAAGTTGATTTTATCAGGGGAAAGTTTAGTTTTCTGTATACCCGTCTATCAGTATATCGTATGATTGCTATACATATCGGGGTTTGGAAGTTGATTTTATCAGGGGAAAGTTTAGTTTTCTGTATACCCGTCTATCAGTACATCGTATGAGTGCTATACGTGTCGGGTTTTGGAAGCTGATCTTAACAGGGGAAAGTTTACTTTTCCAGATGCGCCTTCACTTTGGCACATATATAGATGAAAATAAGTAAGTTAAATTTTGATATCTGCAAAAATAGACAAACAGTACTCTAGGATTACTGCCAATCTGATTTGAAGAAAATTCACTGGGGGGGGGGGGAGTAGGGGTAGGACCTACCTTCATAGGGGTAGGAATTATTTTCACAAGTTATTGACAACTTTAAGTATTTTACTTTTTCTTTTAAAATATAAAGTTTTTTTTTTTTAAATCTACAGTTGCTGGATGCAGTTGTATCCACTGTACTGGGCCTTCATTCTGCCGATAGGACTCGTCATCGTCGCCAATTTTATCGTCTTTGTCCTCGTCATTGTCAACCTGTGTAGACGACCAAAAGGAATACAGGTGAACCAGTCAGACCGTAAAATAGCCGTGATGAATTTTCAAGCCGGATTGTCCGTTTTTGTTCTGTTAGGTGGGTCAGAGAAATGTAATAAATACACTTTGAATAAAAATTCTAAATATCACCATAATCCTCTCTACTCTGAACAGAATTTCCAAACAAACATTTAATGTGAAAAATTAACAAAATTCAGTGGTATATATTTTCTTGAAAGGCGGGTGGGTGCGGGCGGTATATATATATTCTCGTTGTTGTTGCAAATAGTTATGAACAATTGCACTTCAGCATAAATGTCCTCAAATCTTGCTTTGCTTGTTTGTATGTGTGTGTTAGAGTACGCCCCATTATGTAATTATACTGAAATGTTATAAAATGTGTGTATGTGTGTTTTGTTTTTGAGTGCGCCCTATTCTGTAATTATACTGAAATGTTACAAAAGGCATCTTACACTGGAAAAAAATAATCAGCTATTTGTTTTGAAATTTTCATGATGTGGTAGTCATTATGAAGGCCAGTAGAATAAATTTTGTACACATAAAAAGCACTTCTGACTAACTTTGACTTTGTCAGGAACATTTCTTAAAGGAAAAGATAATGTGTGTACAGCACGTGTTACAAAGTTACAGGTAAACATTTAATATGGAGCGGATAGCTGGGCAAGTGGTATTGGGTTTAGACCACTAATTCATTTTTAGTAGATATCAATGTTAACACTTGAGAAGTAAAATTATTTTCTGCATTGTATAGTCCTGTCCATAACCCATGTATTTTGTGATTGAAGTAAACGCAAACTATCCGAACAATCAAAATATGGTGCATCACGGCATCTTTTTGAGAAAAATCACCCTGAAAGCTGGGTACCGGTAAAAGCTGCCTTAATCGACTGTCGCATGTGTAGGTTGAAATCATATATCAAAGTCAAAGAAAATTAAAAAAGACAAATTCCACACTGATATTACAGTCAATTTCTGATTTCGAAGTATTAAGATAGTATCAAATGTTCCCCAACTTCGACAATAGTATCCTGCTCAATTACCGGTTGGTTGTTTTAGTAGTCTCAACCACCAACACCATCCCCTACAACTACCAACACCATCCCCTACAACTACCAACACCATTCCCCACAACCACCACCACCTTCCCATGCAATGCATCTTCAAGATTTTATAGTAGCCCATGTCCAGTTTCCGTGCATCTCGAGGAACACATTAACCGTCGAGACCAATAAGCATAAGACATTAAAATTGTCCAAAATACTGTAATATCATCAATTTTCGTGGGGGACCAATTTTCGTGGTTTTCGTTGTTGCCCCGAACGACGAATTTAAATACCCAACGAAAAATTAGCCACGTAAGATGATGGCGGCACCCCCACCCCCCGCTTATTTTCTTACTGTGTGTCGTTCCTAGAGATTAAGGAACCTACTAGTATTTAATAAATCAACATCAATTCTGTAATTTGGAAATAAAATATTACCTTTTCACGTGTTTGTTTTATTTTAAACCTTTGAAAAAAGAATTATAAAGCATTTTATATTGTTTCAATGCACACGTGTCGATAAGATATCCAATAAGTGTAATTTCCACTCAATGCCTTAAATCGATGTGCGAGATAGGTAAGGATAGAGAGAAACGAGAAAAACCATTAGGTATTCAAACACTAGTAATGATGAAAATGAAAGAAAGAATAATAAAAAATAATAATATATGAAAATTAAATTAAATACTTGTTCAAATCGATCCTTCACTCGAGTACAAATGTTGTTAAACAATTTAAATTCTCCTGAAACCACATTTCATTTTATCCATGCATTTTTAATCCCAAAAAACAACAAGCCTGTAAAATACTAGAACTATTGCTTGAAGCACTATTATTAATGAAACAGTACGTATATACACTAATTACAGCAGAGTATTAAAGCTCACACTTCACTGATTTTAGGACAAAGCCACTGTATCAACATCGTGTCAATAAAGTCTCAATGTACACAATTTAAATCCTCCTGAAACCACATTTCATGTTATTCTATGCATTTTTAATCCAAAAGAACAAGAAGCCTGTAAAATACTAGAACTATTGCTTGAAGTACTATTATTAATGAAACACTATGTATATACTTTAATTACAGCAGATTATTAAAGCTCACACTTCGCTGATTTTCAGACAAAGCCATTGTATCAACATCGGGTCAATCAAGTCTCAATGTATACACAAATGCTTGTCAGGTAAATAATCCCCAAATTGCAGAATTAAACAAGTCCAGCTTTCTCCAAACCACTGATAATTAGGTCACATCTTTCACTCATTGTCGCGTGTGCTGTAATTATCCATTCAGCCCGAATTGGCTTGATTAATGAGGTTGGAATCAATGATCGTCACCAGTAGCATCTTCCTTTTTTTCGTGATGGCCTCCATGACCGGTTTAGCATACCAGTTATGGAAGTGTGATTTTAATTATTCTTTGTACTCATTATTTATTTTCAAGTCTAGTGGTTGAGTTGGTCTGTACATGAGGCAGGCACAAACAAACGCGTGATTCCACTGTCTTTCAATTTAGTTAGCATCTTCTCACATTGATGGGCTCTAGACACATCAAATATTGCCACTGTCTGCTGATTGCATTGAGCAAAGGTCAGCCGGTCAAGTGTTTTGTTCCCTTTATGGATAGTGTTTTACGTTAGAGATCATACAGGTTACTTTAATAACCGATTGACTTAGTGTTGTAGTCTGCGTCGGCTTCCTTTGATGTTGAGCACTCAGACGAAAACATTGTGTAAGTGATTGACCTTGACAGTGTGCTATTTGTGATCATAGAGGCGGTAGTATTGTTTTAGTGTTGTTGACTGCGTCGGCTTCCATTGATGTTATTCACTTGGACAAAAACACGGTGTCAGTATTGAACTTGTCAGGTTTTTGATTTGTGCTCATACATGTGAATGTATTGTTATAAACATTCAAGTGACCGCCGTTTGCGTCGGCAGAGTTTTATTCTTTTGTATTCTTTATTTTGGGTATTTGTAGAGGTTAAACCACGAAATTAAACACTTAGTAATATGCAAACTTTGACTGGCAAAACAACGAATATAAGTACCCACGAAAATGTCTTTTTTTTTTTACAAAACCACGAAAATTGAGCCACACAAAAATAAATGATACTACAGTACTTGAGAATAAAAAGGTTAGAATTGGTAGTTAATCTATTGTGTGTGAAATAATATATTCATGTAGGCTATATGTTTATGCATATCTGCTCTTTTCTACAGGATTAACCTGGGTGTTTGGTTTCTTGGCTGTGGAAGAAGCCAGAGTAGCCTTTATGTACGTTTTCGCTTTTCTGAACGCCTTCCAAGGTTTCTTCGTATTCCTTCTGTTTACTGCGAGAGAAAAACAGGTAAGTTAACATTTCAAAACATCAGCTGGACTGGTGTAAAAGTTATTTTTGGTTGAGACTGTAATCTTGTCCATTATGGACTATGTCATTAGAACTAGGCCGAGAACCGCGAGTCTCAGGGGTGCGCGGTTAGCAGTACTCCGAACACCGTAGAGAACATACGCAGAACAACAAGTTGAATCTAAATAATAATAATAATAATAATAATAATAATAATTTTTATAAAAATAATAATAATAATCTAAATAATAATAATAATAATAATAATAATAATAATAATAATCAATATAATAATAATAATAATAATAATAATAATAATAATAATAAAAATAATAATAATAATAGTAATAATAATAATCTAAATAATAATAATTTAAATAATAATAATAATAATAATAATAATAATAATAATAATATTAATAATAATCTAAATAATAATAATAATAAATATAGGTCAAAGGCGATAATGATGCATGCAAATATTTAGTACAGAAATAACTGATATGGCCCGTTTGTATTATGAGCAATAATATTCAGATATTCATTTTAGTACACGTTTAACACATAGGCTGTCACAGAAATGGAGCTATTCAACTTCAGAAATATCTACTTTAAAAATTAGGGTCAGTTGTTTTAGCTAACATATATCTATTTTTATCGAGTTTTTTGAAAATTCGAATATCCTTTAAAACTGGAATTAAAAAGCATTCATACGACTAGTACACTTTAATATAGAGCAAAGAAAATTTCATAATAAAGTAGTTTGATTTAGCAACGATTATTATAATAAAAGTGATTTTATGATGATAATGATGATGATCATCATCATCATTATCATCATCATCATCTTTTTTGTCACTACTAGGTCCGACAGAGCTGGGCAAGACTATGTTGTAAGAAGAAGGGTGACAAGACAAGCACGAGCGGTTCAGACTCACGTGGCCAGAAATACAGCGTCCCCTTGTCACAATCTACAAATGTCTCCAACGAGAGGCCTATACATGCGTAGAGTACACCACGTGATTATAGTTGCTTTGTCTGGGGAAAACAAAGGAGTAGCAACTGGACAAACAATATATCCATTGATATTATAGGTGTTCACGATGCGCGTGCAAATACTAGAATTAAGTCCTTGTCAGAAACGACGCAAGACACTTCTTTACGCCAGGATTGTTCGGGAATGCATAGACTACATTGCTCCCAGTCATACATAGATATATGCAGAGACAACACTATGTCCAGTCCTACACAAATATATGCACAGTCTACACTACGCACAGAACTACACAGATATGTGCATAGATTACACTGCGTACAGTCCTACACAGATATATGCATAGACTACACTATACACAGTCCTACACAGATATGTACATATACTACACTACGTACAGTCCTACACAGATATGTGCATAGACTACACTATACACAGTCCTACACAGATATGTACATATACTACACTACTTACAGTCCTATACAGATATGTGCATAGATTACACTGCGCACAGTCCTACACAGATATGTGCATAGACTATACGACGCACAGTCCTACACAGATATGATGACACACTGTTGAATAATATGGAGGAGTCTAAGATTTGTGTCAACAGTGGAGTCGGATTGCAGGTAAAAAATGTAGGCAAAAAAATGTAAACAGAAAATCTAACCCTCAAATAACACGGTTACATTAAGTTATTCGTGCACTCTGTAATACCGGTGTGAGGGCAAATATACGTGCATCTTAAAATGTGCATGGTACAATGTTAAAATGTATACCACATGACCACCCTAATTTTGGGTAGTCCATGTTCTGTTGACATTAATATTTACATTCGTGCGGAACCCATATGTGCAATCAGATCTGTGTATATCTGTTTGTAGTCTTGTTTTCTTGGACTCCGTATCAATACAAATACATAGGACGCATAGAATTACGTTGATATTTTCAGTTTTCTCACTTCACTTTCAGAAATAGTGCTATATATTCCTTTTTTGAATGATTATCCTTAACAATTTATATATCATTTGTATTTACTACCTTACTCTGGAACGCTGATTATTTTAGTAACATTCATTTTTTTTATCACGTATAAATAAATCGCAAACGTTTCATGGAGCGGAGATGTTTTATAAGTTGAATTTAACAACCTTCATCTGCATAAATCTGTCATTTTCATCATTGCAATGTATGCCAGGAGAAACTTTTGTCATTGATAAAAAAAATTACTAGACATGTGAGAATAGTTTTGAAACTACTTGCAATCGGAGCTTTACTTGTCCTAGGAAAAACAATGTTTCTTTTATGAAACTCACGATATGTGTAAACTATTTTTGTATAAAAAAAACTTCGCTGAAGTCTATGCAGGCCCTGAATATAATACAGCTCCAACAAATGATGTGAATACATAAGCCATTTTTCGTATCGAGTAAAACTTAAACGTATATTTTTAAATTTTGTTATGCATTCACTTAACTATTCAAATCCTTCTTTCATCATTCAGACACTATTTACTTTGTCTCATGAATTATAAAAGGTACGACCTTTTTATATCTTAATATAAAGTTTGAAAGCTTAAAGTCAATTAAAACCTTAAAGTCATTTAAAACCTTAAAGCCAATTATAATCTTAAAGTAATTTAAAACCTTAAAGTCATTTAAAGCCTGATTGTTTTAAAGCTCATTAAAATTGAAAACAATTCAAGTATGCAACGACTGTACTATAATACTTAGTTTAAATTTCCTTAAACACTTTCGGGACTTTGTTGCTAAGTTTTAAAGTTGAACTTAGTGATAGAAAAGGTCTTCATCAACCGGATTGAGGCATTCCTTTCGAAAAGAAACTATCCTTCATTGTATCTCTCATATTATCAGTTGTGTAAAACACTCATCAATTTTAAAGATGGACTACTATTTATGTTACTGTATTGCTCGCTTAACTTAAATAATGATTACGCAATCAGGCAGCTTATTGTTTCAACATGGGATACTTATTATTTTATAAAGGCATTTTATTATCACACCCACTCCCACTCCATTATTTCTAAGCACTTTTTCTAATCCTTTTGCAACAATATTACATAATATTACATGGTACAAGGAGTAAGTACCTACGAATATTTTCATAAGGGAAGCAGCTGTTAAAAGTTATTAATTCATAAACAAATCACATGACTCTCTTTTGATTAGTTAATTTAAGTCTGACATTTTACGACTAAAAATTGTAATATGTCAACATTATTATTCCTAAGATTAGGTGGACAAAAGTGCGTTTGATGTTAATCTTAAAATGATAAATGAAGAATTAAAGATTGATTGATTGATTGATTGCCTTTATTTTTCAAACAACCCTAATCCCTAATGTCTCAGCTTGTTCATATATTAATAATGTTTGGCTCTCTTATTCGTGACGTCATGCACCACTGTTGTTATATTCCTCTACGAATGATCCTTAAATTCGAACAGTGAAAGACTCGCTCTTTGCCGTTGTGCCTTCTACAGTTTTCAATGAAAAGAAGCAAATTGTTTCACTCTTAAATCTGTTCAAGGAAAGCAGTTTCTGAAGCGCTTTAAGAGCATTATGTCAGCAAATGATACGTTTTTATTTGCATAACAAATGAAACAGTTTGATTTATATAGCAAATGATACGTTTTGATTTACATAGCAAATGAAACGTTTTTATTTGCATACCAAATGATACGGTTTGATTTATATAGCAAATGATACGTTTTAATTTACATAGCAAATGAAACGTTTTTATTTGCATACCAAATGATACGGTTTGATTTACATAGCAAATGATACGTTTTAATTTACATAGCAAATGATACGTTTTAATTTGCATACCAAATGATACGGTTTGATTTACATAGCAAATGATACGTTTTAATTTACATAGCAAATGATACGTTTTAATTTGCATACCAAATGATACGTTTTGATTTGCATAGCAAATGATGGGTTTTGATTTACATAGCAAATGATACGTTTTGATTTACATAGCAAATGATACGTTTTGATTTGCATATTTAGGTGTTAAACAAGATGAATATTGTAAGTATAAAGACCGAACTTTAACCTCAACCGAATGAAGGATCACATCGAAACACCCATCAGTAAATTTTTTGTCGTACACTTAATTTTACATCCTGCACGGGTTCCTTTACGTTTCTTTTCTTTTTCTTTTTTTTTTCTCAATGAAAATTAAACTGATTGTAACCCATTCTACTCCTTATATTGAACACCTGATACATACTCTTTATAATGTTATATATGAGATGCATGTTTTTCATTTTTTATTAAATATCCCATCTTTTTTAAATGAACGTTTAAGTTGAATACATTGAATTTAATTGTCGTCGGCTTTTACTATTTTCAATTATAAGCCTTTAAATAAAGTTTGCATATTCTTCAATTTCACTAATATTTTTCTGTTCTATTACAATCATGATATGAAGGCGCAGTGTTCAAGTACCATACACTCCATGAGACACAGACATGTACACAGTGTTCAAGTACTATACACTCCATGAGACACAGACATGTACACAGTGTTCTAGTACTATACACTCCATGAGACACAGACATGTACACAGTGTTCTAGTACTATACACTCCATGAGACACAGACATGTACACAGTGTTCAAGTACTATACACTCCATGAGACACAGACATGTACACAGTGTTCTAGTACTATACACTCCATGAGACACAGACATGTACACAGTGTTCAAGTACTATACACTCCATGAGACACAGACATGTACACAGTGTTCTAGTACTATACACTCCATGAGACACAGACATGTACACCGTGTTCAAGTACTATACACTCCATGAGACACAGACATGTACACAGTGTTCTAGTACTATACACTCTACAGAATAACAGGCATGTACACATAGTTCGAGTTCTATACACTATATAGAGTCACCGGCATGTGCACTTTTATCTAGTACTATGCACTCGATAGAGCCACATACATGTGCACAGTATTCTAGTGCTATACACTCTACAGAACCTCAGGCATATACACAGTGTTCTAGTACTATACACCCAACACAGACACAGGCATGTACACAGACCTTTAGTTCTATACACTCTACAGAGCCACAGGCATATACACAGTGTTCTAGTACTATACACCCAACACAGACACAGGCATGTACACAGACCTTTAGTTCTATACACTCTACAGAGCCACAGGCATATACACAGTGTTCTAGTACTATGCACCCAACACAGTCACTGGCATCTACACAGTGTTCTAGTACTATACAATCTACACAGTCATTGGCATGTACACAGTGTTCTAGTACTATACACTCTACACAGTCACTGTCATGTACACAGTGTTCTAGTACTATACAATCTACAGAGCGTGTACAGATTTCTAGTACTATACATTATATATAGCCACATACATGTATACAGTGTTCTAGTACTATACATTATATATAGCCACATACATGTATACAGTGTTCTAGTACTATACATTATATATAGCCACATACATGTATACAGTGTTCTAGTACTATACAATCTATATAGCCACATACATGTATACAGTGTTCTAGTACTATACATTATAAATAGCCACATACATGTATACAGTGTTCTAGTACTATAAATTATATATAGCCACATACATGTATACAGTGTTCTAGTACTATGCATTATATATAGCCACATGTATACAGTGTTCTAGTACTATACAATCTATATAGCCACATACATGTATACAGTGTTCTAGTACTATACATTATAAATAGCCACATACATGTATACAGTGTTCTAGTACTATACACTCTACAAAGTCGCAGGTATATACAAGATTGTGAAAAATCAGTACGAATTTCTGACATACAAGGGATTATTGAGATTTCACAGTTTTCTGTTGTCCACAATTTCAAAGAAGAGCTACACTGCCCGTATGTGTTAAGTGTTATGACTTGCCGCAACCTTGATCACTCCGAGCTGTTAAACATGTACAGCGATGGTGAATACATACGTCGAGTTTCAGGGAGATATCTTCAATAAGGTCAAGTTAGACAGCGCACAAAAAGAAAGTAAATTTTCAAATCAACCTGCGGTGATTTGGGCCTTTACAGCATGTCATATAATTATATTTGTGTGTAAAGGTTAGATTAACATCTCTCTTAGTTGTGAGTTAATGAGCAGACACATGTTTTACCGTGACCTTGATCTTCGATACGTGTCTATAGTGTGTGAAAGGAGGGTCAAGTTTCAAAACCAGCCGGTTAGACTAGAGAAGGAAGGTTGCATACGTTACACACAAGTTTTCATGGCTCAAACATGTGGAACTGATCTAAAATTAAATACCCGTATGACACTAGGTGTGAAAATATTAACACGTGTCCTGGAAATCCTAAAACTCTTGAGCTTGAGTTTGAACTGAAGATTTTGTTTTGACCAATCACAAACGAATTTATATTTAAAAGGCAATTTCTGATTGGCTAATAGTGGGAACTGATTCACATATTAAAGCTCAGAGTTGTATGATCTCCAGACAAGGTAGCTCTCGTGGTGCATGGAGTTGTAGAATAATTAACTTCCCTGTACAGATAATCCACACTGATAGTTAACCAATCAGCTGTCAAGCTCACCTGTTGATTACTCTGTATGGTAGTTAGCTAGACCATCCAGCCAATCTCATCCTGATCAGGAGCAAATTTCCTCGATGGCAGCTAAATTTAGACCGAGCCTGGGTAGAACAAAGGTTCATCTCCCACAAGAATAAGACAAACATTTCCACATATATGTTGTAATTACATGTAAATAACAGATATAGAAGCCAACTGGAGATGTATTTGTCATTCGTTTGTAGGAATATTGTATTTTCATGTTGACTAAATAGCGATATTGGGATATATTTTTTTCCGTTTATACGATAGCATGAGTAAACCGATCTACATTTTCTAAGACTCAGTCAAAGTCTTGGTTTTGTTCATATCTGTTCGTTATTCTGAAGGCTCCAGCTCTTCTGTACAGAAAAATTCAATTCGCTTGTGTTTCTTACTTTTCCGAATGGCATTAATAAAAGCTTTGAAAGATGGATCAGGGTCAGAAAATGCCTTGACATTACACGTGGCTTGGAAGTAATGCCCATCAAATTCTTGCTCTTGGTGGTGTACCTTCTTCCTTCATTGAAATTCTGAAACATGTCCTTCATAATTTAAACATTTTGTGAATGATTTTGGTTTGGCTGGACGATTCGTTGCCGATAAACATGTAAATCGATATGATATAAGTGCCGAAGTATTCAGTTTATATTGACAAATATCAAAAATGAAATAGCAAAAATGCGATAAAAAATAACAAGTATGAAATGACCCATACAAATATTTCCAGTGTTGTTAAAACGGCTGAAAATCGTACAGAAGTATTTGGTAATCAAACCGATCATAGTTCATGCTTGAAATCTGTTCGCGTTTGACAATCAATAAAAGTATAACTCTGAGGCGAAGTCGAATATACCTTACGCTTTTCTCAGACATTCGTTACAATATTACCATCCGCAAGGCATTTGCCCTATAAATGGTACAGAAACGTCACAGAAGAAACAAAAATTGCACATATGCACAGATCTTCAGACATGCGTAATTTAAAGTTTAAAGCCTGTAATCTAAACAGTTGGGGTTGAGGACAAACCTATTAAAATTACGCATGCACGGACGGACAGGAAAGATAACAAACTGCATGTTCTCTCTCTCTCTCTCTCTCTCTCCAAAAGACCTACGAAACATGTTAATTGGATTGGAATAGTGGCAATATTTCATCGACTTTAATCAAATAGATAAGAACAAATATTTTGTATGTGTGCTAGCTTTACATAAACAGATATAATATATAATACATATACTCTCAGTTATTGTATATGAAGCGACTAAATTATGACAAGGTGTTAAGGAAACTCGGAATGAGTTTCCTCTGGTAGTGTGCCTGTGCTAATGCTCACTCATCTTGCATTGGTTTCTGGTTTCCACTAGCTTCCGCCAATCTGCTCGCCTTGCAAATAATACTGGCCTATATATGTGCCATTATCATAGGGCTGTACGAAGCGTTCCAAGCACCTGACCACACCTTCAGCCCAGTGTTGCCACTGATGAATATTCATCACAAACTTTGTAAAGGACTTCAGAATACTTGTTTTTAGAGATACAATTAACCTTGTCGTATCTTTTCTAACTTTCATTTCTGCATTTCTCACTGTAATACTTCATTCTGTCACAGTGATGGCAGTAGATCAGCTCTTTCATCTGCCAGTACTTTTTAACTGCTTCCTTCAATTCTTTATCCTCTGAAAGTAATTCCGATTCAAAATAGTTCTCCGGACGCATGAGACACTTTCCACAATGACTGTATGCCGGTATTGCAACGGAATCGAGTGTCTGTTACAAAATGACGGGACAATCCTGAAAAGGTCTGACCAGGCTTCCGTTCCTCTTTCGCTATCAGCAAGAGGCGAGACCTATTATTGGATCGTAGGGGCTCTTGACACGGACGTTTTGAAAGTGCAGCGATGATTTGCGGTTACGTTTCATAACTTGTCTGAACCAGTTTTCGGCTGTAACAGGAATACCATGTTCTGTCAGAATCTTTCTTGAAGATTTAAAACAATTGTTAAAAATTCGATGAATCCATTTTTTGAGTCTTATCTAAGAGTATAAAGCAACGCGCAGACATGCCTTTAACAAAATTAATAAAGCAAGCAGCTCCTAGGTTTTGCATTACCTAAAGTCCGCAAAAACGAAATTGACAAATTGAATTGCTTTATGCAATAGACTCGCCGTCTCCCGCCACAGATCAAAGCTGGCAGCATCCCGCTCGACAGCAGCCTGGGGATAAAACAGGAATGTTTTAAAACATGGCACACTTTTGCTCCCATAATAATGTAAGTACAGACTTGGTGAAAGGTTTCTTCTCGGTGCACAAGTGCTCATCAATACTATTTTCACAAAGTCATTTTCACCTTTGTTCCAATTAATTGTCAATTGCAATAACACTGAATGTCAATTGCAATAACATTTAATGTCAATTGCAATAACATTTAATGTCAATTAAAATAACATTTAATGTCAATTGGAATAACATTTAATGTCAATGACAATAACATTTATTGTCAATTGTAATCAATTGCAATAACATTTAATGTCAATTGCAATAAAATGTAATGTCAATTGCAATAACATATAGAGGATCTTACGTGAGTGCTCATTTCAAATACAATTTATAAAACGAGTTGGATAATTTCTCCCTTTTGCGAGCCTTGACATGCAAAAGGTTTAAATTATTCAACGAGTTTTATAAAGTTTATATGAAATGGGCACAAACATAAAATTATATTTATCACATGACGAGTAATACTGATTTTATTTGACAAAATAGTTGAATAGTGCAGTGAAATGACTTTCTAAACACATTCTGGTGCAAGGTCATTGCGCCTTTACATCAATTGTGATGACATGAGGTGTTATTATACGAGTTAAATACATATAAAATATGATATGGGTATATCAACCTGAATAACACACTAGTCACGTGATAAAGTTGCTACTTCAATTATGACGAATGTCTGAAAAGCAATATACCACGAGTCATAACCAAAAATCTCTCGTTTCTTGCTTGTAATTCAACGCATCGGATGTCAGTGAAAAATTTGATTGTTTAAATAGTGGATAATGCGTGAGTGGCTCACTTCAAATGAAATTATTTAACGAGTTCCATTAATTTTATTTGAAATGAGCACAATCTAAGAATCTATGTATTACATTTTAAATGAGCACAATGTAATAAGCACAATGTAAGAATCTATTTATTACATTTTAAATGAGCACAATGTAATAAGCACAATGTAAGAATCTATTTATTACATTTTAAATGAGCACAATGGAATAAGCACAATGTAAGAACCTATTTATTACATTTTAAATGAGCACAATGGAATAAGCACAATGTAAGAATCTATTTCTTACATTTTAAATAAGCACAATGTAATAAGCACAATTTAAGAATCTATTTATTACATTTTAAATGAGCACAATGTAATAAGCACAATGTAAGAATCTATTTATTACATTTAAATGAGCACAATGTAGGAATCTATGTATTACATTTTAAATGAGCACAAGGTAAGAATCTATTTATTACATTTTAAATAAGCACAATGTAAGAATTTACTTATTAGATTTGAAATGAGCACAATGTAAAAATCTATTTATTACATTTGAAATAAGCACAATGTAAGAATCTATTTATTACATTTTAAATGAGCACAATGTAAGAATCTATTTATTACATTTAAATAAGCAAAATGTAAGAATCTATTTATTACATTTTAAATAAGCACAATGTAAGAATCTATTTATTACATTTTAAATAAGCACAATCTAAGAATCTATTTATTACATTTTAAATGAGCACAATGTAAGAATCTATTATTACATTTTAAATGAGCACAATGTAAGAATTAATTTAATACATTTGAAATGAGCACAATCTAAGAATCTATTTATTACATTTTAGAAAAGCACAATGTAAGAATCTATGTATTACATTTTAAATGATCACAATGTAAGAATCTTTTTATTACATTTTAAATGAGCACACTCTAAAAATCTATTTATTACATTTTAAATGAGCACAATGTAAGAATCTATTTATTACATTTGAAATGAGCACAATGTAAGAATATATGTATTATATTTGAAATTAGCACAAACTAAGAATCTATGTATTACATTTTAAATGAGCACCATGTAAGAATCCATTTATTACATTTGAAATGAGCACAATGTAGGAATCTATTAATGACATTTTAAATGGGCACAATATAAGAATTTATTTATTACATTTTAAATAAGCACAATGTAAGAATCAATTACATTTTAAATGAGCACAAACTAAGAATCTATGTATTACATTTTAAATAAGCACAATGTAAGAATCTATTTATTACATTTTAAATAAGCACAATGTAAGTATATATTTATTACATTTTAAATGAGCACAATGTAAGAATCTATGCATTACATTTTAAATAAGCACAATGTAAAAATCTATTTCTTACATTTGAAATGAGCACAATGTAAGAATCTATGTATTACATTTTAAATAAGCACAATGTAAGAATCTATGTATTACATTTGAAATGAGCACAATGCAAGAATCTATTTGTTACATTCTAAATAAGCACAATGTAAGAATCTATTTATTACATTTTAAATGAGCACAATGTAAAAATATATTTATTACATTTGAAATGAGCACGATGTAAGATTCAATGTATTACATTTGAAATAAGCTCAATGTAAGAATCTATTATTACATTTCAAATGAGCACAATGTAAGAATCTATTTATTACATTTGAAAGGAGCCCAATGTAAGAATCTATGTATTACATTTGAAATGAGCAAAATGTAAGAATCTATGTATTACATTTGAAATAAGCACAATGTAAGAATATATTATTACATTTTAAATGAGCACAATGTAAGAATCTATGTATTACATTTGAAATAAACACAATATAAGAATATATGTATTACATTTAAAATGAGCACAATGTAAGAATCTATTTATTACATTTGAAATGAGCACGATGTAAGATTCAATGTATTACATTTGAAATGAGCACAATGTGAGAATCTATTTATTACATTTGAAATGAGCACAATCTAAGAATCTATGTATTACATTTTAAATGAGCACAATCTAAGAATCTATGTATTACATTTTAAGGAAGCGCAATGTAATAAGCACAATATAAGAATCTATTTATTTTATTTTAAATGAGCATAATGTAAGAATCTATTTAATACATTTTAAATAAGCACAATGTATGAATCTTTTTTTTTACATTTTAAATAAGCACAATGTAAGAAACTATTTATTACATTTAAAATAAGCACAATGTAAGAATCTATGTATTACATTTGAAATGAGCACAATGTAAGAATCTATTTACTAATATTTTAAATGAGCACAATGTAAGAGTCTATTTATTACATTTGAAATGAGCACAATGTAAAAATCTATTTATTACAATTTAAATGAGCACAATGTAAGAATCTATTTTTTATATTTGAAATAAGCACAATGTAAGAATCTATTTATTATATTTTAAATGAGCACAATGTAAGAATCTATTTATTACATTTTAAATAAGCACAATCTAAGAATCTATTTATTACATTTTAAATGAGCACAATGTAAGAATCTATTTATTACATTTTAAATGAGCACAGTCTAAGAATCTATTTATTACATTTTAAATGAGCACAGTCTAAGAATCTATTTGTTACATTTTTAATAAGCACAATATAAGAATCTATTTATTAGATTTTAAATGAGCACAATGTAAGAATCTATTTATTACATTTTAAATAAGCACAATGCAAGAATATATTTATTACATTTGAAATGAGCACAATGCAAGAATCTATTTATTACATTTGAAATGAGCACACTGTAAGAATCTATTATCACATTTGAAGTGAGCACAATGTAAGAATCTATATATTACATTTTAAATGAGCACAATGTAAGAATCTATGTATTACATTTTAAATGAGCACAATGTAAGAATCTATGTATTACATTTGAAATGAGCACCATGTAAGAATCTATGTTTTACATTTGAAATGAGCATAATGTAAGAATCTATGTCTTACATTTTAAATTAGCACAATGTAAGAATCTATATATTACATTTTAAATGAGCACAATGTAAGAATCTATTATTACGGAGAAGAAAAAAAATTCAATTAAGTAGCAAACAATTGTAGTGATATTAACTTTTCAATAGGAATATCCCTGTCTCTTTTCTATATGATTCTAATTATTTCGACTCACTGACAAGGGGGAATTCGTAGTGATGCTTCCCAAATTGGTAAGACTTTGGCAAACGAATATCTGGCTAGATATGCGAAGAATAGATTCTCATAATAATAGGTGTTTCTGCAATCAATGAAATACCTGTACTTTTAATTTTTATTTTTTCCCCAAGCTTTTAAATAGAAAATGTAAATCATTTAGTTTCCAAAACCTCAAACTATTACGTTGATGTTAGTGATAACACGTCATGGAATCGTTGTGATTTAAAAAGATTATTGAGATGTAATAACAACAACGGGCTTGAGCAATTGCAACGCCGTCGGCCTTTTAAGCCGCTTGCTAAAAAAAGACCCGGATGGAAATAGTAGCCATACTGAACCATTCTCAAGTATATTGTTGTTATTACGTCATAATATCATGTCATCACTAATAGCAATGCAAACAATAGTGTCAGGATATATCAGCCGAATGATTTCTTCATTTTTGTCACTAAAAAGTTGCAGGAATAACATTAAAAATTGATAGTGCAGGTATTTCAGTGCAGGTTGAAATGTTGTCAAGTGCTATTTTCAGTGCCTATCATTTTATAGGGATCTTTTCTTATCGCATCTAGCCGGATGTTCGTCCGCCAAAAACTTATCAATTTGAAAAGCATCACTACGATTACCTCCGCGTCTCTTGAAGAGAGTCGATGTTATTGGACTAGCATCGGAAGGAGACGACGATGTTCCGTATGGGGATTGATGGCAATTCAAAAGGATCACACACTTGAGGTTCCGTATGGGGATTGATGGCAATTCAAAAGGATCACACATTTGAGGTTCCGTATGGGGATTGATGGCAATTCAAAATGATCACACATTTGAGGTTCTGTATGGGGATTGATGGCAATTCAAAATGATCACACATTTGAGGTTCTGTATGGGGATTGATGGCAATTCAAAATGATCACTCATTTGAGGTTCCGTATGGGGATTGATGGCAATTCAAAATGATCACACATTTGAATATTTTGTTCCAATAGTCAACGGAAAATGCTTAAGACATTCCGACGTATTGACCACTCAAACTGCTGACGTAGGTTAACAACGCCATTACCTGCACAAATCGTGTTGCCACTGAGTCAGCCTCATTTTGAGTTGCCGTTTCAATCATGTTTCCATTGAATTTTGGTGAAACAGATTAATAAATTTAATAATAACAGTGCTAGGGATGTTGGTTCGGTGCTTACAATTTTCATATATTCCGTCACTTCTTCAAATCCCTTGAAATATGAGTTAAAAATAAGAGCAAGTGCAGATATCAACTCATGTGGCAGTGGCGTTACGAGAGAAGCGGGAGCGACTTGTTTCATTGATCCTGAAGAATTCGGATGCCTCAGACGTTATATTTTCCCCTAATATGACGTCATAATGCTATTTGTCGCGTCATTTGGTGTTGTAACATGTGTGTAATATTTATAGGTTACTGCATTTGTATGGGAAAATATGAACGAGTTTTCTGAGCTATACTGCATGACGTCAGGAGTGCAGTATAACTCAGATAAAGCGAGTTCATATTTTACCATACAAATGCAGTAACCTTTTTATTATATACTCATTTTGCTTTCCTACCTAAGGCTGAATAATAAAAAGAACACACTACAAGAAACAAAGTAACTGAATTTCTGCTATATTCTAAAGTAAATACACAAACGAAGTTAAACCAATACACAGTAACAGTATTCATGCGCACATGGCACCGCCCAGTGACCTTTGAACTTGGTAGAGTACCGCGCGCTCAGTGATTCGTTTCAAAAAGAAATCTCATTTTGGTCTACTTAAAATTGAAATTTTGAGTCTTATTGTGAATGACTGCGCCTTGTAACAACTTTCCCAGTTGATCTGGAATGGAGTGATTTTGTTTTTCGGTCGATTCAACTAAATTCTGTTCTTTTAATTGTGGTGAACATGCGTTATTAGCTGGGTCTATTACGTACAATGTGCATGTAGCTAGAGGGACTGGCCTCGACAGCAAGCTAGCTTACACATG
This sequence comes from Margaritifera margaritifera, assembly GCA_029931535.1. NCBI lineage: Eukaryota > Metazoa > Mollusca > Bivalvia > Unionida > Margaritiferidae > Margaritifera > Margaritifera margaritifera. The sequence continues at coordinate 2,101,393 of JAQPZY010001437.1, read as the reverse complement.
TGTTACTGTCCTGCCATTGATAGTTTGGAATCATAAGGTGGACAAAATATGAAATTCTTTTAATTGAAATTCACAAGAAGATGCTGGATTAAATATTTTTGTTAGGGAATATCAAATTCATTTCGTTTTGAAGTGCAGAAAATTCTCCTTTGGAATGTGATATCTGTTGGAAATGTAGTCTGGATTGAAGTGCAATTTCGCGCCGTGGATCAGAAAGTTCATTTTGAAGAAATTCAAGATGCAGAAAAGTAAGTACATTTATTGCCATTCTTATTACCAGCTATAGATGACATATTGATATTTCGTTAGTTGTATATTTTCGAATTTAGTGCTTGGACTAACTTGTAAAATTGAAGGTCTCGTTCTCTGAGAAAAACAGAATATCATTTGGTCATAAGATGCCTTTTTATGCTGTTTTTTTATAGACTCCAAAGAGCACGGTTCATAGTCTGAACCATCGGCTAAATATGTGTTTAAATGATCAGAATGATATCTTCAATACTGCATGTCTCACGTTTTTGTCATAAAGCCACCGCTGGACATTGTGAATATCACGTTCAGTCACTTGCTTGGTTGAAAGATTCTTTTGTGACTCAATAAATTCATCCACATCGTCAGCTTTATCATTTCTACTCTCAAACAGCTTGTTTAGTTCATCCACAGACAAATCTAATAAAGCAAAAGCTCCGGTGTCTGCTACATTTGCGTACATTGTTTGTTTACAATAAAAAGTAGTTCCTAACACGCTATACTATTTTTAGACACACGTGTCGTGCAGTATGAAGCCGTGCAGTATGGAGAAATACTGCACGATTCTGACAATGCAAAGTTAATGGAGAAGAAAATGAGTATATAATAAATAAAGGATATCTACGTTTTTTGAGTAGATATAAGGAAATATTTTACGAATGAAGTGGAAGCATTGTATTTTCACGAGTGGCGAAGCCACGAGTCAAAATACCAAATGTTTCCACTTCACGAATGAAACATTTCCTTACATCTAATGAAACAAAAAACGCAGAGTTTCTTTTTATTATATATTTTTCGGGCAAAAATCTTCTATTCGCATGAATTTGTTTCTCCATTCTGTGCCCATGCGATTAACGGCTGCATTACTACATCGATAAAAAGAAGTTGCAAAATTTTTCAATAATTTTAGGACAGCGACTTTTAACAAAATTGTATTGTACATATAATGCTTCAAATTGTGTATTTTGTCAAATTAATGAATGTTTTCATGCGAAAAGAAAGATTTTTTTTTTCATTAACACATGTCCTGCTGGGAGTGATACAGTGAACATTGCTGACAACATTTTTGAGCGGGAATCCTATAGCAACATGACAGGAAGGACTGCAGACACATCATGTTTCGAAATCGATAGCTTGCCATCTCTGTTATTAATTAGATTAGTAAAATAGATTTCTTTCTCAGCAATAATGTTGATTGTAATTGTGCTATACACATGTTCGGAAAGAACTATTGTGCTTTGCACGTGTACTGGAGTACAACATATCTCTCAATTTTTAGAGGAAACAAGAGCGCAGCCAAAACCTAAGCTTGCTATGCTTATATTTTTCTTTCAACTTTTATATTGCTTTTCTGTAAGTTTCTATTGTATTTCTGTCTGTTTACATTTTCCCTTCTTCCAATTTTTAAAAAACAAAATCCTTCTGTGTCCATCCTCAGTAAACCTTGTCGATACTGTTCAATTTGCTGAGTACAGATGTTAATTATGTCATCATGTTTTAAAACTTTGCTTTATACGTGTTTTCCTTTAGAGCTTTTGCAAGAAATACTATCAATGTTGCACCAAGCGCATTAAAAGCCAAAGGAATAACTGCATCTGTATATATTCTTCCAACACCTAATCCAGCTGCTGTTATTCCAATACCACCTGAAACCGTTGCCCTGCTAGCTTAAACCAAGTTAAAGACTTTGTAAGCTAATTTGTATTTCTTTCTCACACCTCTATAGTATTCAATCTCTCTGACGAAATCATTTTTGATCTGTTCATTTTTGAAGTTTAGAATTAAGAACATTATTGTCTCTTGGCATTATACGATACGATTGTGGAGCGCTTGGTACATTTTCACTCATAGTTGAATTTCTATATAATAGGAACGTGACAGCTTAGACTTTAAAGTGGTACTTTTTTGTTCAGACTGTAGATAACTTTAGGTTCTGGTCAGCATTGTCTTCATCGTCGGAGGCGCTGTGCACATTCGTACCTCAGGAGGCGTAGTGCATGATTTATGATTGTATCTTCGGTACACTTTGTCCCTGACATGATATAAAAATTTGTCGTTGCTATTTTATATGAAAATGTAATATGCTGGAAGTACTCATTTATTGTGTACATGTTACGCTAACTACCGATCGGTAAAGGCTTGGTTTTGAAAACCACTGAGAGAGAAACAATTTTATTAAGATAAAAGTCCGTGTACTGAGAGGTATTCAATTGTAACTAGAATGATTTGCTTTACAACGTCTTCAGTAACCATGGAGAATGATAGATAAATTGTAAATATCATTAGTTCTTTTTCTAAAGCACGTTGAAGCCAACATTAAGAGCAGATTTTAATGTTGATTGGTGAACTGTGTTGGTGGTGTTTTGTTATTTTCGTTTCTGTCGACATTTGGCTGTACGTATATGCTACTTAAGTATAGAAAGAAGGGAAAACATTAGCACACTTTATTTGACTTTTTCTTTGTCTTTATAGTGTTTATCATTTTGTCCAGTAAAAGTACAGTTTTTATTACGTCGTCGATTGTAAATTAAGTGAATATGGATTATTACTTTCGCAATTTATCCACCAGCCTTGCTTGACGGTGGACCTATTGATATCTTAAACAATTTGTCCAATTGCAACTGTGAAAGCAGAGCAGTGCTGTATGGTAAACAGAAGTGATAATGCTGTTTTGTTCACTGGACATTTGTTTGCTGGTAAAGCTATTTTAACTTGAAAAGTTAAAGCATTTCTTGGATTGGACTACATGTAGACAAAGAAATGTCGTGTTGAACTCCGTGCAGGCCGCGCTCTGCACGAGTGCCATAAGCACAACTTTGTCGATGTTCTTAAGTTGTGATGACATTCGTAATCCCTAAAGACTTTGTTTGATCAAGCTTTGCTATCACACCAGCTTTAAAAACAGAAACATCTTTACTGTTTGGTCAAATCAATAAGATACCCATCACTGTTCCACCACCGCATATCACCATCATAGATTGTGTTGTTTATAATGTGATTTTAAACTTTCGAAGTCTCTGAAGTTTTAAAATCTTCTTGTTATTTTCCCAAATGTACAGCCTGTTTTGTTTTCGTGTTTATTTTTGTTTGGGATTTTTTAATTTTCTGTTAACTTTGTCCAAGTTTTCTGCCACGTTCGACTTTACGTGGATCTTTCGGCATTTGTGTAGTAACCTTTACCGAATGTTTGCTAACCTTATTTTCATTTTTGTGTTTGCTTTCTTCCACTTTATTTACAAGGATATTTGGATATACATTCGAATATGCATAAAAGTTAATGGAAAGGCATATTTTAATGTTACTTTCAACAGTGAAAAGTAATTTGAAATTTCATTGGGTAAGTAAAAGAGATGTATACGAACCTATGTCCCAGAGGCGAAATAAAATTTAAAAGAAACAAAAACATCAGTGAGTTCAACAAAATTGGTCACTGCAAACATTGTTTTAGGTATACATGAGAAATTGGGGAGACAAAAATAAAGGATCTTTTTAGCAATGCAGAGATGAAAATAGACATCACGTAATAATGGTAATAATTGCGATTAAAGGCTCAAATGCATCAACCTCAAAGCATCCTGTACACATTTAATTAGGAATAATTTCAGTATTTTCAGATTCATTTTTTTCTTTAAGATTGTTGAAATTGATTTTTGAATTTGATCAAACTTGCACTCAGTGCATATAGAGCTAATCTCAAAATAAACGCCATATTTCCAGTGAAGTATCTGACACCGTTTAAAGTCATGCAGTCATCTTTCAGTTTCTTTTGCAAATGTTATAACATATCTATTGGAGGAAATCATCAAATCAATGATGTCGCAGTATAAATTACAATATCAATATGATTCTGACAGTTTTAGCATTGACAAAAGTTTCATATATCTTCCTGATATGTTTCACTACCATTTTCTTTTATGCTTTTTCAGGTAAATTAATACAATATATGTTCTCTCATTGTATGTTCCATTTGCAATAGGTATGCTCAATCCTGTTCGTACTCTTCAGTTTCCGTATACAGGTATAATTGGAGTCATTGCTATTTTTGCCTTTGATAAATTACAATTGTTTTTCGAGCTGTGCTTTAGCCAGTTCTTGACTATATAATTAACCAAAAATGACTGAGGGTGGTTGTGATTTGAAGAGTTTGAAGATTGCAAAGGTCTTGAAGATTGCGCGAGAGATGAATATGAATACGTCCAATCATTATAAGAAATTGAATCATATTTATATGAATCTACCCCTAAACAGAGGTTCCGTTTTTACAATCCCTTATCAATTTATACTTGCCTATTTAAATACTCATGAAATGATAAGATGTTTAGCAATGAATCATGACTATATCAGCAAATATGCTAAAACTTCATTAAAGGAAGATATGTGAAATCTATATTTCATCCATAGGAATGTTTTGGACTAAAATATGTAGGCATTTCTCAAAATGGTGGCAAGGCGCTTTTAGAAATCAGCATAAAGCAAAAACAATATGAAGGTTGTAGTTTTGCTAATGAATTAAAAAAGGGTTAAAAAGTGAAAGTCTAGACAGACCCATCATTTTTTTCACACTGCATATAAAGAACATGTGTTTCCTACATTACAAGAAACGTAAGAACGTGTGAAAAGCAAAACCTAAATATCCACTAGAACCAACAGTGAACATCTTACAACTAATACCTACATATCCACTACAACCAACAGTTAACATCATACAACTAATACCTAAATATCCACTACAACCAACAGTGAACATCATACAACTAATACCTAAATATCCACTACAACCAACAGTGAACATCATACAACTAATACCTAAATATTCACTAGAGCCAACAGTGAATATCATACAACTAATACCTAAATATCCACTACAACCAATAGTTAACAGCATACAACTAATACCTAAATATCCACTACAACCAACAGTGAACATCATACAACTAATACCTAAATATCCACTACAACCAACAGTGAACATCATACAACTAATACATAAATATACATTACAACCAATAGTGAACATCATACAACTAATACATAAATATCCACTACAACCAACAGTTAACATCATACAGCTAATACCTAAATATCCACTACAACCAACAGTGAACATCATACAACTAATACCTAAATATCCACTACAACCAACAGTGAACATCATACAACTAATACAAGTTCCTGGGGTTATTGAGAGACGAACAATAGAGAGTACAGGAAAGATGATCAGAAAATATTATAGATGATTGCAACGGAAGAACTAAACCGGAGAACTTCCACCTGCAGTTAAAATAGTAATTACAACATAGGAATAAAGACACTTGAAGGATTATGTAAATGATGTCACATTAGAAGTTGAAAATTCCAAACTTTTATCAATGAAATCTGATACTGAAATGTATGTTGCCTTTCTGCTTGCACAAGTGGACGATGAATGCATCCTTGTACTCCCGGGGTATAGTTCCCTGAGTCCACATTGACTGAAAGATTTCAGTCAGTTTCTGTGCCATGTGTGAGCCTCCGGCGTTGTAGACTTCTGCTGGCATAGCATCTGCTCCAGGTGCTTTGCCATTTGACAGTAGGTCGATTACTTTCACAGTTTCCGTCAGCGTTGAAGGATCAGCAAGTGATATGTTGATTTCCACTTGGGGCAGTCGATTAATTGCCTCCTCTCTGATAGATTACTGTTGATTGAAGATGTTGTTGAAGTGTTCTGCCCATCTTTGACGTATCTTTTCTTTGTCAGTGAGCAGCGTGGTGCTGTCAGCATTCAGCATTGGAGATGTTCCTGATGACTGTGGCCCGTAGATTATCTTCAAAGCATCATATAAGTTCTTCATGTCATTCATGTCTGCATAGGACTGAATCTCATCTGCCTTATTACTCAGCCACGAGTCTTCCAACTCTCTGAGTTTGCATTGGACAGTCCTCTTGATGTTGTTGAAGGCTGCCCTCTTAGATTCGAAAATATAATACTAGTATCTATCTGTCTGTGTCTCTTTATGCATGTCTCTGTTCTTATTTATGTCTATCTAACGAGATTAATGTCCGTTGGTCTCTTTCTTTGTGCCTGTATGCATGTATGTGTTATATCTGTCCGCCCTCCTGCATGCATATGAGTCCGCCTGCCTGTCTGCTACACTAAACTTCTATTTCAACAGTTTATAAATTAAGGGAAAAAAAGACATGTAGCAAAAGTACAAGTAAGTATTTAGTTTTTTTGCTGTCAGCCTGCTACTTCCTTTTTACCGCATGCATTTGTAGCCGTTACATGATAACAACCAGATTTTATATTTCTGCCCCCTCCTTCTCTCTCTCTCTCTCTCTCTCTCTCTCTCTCTCTCTCTCTCTCTCTCTCTCTCTCTCTCTCTCTCTCTCTCTCTCTCTCTCTCCATGATTTAATCGTTCCTCATGAACCATAATAGCTTGTTCCTCACCGTAAGGAATGTTACAGTTCACAAGCAAACGATAAGTGTCTACATGTGTATAATGATATATCCTACTAGCTAGTATGTTGCCAAAACATATTTACCTTTGATTGGTCCATATACAATTAATTCATGACATGGATGATGGTGTGGTTTGGTTTTGTGGGGTTTAACGCCATTTTTCAGAACATGATGGACTAAACATCTAGTAATTCTGTGTGGAGGAAGAACCCGAGAAGGCCACAGGAAGAACCACCGACCCGCGGGAAGCTATTGACAAGCTTTCTCACATACCACGTTGGTCGAGTGTAGACTGGAACCCACGCAGACAGAGGTGAGATGTGCGAGTGATATGCCTTAAACAACTCGGCCACCCGGGGCCCCGACGGGGATGGAGTCGTGGAGTTATTACTTTACAAACAAGAATTAATAGTATCATATTTTCCTTAACTGCATTTTCCAACCGCATGGAGGTGGTGATATGGTGTGTGTGTCTGTGTGGGGAGGGGTGGGAATTGCAGACCTCTGTACTTTCCCCACCCAACCGCTGAGCTAGGTGTCGTAATGCATCGCCTGTAACAGCTGACACCTTTATCGCATGTTACCACGGTGGCAAAATAACCATTTCAAAAATGCGCGTAGGTCAAAAGTGAAGATATATTTTAAAAACTTAAAGATCTACAGTGAGATAAAGGGAAAGAAATGAGACAGACAAATACACAGACAGATCATCCTCACAAAAACTGTGCAATTTAGTATCTAAACCATAGTAGTCCTAAATATTTCTTGAATAAATAATAAATGCAAATTAACAGTATAGTAGATATACATGTAGATATATTGTATCTGCACAGAGCATCAACTATGCCTATAAGTATTCTTAGGGGTTGAAGATTTGTTGATACTAAAGCTTGATCTTGATCCTACATTCATTTGATATGCCATCTTATCCGTAATAAGCACATGAATTTTGGCTACTTAACCATAATATACAACTGTAGAAATATCATCGCACATCATGTTCATGACAGCAATATTTAGTGTCAAATACAAGACCACCCCCCATTTCTGTCACATAGACTCCCTCTGCCTTCATATCGTGGGTGCACTGTATGTTGCTACAACCTAATCAATTATGTACTGCATCTTCTGTATAAGAATTCGAAAACTCTCAGGTGAAATCATGCATCAAGTGCATCCCTCAAAAACCAAATTTCGAGTTCATTCCCTAAAACAACCGTTCCCAAAAAATGAACTTGTGAGTCAATGATTTGGTATGATTTAACGTCTTATTTACAAGAATGTAGAGTGGTCATTACTAAATCACATCTGTAAGGATTCGACATAGGAGTGTAAAAAAGATAACTATCATAGCAAAGGAAAAAGATCTTAACTGGGTTTTATGTGTATCCTGGGGGAACTGGTCACGCTTCGGTAAGCTTTGTGCTGATTATGCGTAGAAATAGTATGCAACTCTTAACAATGGTGGAAAAGAGAGTATTTATTACTCTTACCAACTTCTACAATGAGAGAGAGAGAGAGAGAGAGAGAGAGAGAGAGAGAGAGAGAGAGAGAGAGAGAGAGAGAGAGAGAGAGAGAGAGAGAGAGAGAGAGAAAGAGAGAACCACACTTTTATCCTCAGTTAAGAAAGAAATAAGATATGCCGATAATGGAAATCACGTAGTAAATCGGCAGGTGCTGGGGAAATAATAGATGTCGATATTATTTTCATGCTATTTTCAGTTATTCATTCTTCAAGCTTGCAATATTTTCAGATACATAGAAATTTTTACCAGAAAATTGACGAGTAATTAAAAGATTTCGAAAGAAATCGGGAGTATAAAATCGTAAATTTTGATTATGAAACAATCTGCTCTTTTGCATTATCCATCCACATATCCGTAACTATGACGAGAAATCCGGATAATACGGACAAAATCATTACATGTGGTCAGTTGGGTGTGTGAGGTTAGTCTGGTGTGTGTGTGTGTGTGTGTGTGTGTGTGTGTGTGTTAGAGAGAGAGAGAGAGAGAGAATTCATGCAATTCTACCGATAATTGGAACATTTCCACACATTTTCAGGTAAAAAGGCTGTTAATCGGGGTAATTAAAACAATAAACACTTGTATAATCCAATTAGTGTGAACTGATTTAGCAACCGAAAGTTCACGCCAACTCCATCATCATGATTCATTTGAACATTGAAGCCGATCGTAATTGAAGCCACATTTTTTCTGCATTCTAACCTACGCCGCACACATTTTCTATTAAGACTCCTTCTATACACTGTTTCCACTCCTGTAATTCACCATTCGATTCAACTTTGAGTAAATACAGAATTACAGCTTTGAGGTATTCCTTCTCAATGTTACTACAAGTATATATTTCCTGTATTTTAGTCCTTTTCTAGGAAACAGTCCCACATGTTGTCTAACATTATGCTACATTACGCAACTACTCACGCCGGACATCAGTTGAAGTCCCCCTCGCCCTCGACCAACCTCCGGCCCCATTGACTTTAAGTAATTAGATAGGGATAAGCTCAATAAGGTTGATTGACTTGCCGGAAAGGTTGATTGATATGTCTTTTAGAGCAAAGTGCCTTGTCCAACTATACACTGCAGTAGCTGACCAGGTCTGATCGATGGTACTGGTCTTCAAAAATATTATATGAGTATCTATTTGTCCGTATGTCTGTGTCTCCTCATGCATGTCTCTGTACTATTTACTTATTTATGTGTATCTGACAAGATAGCTGTCCGTTTGTCGTTTTCATTGTGCCTGTTTATCTTTCTTTCTATTTCATCCATCTGTCTTTTTATCTGTTTGTTTATCTTTGTTTCTGTCTGTGTGTCCGTGTATGTATATTGGTAGGTAGGTTGGTACGTAGATATATGTCCGCTCGCCGGTGAGTTCGCCTCTCTGTCTGCTACAATAAACTCTTCAAACTATTTCAACAGTTCAGGACCAAAAAACAAAAAACAAAAAAGACATGTAACAAAAGTACAAGTAAGTATTTCGTTATTTTACTCTCAGCCTATTACGCCCTTTTTGCCACATGCATTTGTAACCGTTACAGGATGACTATGACCCTTACTTTACAATAACCATATTTTCTATGTCTGCCCACCTCCCCCTCCATTCTTTTATCGTTCCTTATGAACCCTACTTGCCTGTTCTCCACTGAAAGAAATGTTACAGTTCACAAACAATCGATAAATCTCTGCATGGGTATACTGATATGTCCTACTACCAAGTTTGATGCCACCATATTTACTTTTTATTGTCCGATATAAAAGGAAATAATGCCAGGGATGGAGTCGTGGAGTTATTACTATAATTAATGCCAGGGATGGAGTCGTGGAGTTATTACTATAATTAATGCCAGGGATGGAGTCGTGGAGTTATTATTATAATGAATGCCAGGGATGGAGTCGTGGAGTTATTACTATAATGAATGCCAGGGATGGAGTCGTGGAGTTATTACTATAATGAATGCCAGGGATGGAGTCGTGGAGTTATTACTATAATGAATGCTAGGGATGGAGTCGTGGAGTTATTACTATAATGAATGCCAGGGATGGAGTCGTGGAGTTATTACTATAATTAATGCCAGGGATGGAGTCGTGGAGTTATTACTATAATTAATGCCAGGGATGGAGCAATGGAGTTATTACTTTACAAACGAACATTTATAGTATCATATTTTCCACCACTACATTTTCCAATCAGGGGTGGGGGATGGTTACACACCTCAGTACTCAGCCCCACCGTACAGCAGACCTAAGTGTCGCACTGCAAAACGCCGTCACAGATGACACCCTTGTCGCATGTTACCACAGGGGCAAAATAACCATTTTCTAAAAATGCGCGTGGGTCAAAAGTGAAGATATATTAAAAAAGTGAAGAGCTAAATTGAGATATAGGGCAATAAACGAGACGTACAAAACACAGACAGATAGACAGATATTTCATCCTCACAAAAACCGTACAATTTAACATCTAAACCATAGTATTCCAGACTATTTCTTGAATAAATAATTTTTTTTTTTAACAATATAGTAGATATACATGTACATATATTGTACCTGCACTACCTGATGGCAGAGCATGGACTAGACCTATAAGTACTTTTAGGGGTGGAAGATTGGTTGATCTTGATCTCGATCCTACATTCGCTTGATACACCATCTTAAAAATAATAAGCATATGACTTTCAGTTATTTAAACATAATATACAATTGTAGAAATGGCAATGCACAACAAGCATATGACAGCATTATGTAGCGTAAAATACACTACCATTTCTGTCCCAGTCTTCATATCGTGAGTACACCCCCATTTCTGTCACATGGACTCCTGCCTGTCTTCATATCGTGCATCCATCTCCATTTCTGTCACATGGACTCCTCCCTGCCTTCATAATAGTGCGTGTACTGTATGTTGCAACAACCTAATCAGATATGTACTACATCTTCTGTATCAGAAAGTGTGTAGTTTCTCAAATCAATCAAAAACTCTCTGATGAAATTATGCATTAAGTGCATCCCTCACAAACCAAATTTAGGGTGGATTCCTTAAAAAAAAAAGAAAAACAAAATTAACTTTTGAGTCAATGATTTGAAATGATTTAGTCTTATTACAAGTATATACAGTAGTCATTACTAAATCAAATCTCTAAGGTTTCGACAGAGGATTGTAAAAATAGATAACTTTCATAGCAAACGAAAAAAATCTTAAATGAGCTTTAGGTGTATCCTGTGGAACTTGCCACGCTTCGGTGAACTGTGTGCTGATTATATATATAATAGAATATGATTCTTAATCATGGCGGAAAGAGAGTATATATTATTTTATAAACTTCTACAATGAGAGAGAGAGAGAGAGAGAGAGAGAGAGAGAGAGAGAGAGAGAGAGAGAGAGAGAGAGAGAGAACCTTGATTATCATAAGTTTTATACGACGTACCTTTTTTGCTTACATACTTTAAAAACAGTCTCCCCATTAAAACCAATGTAATCAAATCAGGTGTTTATTGGAGTATTGACACCATGTGAATATCGTTCCGGCCTTCGCCCAAGATAGAGCACTGTACGATTTACCGCGATAATGATCACACACTCTGTGTATTTTTTCAAGGTCTTACAAATTAAAGTTGTAACAATATGTAGGTTTTCATTAACCTTTTACGCATTCCAATGCGTTTTACCTACTCACTGGATGTTTTGTGAAAGGTATATTGCAAATATTTGGGTTTGTGGTATGCTGACGAGAATACAAATGTAAATATGACATCATATTGCACAACCAAGCTTATAATATCGTTTTCTTTTCTCAGAGAGAGAGAGAGAGAGAGAGAGAGAGAGAGAGAGAGAGAGAGAGAGAGAGGAGGGCAACACGCAGTTTGGTGAAGAGTCATCACTTTTATCCTCAGTTAGGAAATAAAATCCGCTGATAATGGAAATCACGTTGCAAATCGATAGTGGTTTGGGAAAACTCGATGTCGTTATTATTTTCATCCTATTGTTTTGTCTATTCATTCCTCTAGCTTGCAATATGTTCAGATACACAGACAATATACCCAGATACACAGACAATATACCCAGATACACAGACAATATACCCATATACACAGACAATATACCCAGATACACAGACAATATACCCAGATACACAGACAATATACCCACATACACAGACAATATACCCAGATACACAGACAATATACCCAGATACACAGACAATATACCCAGAACATTACCAAATAATTAACAAGTATTTAAAGTATTATGAAAGAAATTGCCAGTGTAAAATCGTAAATTTGTTTTATAAAACAATCTGCACTTTTACATATCCGTCCACATATCCATAACTATGAAAAGAAGTCAGGATCAAACAAAACAATCCGTACATGTGGTCAGTTGGGTGTGCAAGGTTAGTCTGGGCTGTGTGTGTGAGAGAGAGAGAGAGAGAGAGAGAGAGAGAGAGAGAGAGAGAGAGAGAGAGAGAGAGAGAGAGAGAGAGAGAGAGAGACAGACAGAGAGAGAGAGACAGACAGAGAGAGAGAAGCCATAAAATTCCATCGATTAGAAGATTTACATCTATTTTCAAGGACAAAGGTTGTTTATCCAGGTAATCAAAACAATGAACAGTTTAATAATTCCCTTAGCGACGATCTGATTTAGCAACGGAAAATTCACGCAGACTCCATCATCATGATTTTTTTAAATATTGTAGCCAATCGTAATTGCAGCTACAATTTTCTTATCTTCTAAACTTTTCACATATTTTCTGCTAAGACTGCTTCTATACACTTTTTGCACTCATGGAATTCACCATTCGATTCACAACGAAGTTAAACTACGATACAAAGACTGATTTTGATGTCAAATCGACAGCATTCATTCGTAACGTTGCACTTCTAAGTTTGAAAGCACGCGCTAACTTGAATAATTCTGACTGGCTACTTTCAATAAACGTTTTGGAGGCTCTATGTGGAAATCATATGCAGTAGAGAGTGATTATAAATTAATAAAACCCTCATCATTTATTTTATTTTTCTTTATGTGATTAAATCTTTATGAAGAATGTTAGAAAGGAAATAAATTAGGCGTCAAATGACGCAGATAGACACAGGTTTTGTGAGGTCAAGAAGTTATTGCGCCCTGGCGGGCAAAGTCTTCTCGGCCCCAGTAATCACTTCATCTCACATGGCCTGTGATTATCTAGGATAATTGCCTCCTGTTGGGTATGATATATAAACGATGCGGGGAAAAAAACAAAGTTTGCCAACATTTTGACGCAGGTTGGAAAATGGCCTGGGGAAAATAGCAAAGTTTCCCAACATTTCGACGTAAAGCGAGGTAAACGACGTTCTTTCTGGCACATTCTAACCTTTGTTCGATATTATAAATAACTCCTCTGGATGAACTCTTGAAAGGAATCGGTTAAGGCAAATTCACCATGTGCTCGCATCTTTAATTATGAAGTGATAAATATTCTTACATAAATATAGTAGTGCATGCCCATATGTGTTGATTACATTATCTGTAGATACACAATTTAGTGACGAACCATATTTTTGTAAAATCAAATGTGTTTTTAAAATCCAGGATCCATATAATCATCTATCGTGACAAAGTCATTGCACATATCATGATGTTCGTGGAATAAGGTCACCGTATAGAGAGATACTTATAGCAGCAGGGTGTGTCAACGGACCACATATGGGCGACACCACCACCCCCTCCGCGCCAGTCACCACCCTTTTAGACCCCCAAAGCGTACACAACTATACTCTTTAGAAAGCCCCGTCTCGCCCCTAACACAAAGATAGGCTTGTTTCAAGAACATGCGTATCTTTTGGTAGTCTCTCCCCGAGATGTAAGAGACGGCCCACCCACCCCTCGATGTCCTGTGTCCCTTGAGACTATCCACTTTTTTTTTAATATCGTTCTCCCTATGAGGCGGGCTCATACTGGGAGTTTTACAAAGAAGTCCTGCCACTCACTCACTTTGAAATTAAGTAAAATCGAGAAGCAACTACACTTAAATAGATCGCTTTAATAGCAGTGGTGAAAATGTTTGTTGCAAAAAATAAGTGTGTCTAGTTAATGAATGGAAGGACAAATCTGTGTAACGTAGTGATTAATCTTTCGCTGTTTCTGCGATCTTTTCAGTCACACGTCGATACTTTGATCACAGAAAGTCGCAAGCAAAACTTTGTCACGGCAGTAAAAACAATACACTACTATATACACGCACAGAATGTTCTAATCTATTGATTGCATCGGTTGGATGTTTACTCACCTATGCGTGAAAAACATGTTTTCAAAATATTATAATATTAATTGCAGCTAGCCGCAGAAATTCTTCAAGTAGAGGAGAGTTATTATTTTCTTGTAAGGCGTGTATAAATATACAAATATACAAATCTAGCCACCCAACTGAAGTTGATGCAAACATCCAAGGCGTATATAGGTACATTTCAGATGTAAAGTCATGGATGACATTTAACAAGCTGCAGATGAATGAAGATAAAACTGATGCCATTCTGATCACAACCCAAAGACTTTCTCATTCACATCCTTTACCTGAAATAATAAGTATGAGCAACACCAACATTAAATTCACACAGTCAGTACGAAACCTACGTGTCACTCTCGACAGTACTATCTCATTACACCAACATGTCATGAGCATATGCAAGGCTCCATATCTGGATCTGAGACGTATCAGCTCTATTCGCAATTTTCTTTCAGTTGATGCCTCTACAACACTTGTGTGTTCCTAAGTACTCTCTAGACTGGACTATTGTAATTCTCTTTTATCTGGTTCGTCTCAGTATCTTCTACAGATACTTCAAAAAGTTAAAAACACAGCTGCTCAGATCATCCTTAGAGTACCAAGAACCGAGCACCTCCCCCCCCCCCACTATCTACCCTCCACTGGTTACCTGTTCGCTCCAGAATAAGACACAAAATCTGTTCTCTATGTTACATTTCGTTGACTGTCTCCAGTCAAATCTTGTATGCTGTTATAAAAGGTGTGTAGTGAGTTCCAATGTTGTATTGACAAGTTATACAAGGTGTATAGCGAGTTCCAATCTTGTATGGTGTTATAAAAGGTGTGTAGTGAGTTCCAATCTTGTATGGTGTTATGAAAGGTGTGTAGTGAGTTTCAATCTTGTATGGTGTTATGAAAGGTGTATAGTGAGTTGCAATCTTGTATGGTGTTATAAAAGGTGTGTAGTGAGTTCAAATCTTGTATGGTGTTATTAAAGGTGTGTAGTGAGTTTCAATCTTGTATGGTGTTATAAAAGGTTTGTAGTGAGTTCCAATCTTGTATGGTGTTATAAAAGGTGTGTAGTGAGTTCAAATCTTGTATGGTGTTATAAAAGGTGTGTAGTGAGTTCAAGTCTTGTATGGTGTTGTAAAAGGTGTGTAGTGAGTTCCAATGTTGTATTGACAAGTTATACAAGGTGTTTAGCGAGTTCCAATCTTGTATGGTGTTATAAAATGTGTGTAGTGAGTTCCAATCTTGTATGGTGTTATGAAAGGTGTATAGTGAGTTGCAATCTTGTATGGTGTTATAAAAGGTGTGTAGTGAGTTCAAATCTTGTATGGTGTTATTAAAGGTGTGTAGTGAGTTTCAATCTTGTATGGTGTTATAAAAGGTGTGTAGTGAGTTCCAATCTTGTATGGTGTTATAAAAGGTGTGTAGTGAGTTCAAATCTTGTATGGTGTTATAAAAGGTGTGTAGTGAGTTCAAGTCTTGTATGGTGTTGTAAAAGGTGTGTAGTGAGTTCCAATGTTGTATTGACAAGTTATACAAGGTGTTTAGCGAGTTCCAATCTTGTATGGTGTTATAAAATGTGTGTAGTGAGTTCCAATCTTGTATGGTGTTATGAAAGGTGTGTAGTGAGTTCCAATCTTGTATGGTGTTATAAAAGGTGTGTAGTGAGTTGCAATTTTTTATGGTTTTATAAAAGGTGTGTAGTAAGTTCAAATCTTGTATGGTGTTATAAAAGGTGTGTAGTGAGTTCCAATGTTGTATTGTCAAGTTATACAAGGTGTATAGCGAGTTGCAATCTTGTATGGTGTTATAAAAGGTGTGTGGTAAGTTCTAATCTTGTATGGTGTTATAAAACGTGTATAGTGAGTTCCAATCTTGTATGGTGTTATAAAACGTGTATAGTGAGTTCCAATCTTGTATGGTGTTATAAAAAAACGTGTATAGTGAGTTCCAATCGTTTATGGTGTTATAATAGAAAGTTGTTCAAGCTATCACACTAACACATTGTGTAACAAAATTTAATGTACTACTTCTAGCGACATACTGGTGTTGATCACTGATTTTCGCAAATATTTGGCTCATACAAGATGGACATTTCGTATAGAAAAATTTGTGAGCGTGAACGGACGACGGCGACGACCACGACGAGGATGATTTTAAATTAGTGGTAACTGAAGATTTACGACCGTAAATATTTTAACAATACTCTAGGTTACTATTTTTATAAAAATGAGTGTCAACTTAAGTCGAATACATACTCAAAGGGTTAAGGCGATATATATGACAGATGCACAAGATCAGTTTTCAAGATCAATAAAATTGGGTTTCAGAGTCCAAGTCAAAATCTCTGTTGATGATAAATAGAACCCGCAATAAATATACAAATACAATATTAACTGTTTTGTGATGTTTACCTCGCCTTTCATATAAGACATAGGTAAGTTCAAAATTTGGATAGAGTCAAACTGATACCCGACCATCCCTGCTATTATATGTGTAGTCAACCACGACCACGATAATTCGGTGATTTGCTTTACTGGTTAAATCTGAATCGTACACATTTTATATACAGGAGTATGTAACATTGATAAACACCATTTGCACCTGACACACGCATTCGGACGATAGTGCTTCATTAAAATAAACAAAACGATAAGGGACATACATTCAAGGGTACGCTCTCTCTCTCTCTCTCTCTTAGACGTCACTAAGTATTATTTTCATAACAATTCACGTGTACACACACACACACACACACACACACACACACACACACACACACACACACTCTCTCTCTCTCTCTCTCTCATAAACGTCACTAAGTTCACGCGTCTTTTTCGTTTAAAAAAAATAGTTCATACTGGCCGCAAAACCATCTTTTTGTGTGTCCACGCTATCATTAAGTTCAAGCTTCATAATTATTTAATCATAGTTTCGGATGGTATGTAAAATGATAATAACAACAAACATAAAAACAGAAATTAAAGATGAGAACTGGAGACAATGGCTTGTGTATATATCTTTCGGCATACACAATATTTATAAATACTATGGTAGATATACAAATATACAAGCAACAATTTTCTCCTAAAGATTTTCTGAAATTACGAAATCAAAGACCCGTAGATGGGCAGAATGGTAAATATGGGTAGAAATAAAAACAAACGCAGGTTACTATGAAGACAGACGGACAGACATTAAAATGACCTCATATTGCTTACGGAAACCTTAGTGACCGACTATTCAATTTTCGGAGAAGGGTGGGGGTTGGGGTGGTGGTAGTCGGGTATTTCTTTTAGAACCAGGAATATTTTGTTTCTTTTACTTCAAGATAATACATTTTTAACCAATTATATGGATATAATAATTTTTTTTTCTTCTACAAAGTAAAGCAAGAATATTTGTTTTGAAGCTATTTGGATGCCGGAATTTGTTTAAAATCCCAGTCCCCCTCGCCCTCTTTCCTCCCCCCCCCCCGACGAAAATTAAATGGTCAGTCTCTAATTGAAAAACTCACATAACCTTTAACCTCTTGTATTACACCCATCCATTTTATTACTTAAAATTCCATGAAAATTAACGTAAGCATCAATGCACGACAAGCACTAAAGTAATTGGGTCGCCCCCAAAATCCAATATCAAGCCCTCTTTTTGTACATGTGGCTTTGACTCGTACACTTTTTTTTATCAATAGGAACTATTTCAGTAATTTTTCATAGTAACGCATTCCAATTTTTCCCGTTTGTTGCAAACTGTGTCACGTGTTTTCACGAATGACATACATTAATCTATTTCTATAAAATCAGCATGCATACATATAATTTACTGCGCTGAAAGTCGCATTTTCACATTTTACTGTAATATTTTATTCATAAATATTATGAAGAAATTTAGAAAAGTGGCTAGATTAAGACCATCCATGTAGAAGTGTTTATTAGTTTTATGCCTAAAATAGTTGGCTCATTATTTCATAATTCAGATAACGTGATATGTTTATGACCAAACTTCTAAGCAAATATCATTTTTTCATAATATTCAAATAGTTTTGATGCAGTGAATCCTATAAAGAACTTACATAGATTTTATGCCAAGACACACTTTCTTTACTTTTGAAATGTGCGTATAAGAACCCGCCACATATTTAAAAATAAGAAGGCATGTATAAACGCTCTAAGGGACAAATACTTAATCTATGAACTTAATCTTAAACCTCTTTGTCTTCTTTTGAGTGTAATCGATAACTGAATCATAAAGCTGTTTGTCCTCTTTTGAGTGTAATCAATAACTAAATCTTAAACCTGTTTGTCTTCTTGTGATTATAATCGATAACTAAATCTTAAATGTATTTGTCTTCTTGTGAGTATAATCGATAACTAAATCTTAAACCTGTTTGTCTTCTTGTGAGTATAATCGATAACTAAATCTTAAATGTATTTGTCTTCTTGTGAGTATAATTGATTACTGAATCTTAAAGCTGTTTGTCTTCTTGTGAGTATAATCGATAACTAAATCTTAAATGTATTTGTCTTCTTGTGAGTATAATTGATTACTGAATCTTAAAGCTGTTTGTCTTCTTGTGAGTATAATCGATAACTGAATGTGCACCAGATCTGTCATATATTGGTAAACTGTGCACTTGATTTGTCTTTTTTAAGTGGACTGCGTCTTATTTGTCTCATTTCGGTACACGGTACGCATGATTTGTCTTATTATTTTATTTATATCTGCTCTTCTTACCGACCTCCAAACTCTCTTTCCCCATAGACTGATAAATTTGAACGAGGCCAATTTAGCTTTTAACAATGAAGTAATTGTCATGGGATATTTTAATATCGATTTCATTTCCGATATTAACGCTCAATGGCTTCATAGGAGACAACTGCAGGACGTTACACAGGTAATCAATGTTTCAGTAAGAGTTACAGCCCGTACTGCTACCTTGATCAACCAAATCTACACGACCCACATTGACAACCTCTACTTGCTACCTTGATCGACCAGATCTACACGACCCACCTTGACAACCTCTGCGAGATTAATGTTCCTCGTTTCTCTATTAGTGATCTCACTCCTGTTTGTATAACTCGTAAACAGAAAAGCGCAAAGAAGATGAACTCACATTCGAAGCTTTAAAACACAATACCTGAAAATGAATTTCTCGCAGAACTGTCTCAGAATATTAGCTCAATGACCTATTCTAAAAGAGACCCTGATTGTGATTTGTCTATCTGTAACCGTCGTTTTTTCTTCCTTTTTTTTTTTTGTTGCTATCCTAAATAAACATGATCCTATAGAAGTTATAAGAATTACATGATCAAAGCAACCGGAATGATATACTAATAAAATCGTTGAAGCGCAACGTAAACGAGACCACTATTATAACTGCAAAGAGTTTATTAATTACCACTATTATAACTGCAAAGAGTTCATTAATTACCACTATTATAACTGCAATGAGTTCATTAATTATCACTATTATAACTGCAAAGTGTTTATTAATTACCACTATTATAACTGCAAAGAGTTTATTAATTACCACTATTATAACTGTAAAGAGTTTATTAATTAGCACTATTATAGCTGCAAAGAGTTCATTAATTACCACTATTATAACTGCAGAGTTCATTAATTACCACTATTATAACTGTAAAGAGTTCATTAATTACCACTATTATAACTGCAAAGAGTTTATTAATTACCACTATTATAACTGCAAAGAGTTCATTAATTACCACTATTAAAACTGCAAAGAGTTTATTAATTACCACTATTATAACTGCAAAGAGTTCATTAATTACCACTATTATAACTGTAAAGAGTTCATTAATTACCACTATTATAACTGTAAAGAGTTTATTAATTATCACTACTATAACTGTAAAGAGTTTATTAATTATCACTATTATAACTGTAAAAAGTTCATTAATTATTGCTTATGATGCAAATTTCCTCGTTGTAAAACATAGACGTTCCTTTTTCAAATAAGCCATTGCATCAAACTCTGATAATAGCTATATTTGGAATCACCTGCGAAAATTAACTTCTACGAAACCAATTCTTCCAAGTCCATGTGAAATTAGAGTTAATGGCACAAGTTGCAACGGCGATATCGATATTGCAAACCAACTGAACATCTTTTTTACTAATATTTCCCAAACAATTCATAGGTCTAATTTTACAGAGCCTAACATAGATAACATTATTGCTTGTGAGAATGAATTGGTACCAGACCATGTTAGTTTCAATGTCTACCTAATCAGATTAACTTGTACTATTGATATTATTACTAAAATAGACCCAAATCTGAGGGTCAAGATGGAATACAAAATAAAAATTCTGAAAATATCGGATTTGTCAATCTCTGATTCATTGAAAGCTGTAATTAACTGTAGTATCACTTCAGTAAATTTTCCAGAGTCATTGAACGTAACCAATGTATTCACAGTTCATAATGGAAATTAAAAGAATGACCCGTCTAACTGTCGACCTATGACTGTTATACCTGTACTTTCAAAAAATATTGAAAACCATGTCAACAGGCATCTTTTCGGATATCTCAACAAGTACCAACTCTTCCATAAATCAAAATCGGGTTTCAGACAAAAATATTCATGTCAAACTACCCTGACGAAACTTATAGACCAGTGGCCACTACCGATTGAATCAGACAAAATTACTGGCACAATCATCATTGATTTAGAAAACAAGGCATTCTATTGAGTTGACCATTAGGTGCTCAGCCTACAAGTTTTCTTTAAACTCGGTTTCTTGGTTAACATCATATCTCGCTAACGGATTACAGGTTGTTTGTACTGGTATTTACATATCGATTACCTATGCGAAATGGTCGTCAAAATAATTACTCTTGAAATCACTGTCTAAATTTCTACCTCCACAGTCGCTCGAGCTTTATTTTTCTGGATATATACTGTCACTGATAGACTATGACTGTACCATATGTGGAAACACGTAAACTTATAATTTATCCACAACTGATAAACTCCAGAAAAAGGTCGAGCAAATAATTCTGATACTTCCTATTTCGACTCCCTCGAATGTTTTGTTTTCATGTCTACAATGACTACCAATACAAAACATATTCTTTATTTTAAAGAAATCATGACATATAAGTCTCTAAACAGTCGTTCTCCAGATTACATATCTAACCTAATTGAACTAAGATCATCAAATACTGAGAGTAATCTCAGTTCTACCACTAACAACTAACTCCTTATTCTGAGGTCGATAACCAATCATATTAAAAACTCTTTTACCGCATCAGCACCTACCTTTTGGAATTCCCCACCCCTGTTGAAACGAAATTCAAATTCCCTTGCTTAATTTAAAACCCCACTAAAATAATACACTCTTGACCAGCTGGACTGATGTATTAAAGCCTCACGGTACATACTTTTATCATTGTATCCAGAGATATTCTGCGTGTATCTTATTCTACTTATGTCTGTGTGACCTCTGACCTACTGAAATATGTATACCTGTGTATAGTATATATTCATATATGAACCTGTTGACCAATATAGTATATAAATTAATCCATATTCAATCTGTATGAGTGCGTGTAGTGTACATATCTGAGTGCGTGTAGTGTACATATCTGAGTGTGTGTAAGTGACTTTGTATAACATAATCTGTTAATGCGTTGAGGACCACGTGGCAGATGGGTATTTCATGACCAAATATGTTACCTTCATTAAATAAAGGTTATTATTATTATTATTATTACTATTATTATTATTTGGGTACATTGTGCGATTTATTTGTTTTAATTCGGTTACGTTTGTGTTTAATTTTTTGTCCTTTTCTTTCCTACCACTTGTCATTAACATCTGGAAAATGTCGGATATATCTATCGGAATAAAAGAGAATCCAGGTAAATGTCTATCGGAATAAAAGAGAATTCGGGTATATATCTATCGGAATAAAAGAGAATCCAGGTAAATGTCTATCGGAATAAAAGATAATTCAGGTACATATCTATCGGAATAAAAGATAATCCAGGTACATATCTATCGGATTAAAGAGAACCCTGATACATATCTATCGGAATAAAAAAGAATGCAGGTATTTATTTTTCGGAAAAAAAACAAAACAAAACAGGTACATATCTATCGGAATAAAAGATAATCCAGGTACATATCTATTGGATTAAAGAGAACCCTGGTACATATCTATCGGAATAAAAGAGAATGCAGGCACACACACACACACACACACACACACACACACACAAATATATATATATATATATATATATATATATATATATATATATATATATATATATATATATATCTGAACAAAAGAGAATCCAGGTGTTCATGATCCGATACATTGAGGTTTCTTTTGGTCTGAAATGAATGGCAAAATTTTCCTTTTTCATGGTGAAAGAATCATCATAGAGTTTTCCTCATAAATGTTTGAAGGTCTGGTGATGAGTGAAGAAGTAACATTTGATCACGTAACCGTAAAATATGTCATATTACCAGTACAATTCATAAAAGTAGCGTATGTGCTTTCAGAAATGGAAAACGTGTCTAAGTATTATAATGTAAGAATGGTAAAATAAGAATTATGGTTTAAAGCAAGCTTATAATGATATGAGGAATAAATGTGTAGTGACGCATACATTGATACATCAACGTATTCAGATATAGAGGGTGTAAATGTGTAGGGGGAAGGAAGAACACTGCTCCAGTTTTCATAGTTTATATGACATGCTGAGTTTCTGCTAAACGGAAAGGTCAATGAGTCGTTTTCAAATACTTGCACATAGGGAACAGATGAAAAGAAAATTACATGATCATACCTCTATGTCGTTAACAAAAATTCTTTTATCTAACTTATGGGGGCTCATTTTAGGGTGTATTGTCAAACTCGTGATTTCGTTTCAGTGAGGGTTCTTACATCCGTAGTATAAAGGCAAGTAAATGAATCCTGTCATTCCTTCAGATTCATAAAAGATGCTTTCTAGACATGGGGCACACAATTTAAGTTTACGGGGCTTGGGGTTAACTACAAATATGCCATGCAATATAACATAAGAATATCATCAATAATAATTATGGATCTAATACAACTCGGGCATACAGAGATATTAATTAAATTTATGAATTTAATTTTGAACATTTATGATTTTAATTTTGAAAACTTGTATTAAATGTGTTACTTTTACATAACAATTCCCAATTTTTCTTTTTTACTTTGATAACAAACTGTCGACGGTCACTATATTCCTCAGTTGCCACGTTACTGACAGATCACACAAGTCAAAAGGATTATTTAAAACTGATCGTCTCGGCACCACTGTGAAGAAAAAACTGTGTCATGATCTGGTCCTGATTTCATAAAATAAATGTACTTTAAGTAAAATGTCTGTTCAGATTTTGCAAGTTGATAATCTGTAAGCTACAAACTTTGCTAATTATACAAAATTTGAGTTAATGAAACAAGTTGGTTGATATGGACTTTGCTAATTATACAAAATTTGAGTTAATGAAACAAGTTGGTTGATATGGACTTTGCTTTGAGATACTTGCCTTAAATTTGAGTTAATGAAACAAGTTGGTTGATATGGACTTTGCTTTGAGATACTTGCCTTAAATTTGAGTTAATGAAACAAGTTGGTTGATATGTACTTTGCTTTGAGATACTTACCTTAAGTTTGACTCTATATAACGTTTAAGGAGGGGAAACATTTTGAGAACGCACTACAGTTGAGAAAGTTTTTGAAAAGCCTGATCCTCTGGCATAGGATTTTTAAAAAAATGTCTACATCTTTGCTTAGTAAGTAACACGAACGTGTGATTAAATACTCTAAGAACATTCACGAAAATGCACTTTAATCATGGAAACACACTTTAATAATGATAAAAACACTTTAATCATGGAAACACTTTAATCATGATAAAACACTTTAATCATGGAAACACACTTTAATAATGATAAAACACTTTAATCATGGAAACAAACTTTAATCATGATAAAACACTTTAATCATGGAAACACACTTTAATAATGATAAAACACTTTAATCATGAAAACACACTTTAATAATGATAAAACACATTAATCATGGAAACACACTTTAATAATGATAAAACACTTTAACCATGGAAACACACTTTAATAATGATAACACTTTAATCATGGAAACACACTTTAATAATGATAAAACACTTTAATCATGAAAACGCACTTTAATAATGATAAAACACTTTAATCATGGAAGCACACTTTAATCATGATAAAACACTCTAATCATGGAAACACACTTTAATAATGATAAACACTTTAATCATTGTAACGTACTTTAATAAACCAAACCATACGTACATACATACATACATACATATACATACATACATACATACATACATACATACATACAT
Organism: Margaritifera margaritifera; assembly: GCA_029931535.1. NCBI lineage: Eukaryota > Metazoa > Mollusca > Bivalvia > Unionida > Margaritiferidae > Margaritifera > Margaritifera margaritifera. The sequence continues at coordinate 2,076,524 of JAQPZY010001437.1, read as the reverse complement.
ACATACATACATACATACATACATACATACATAAGTGATATGAGTATCTATCTGTCTATACATTTTACATGACTGTCTGTCTAACGAGATATCCGGCAGATAATTTGGTTTGGTTTGGTGTTTTACGGCACAGCAGCACATGGAGATTTATCAGTGCCGAGGCAATGGGACTTTCCGAAATATGCTCACACTAATTTACATAAGAACTATTCACACCAGATCTCAGTTTATGCCAGTCACACATGACACCTTTGTGCCATTTTAACACAAGGGCAAAATAACCATAGTTTCATGAATTTCCACCCAGTGGGGATGTAGTAACGTATTTTAGATGCCAAAACAACATCCCTGAAAATCGATTCGCTGTGGAAGTGGCCTCTCAATGGTGTTTTTGTTTTTATGCAGTAGTAAGTATGTGGTTTCACTATCATATGCATATATTGTCGGTTGGTTTACACCTTAGGTGGATAATAAGATCACGGTATAGCAGTAATTTGAATTATTCAGTCAATCATATTGTGTGTATATATATATATATATATATATATATATATATATATATATATATATATATATATATATATATTTATATAATGAGAGAGAGAGAGAGAAAAAGAAATCACAAAATAGAGACAAACAGTCAAACATACAAGTATATATTTATAAACCATATTTATGAATACAACATATCAATTCTTTAATTAAAATTTTATACAATATTATATAATGCCTTGATATTAATGCCATTGAGATAGAAAGTATCTAACAGATTAATCCAGTAACTTTCTTTAATCAGTCTGTTCATCTCTTCATACAAAAATTCGATTGGCATGAAAGAAAAATCACGTAAAGAGTGATTATTTGTATTAAAATGCATTGAAACATTAGAGGAGAACTGAGGATCCATACAAATTTTTATATGAAAGCGGTGATTATTCATTGCGATACTGACCTTTAGTCAAGCTTAAGGCCAGTACAACAATATCAATTCAAAACAGCATAAAAACACTTAACAAAAGCAAGCCAATACTTGCTTATAAAAGACCTATGAATTTGCAAGATTTTTTGTATCAGAACTAAACCGACAGAAAATATTAAAGATGTTTTGCATCATCTAAATGTAACAGACGTCGGTGCTCTCGATGTACAAATATTAGAGAAAGTACCTGTTTTAGTAGCTCAAATACAAAAGAATTGTTTTCTCTACGTTATAACACTGACTGCATATCAACTGATGTGACTTATTGGATAACCTGTAAAAAATGTAGCCTGCAATATGTTGGATAAACACTTCAACAAGGTTCTAAGTCATACAGTCATTTATCTTTCTTGTGCGTGGGCATTAGTTCACGCCAAGAAGATAAAACTAGTTTTAATTTTCCTAGTGGCATCGTTCTATCATTATGTACCTACTTGTGTGTGTGGTTTGTATTTATTTCATCCAGCATACACTAATCTCGGTCTTTCTGTATGTCTCTGTCTGTTTGTCTCTCTTCGATACTTATTGATCGCCGAAGAAAGTATATAAATTTCTCCAAACAATGTGTTGACATCGTGGTATACAATGACGTTAAATTGTTTAATGTTTGAAGGAATAGTGCATGAATATATTATTACTGATTTCCTGTTGAATCTATCTATATCTATCTATCTATATATATATATATATATATATATATATATATATATATATATATATATATCACTTTATCTGTTACAGTCACCAGCAATGAAAAGTATTACCCTAGTTGATACAATTTATCAATGAGGAGTAGGAGTATTACCTTACTTATTACGGATCATCAATGAGTAATATTACTCTAGTTGTTACAGTTCATCAAAGAGGAGTATTACCCTAGTAATTACAGTCACCACTAATGAGTAATATTACCCTAGTAATTACAGTCACCACTAATGAGTAATATTACCCTAGTAATTTCAGTCACCACTAAAGAGTAATATTACACTAGTAATTACAGTCACCACTAATGAGTATTATTACCCTAGTAATTACAGTCACCACTAATGAGTAATATTATCCTAGTAATTACAGTCACCACCAATGAATAATATTACCCTAGTAATTACAATCACCACTAATGAGTAATATTTTCCAAGTTCTTACAGTCACCGGCAATAAAGAATATTACTCTAGTTGTTATAGTTTCAAGCAATGAGGAGTATTACCCTACTTGTTACGATTCATGAATGAGGAGTATTACACTACTTGTTACAGTTCATAAATGGGGAGTATTACCCTAGTTGTTACAGTTCATGAATGAGGAGTATTACCCTACTTGTTACAGTTCTTGAATGAGGACTATTATCCTAGTTGTTACAGGTTATGAATGAGGAGTATTACCCTAGTTGTTATAGTTCATGAATGAAGAGTATTACCCTAGTTGTTACAGTTCATTAATGGGGAGTATTACCCTAGTTGTTACAGTTCATTAATGGGGAGTATTACCCTAGTTGTTACAGCTCATCAATGAGGAGTATTACCCTAGTTGTTCAAATTCATTAATGAGGTGTATAACCCTAGTAATTACAGCCACCACCAATGAGGAGTGTTATCCTAGTTGTTACTGTCACCAGCAATGTGGAGATTTACCTTAGTTGCTACAGTCACCAGCAATGAGGACTATTACCTAAATTGTTATAATTCATCAATGAGGAGTATTACCCTAGTTGTTGCAGTTCTTTAATAAGGATTATTACCATACTTGGTACAGTATATCAATGAGAAGTGTTACCCTAGTTGTTGAAGTTCATTAATGAGGAGTATTACCATACTTGGTACAAATATATCAATGAGGAGTATTATCCTAATTATTACAATCACGAGCAATGAGTATTACCCTAGTTGTTACAGTTCATTAATGAGGAGTACTACCCTAGTTGTTGCAGTCACCAGCAATGAAGAGAATTACCCAAGGTATTACTGTCACCGGCAATGAGGAGTATTACCATAGTTGTTACAGTCACGAGCAATGAGGTTGTTACAGTTCATCCATGAGGTGTATTACCCTAGTTGTTACAGTCACCAGCAATGAAAAGTGTTACCCTAGTTGTTGCAGTTCATCAATGAGGGGTGTTACCTTAGTTGTTAGTCACCAGCAATTTGGAATATTACCCTAGTTGTTAGTCACCAGGAATGAGGGTTATTACTCTAATTGTTAGTCACCAGCAATGAGGGTATTACCCTAGCTGGTAATGTTCATAAATGAGAGTATTACTCTAGTTGTTACAGTTCATAAATGATGAGTATTACCCTAGTTGTTACGGCTCATCAATGAGGAGTATTACGTAGTTGTTACAGTTCATCAACTTAGTCATATTATTTAAATTAGAGGATACATATATTAGACACAAGACTCAAGACTTTTAGAATTAACGTTTATCATCCTAATCAAAAGGAGAGACAACAATGTTAAAAACACCGGTCTCTAATCGTATCATTAACATGAACCTTGCGAGTAGTGGTAAATAGGTAACGGACGAAAGTCACATGGTTCCAAGTTGATGCAAACATTATAGATACTGGCACATGTCAACATAAACCATAGTCACCATCCTTCCTTACATGCGCGATACCAGGCGGTCAGGCTAAGGGAGATGACATTTCACGGCTTGTCGCGGCATCTCAAATGAGGCGTATTGATACTATCAACGTGACTTTAAGTGCTGCACTGAGAGTATGGATTATATACTTGTTTCTAATAGTCGTCGTCTTGCATGAAGCATGCTATATTTACCCAAAATACAAACCGTTTGACAGGAACAATGTTCTTCTTTCTTTGATCCATCCATCTGTACGTATGTCTATATATTCAGCCAAAGATAATCTAAAAATAAATTGAAATGGATCAGAGATTAAACGACGTTCCCAATCTTAGCCTGGTACCCCGACCTTCGTTCCACTCATTCCTCTTTACAACGAATGAAGTAAGGTCAGGGTATCAGATTGTTCTTTATCTAATTTGATTTCAGATTTTAAACGAAAGCGGCCACCCAGGATGATTTCCGTGTTTCCCGCTCTGTCTCATCTGCTCTATGTCTTCATTATCCTTTTACACATTAGAGGTGAGTTTCAAGCTATAATAAACGAAATGTTTTTATAGTTAAAGTCTAGAACAAAAACAAGCTGTTCTCCTTAAATAACATATTTATGCTTTCTGATATTACTGGCCATAGCAGGGACTGTTACTGGTACAGAGGCAAATTATGTGCTAGACGGTTCGCCCCGCTGAAATTCTGGATTTTGAGTGGTACGCAACTATGTTATTGAATTGTGTGGACGGACCTTTGTATCCAGACAGTACGCCTCATCCTTCTTCTGTCGATATATGTCCAGAAAATTCACTGTTTGTTAGCATTCCCTCTCTGGATCAAACACCCATAAGTTCAACGACAGCGGATCGCCTACGGAAACTACTAATATATGTATGCAAACCGTCCACCACTCAATTGTTATTATACAGTTGCTCTCCGGCTTAGCAAGTAAAGTCGGAAAATAATAAATAGTGGTTGAGAAAGACTTGTTGGTCTAGTTTATTCTATATTTATTTATTTATTTACAGTTTAAAGACCTTGCTAGGGGTAATTTTACCAGTGAAACGAAAATGGAACACAAACGAAATCAGAATGAATGAAAATGAAACGCGTAATGCCATGGGAAGGAAACAGAGAGCGAAAATGCAAAATCATAAATCATAAAGAAAAACGAAATGAAACTCCAGCGCGTTTTAAGAATGAATTTGAAAATCTATTTAACTGTATTTTGGGCTGCCGCTCATATTTCACTATCGAAATCATTTTTGCATGATAATTCTCGGGATCGGGTTCTTTATTCTTCCCACTGACATACACTAGGAAATTGTTCTAACATCCGCCTTTTTCGTGATGATATGATTACCTGAAGTTCTCTCTGTAAAATTCTTATTGCAAGGAAACGAAATAAGAAATAAAATTTTCTGAAAAATATTCTGCAATTATCTTTTTACATTCATTGCAGTTGCGGTTGATTTTTCTTTTTACTGTAAATACAATGATGGGTATTCTTTTTTATAAAAAGGTGACTGATTTGCTATTGCATTAAAGCACGCTTTTAAAAAGACCAGATACGAAAGCAATAGCTGTTTCATTTAATGCTATAGAAACATAAATCCTGATTTTGTTAAATACATTCTAAATAAACAAAATTGAAAGGAAAACGAATGTGTTGTCTTGAGGTATTTGGACATGCGGAGACAACAAGCTCAATCCCAACTTATGCAGTGTGTTCGACAATATTTCTTTGTTGTTTTGTTTTGTTTTTTGTTTGTTTGTTTGTTTTTTTGTTTTTTTTCGCTCGATCTTGAAGTGAATGCATACTGGCTGCTTCTAGACCTCTGGCGTGTTACAATATATTCTACCGTTCCACTCTGGCGTGTTACAATACATTCTACCATTCCAATGTATGAAATTTAAAAATTGTTTAATTTAAAACTTTCTGATTTTAGATCATAGACCAAAATGTTGAAAATCCGAATGATGGAAATTTCCCATGAACGTTTTGATTCTGCCTTATTTTTGGCATTAAATATATTGGTTCTGACGTATCCATCGCCGATTGTTGAAAATATTCGGTTTACTTTGACATTATCCACATTTTATGTTAAACATTCTCACCCTTAGTATTTCCCAATTATTTGAAATAAAGTTCTGAATATTGGTGAAGTCAATTTCATGAAACATTATAAGATAAAATACCTTCTAAATAAAGAAACGCTAGTTCAGGGAGATAATAATCATTTGGTTTGAAAAAGCCAGATGATAACTGTCGGGTACATCATCTTTTCGAATGAACAAATATCAACGTTTGGTTGGTTTGTATCAAGTATGATGTTAATAATGAAACCATGGATATTTTCAGAGGTCGTAGCTATTTCGGATTCAGATAGATGCCCGGATGGATATATTATCTTCAAAAGTGAACAATATACTCAGAGATGCATTCAGGTAAATCTACGTAAATAAAAATTAAAACAGATATGCATATATATGGGTCTTGATATGTAACAACACAGGCATATAGGCATTAAATATACTTCAATTTTTAACCAGGCTGTACCACTTTCCAGTGGATAATGACAACAACAGACCGACTTACGGTAACGTTCAAAACGTGATGTTGGAAAACCGTCAAGGTGGACATAGGTGCATATGAAAAGATATGAGATGGGGAATATCCGCATGTTGCTATGAGACGGGAACGGTTAGAACCTTAAAGCAACTTCATCAATTTTGTTATTAGATTCGGAACAATACAATTCTATAGGTATAGGATATGTCGAGTGCCCATCTTTTATTTTATTTTTGTGAAACAACTGACTCTACTGTATATATTTGAAAACTATTTTAACATTTATTTTAATGGTTTAATTATTTAGTAAAGAGTCAAAGTTTATACTGTTTATAATCGTTTACCCCAAGCAACTGTATTGTTAGATCGGCTGGCTCAGTCGGTAATGCGGAAAGATGGTTTCTTTCTGTCGTTATTGAATCCAAAGGAACCTCACTCAGTACAAAATGCAAACTTCTCTTCTGCAAGAAGTTGTTTTATTATTTCTTTTTCTTATAATCAGTCCGAATTTCTTTTTTGTTTCTCAGAATAATACAAAGAATTAATCCCATAATATTGAAATTTTGAAATAGATTGTTTCAGCATTATTTGCATTTAAGTGAAAAAGATGGAGATTAACAAAATTATGAATATATCATAATCTATACTTTTCAAATACAATACATATCACTTAAATATTTGACCTTTGACCTTATCGTTCAACGTATCGTCTGTATTTTGCAACGTTTTATTTGAATATCTCTTGTGTTTGAAGGTTTCCTCTGAACCGAAAACATGGGCTGAAGCAAACAAGATATGTAAATCAGATCTTGGTCATCTGATGAACATGGACAGACCTAGTTCCATTAGTTTCATCAACACCACTTCAGATCGAACGGTTTACTTCACTAACTTTACATTTGAAAAGGGTTAGTCTAATATAAGTTACATTCCAGTCAAGCTAAAAGTATATTGCAACACGTTTTTTCTTTGTTATTCAGCTGCTCGTTTATTTGCTTTTATAAATATGTTTAATTAATTGAATGGGATATTACTTTGTTAGTACATTAAATAATGTTAGATTGATTCTTGATCTAGTATAAAAATTCAAATATTCATTTGTAATATTTAATATGAATCTCACACTCTCTCTCTCTTGAAGGTTGTCTTGTAAACAAATGATAAATTAAATCTGTTATTAATAATCGCAAAAGTGATAAGTACAACAACTACAAAAATAGTAGTAGTAGTAATAATAATAATAATAATAATAATAATAATAATAATAATAATAATAATATTATTATTATTATTATTATTATTTTTGAAATATATTTAGGTGTAACGGAGATCTGGACGGGGATGCACATTAGAGAAGGAAGACTTGTATGGGACGGTTTCCCTGTCACATTCGTATCCAAATCACTGTACTCAAGCCAGTAAGTTAATCTTCTTTATCCAAATTGAATTATTCCATTTTAATCAGATTCTCTCTTCTCTCTCTCTCTCTCTGTATCTCCAGATTATAATACAGTAAAGACAGTAGTTAAGGGTGAGAGAGTTTGCATATGATCCATTTAACTCCGTGATGTAAGGAGAGAGAGAGAGAGAGAGAGAGAGAGAGAGAGAGAGAGAGAGAGAGAGAGAGAGAGAGAGAGAGAGCAGTTACTGTATGTGCAAACAAACATAGAGTCAAAGATGCTTTTATTATGACCAATATAAAGATATATAAAGAGAAAATGGCAAGAGTATATAACAGGAAAGGGTATATTAGTAAGGCCCAATTAAATGCACTTAGTTCTTCTTCGATGATTAGTCCGTATTAAGATTTTCTCTAGATAATTAGGCATTCTGATTATATATATATATATATATATATATATATATATATATATATATATATATATATATATATATATATATATAGAGAGAGAGAGAGAGAGAGAGAGAGAGAGAGTTTTAAACTCTAATCTGTATAATGCCACAACCTTGAGGAGGTAAAAATATTGGCATCTGAGGTTGTTTAGATGCTTAGAAGAAGTTCAGTGCCCCATTTATTTAGTTTACAGGGCCTTACACAGGTTTTTAGTTAAGGCAGGTGACTGATTAATACGGATGACCTTTAAGGTTAGATTGAGTGTACGCTGTATTCCAGATTAGGAGAAGATTGGTCGTGGGACGTTGGGGAGCCAAGTGAATTGAGAGAATGTGGAAAAATAAAACAGGTCCTGTCCGCACGAACGTATTATGACGAGTTAAGAAATCTGACTGTTACGGAGACGCGTCCCTCTGGAAAATATGTGGCGGCTCTTGTACCGTGTGAACAAATGCTGCCGTTTGCATGCGAACGCTTTGTGACGTCCACGAGCGATTTAAAACACAGTAAGTTATGTTTAGATGTTGCATGGGTGTTTGTTCGTTCGTGTTGATTTCCTTTGTTTTATTTTTCTTTGTTGTGTTGCACAGCAAACTTAAGTGCAATATTCAATATTTGCAAAAGAATCCAAATTTTTACTTGCATAGCACAATTTATACATATTTTATAGGTCCAACTTCAGTTTCTTTCGTAGATTCGATAATTAAAGTATTGTTGGAAAAGGGGTCTGCATAGAATGTGATCTTATCAGTGTGATTGTTACGCTTTGTGTATGACTTGTTGAATTTGATGATTGTTTTGTCTGGAACATTTTTTGTTGTTGTTGAGAAATCGAAAAGTATTGAAAACATTTTTACACTAATAGCTTGTATGCAGTTTTTTAAGACCTTAAGAAAAAACCCATCGATTTGTTTCTTCCAAGATAATTTTCATTTCTTTATTTTTTTAACAGTTACGCCATGAATAATTTTCAGTTCCCGCATATGTGAACAAATATCGATGCCCAGTTGTCTGGTACATTTTGACAGCACATTTTTGTGCCATTGTTCCGAATTACTGAGGAGCTTAAAGTATTTGTCAGTGTACAAATATGCACCTAAAAGATAACAACATAGATCATGATCTGTCGTCACATAACGTCCATTCTGGTTTTCATTTCTAGCGAGAAGAGTATATTCTAACTGTCCCCAGGTGACGCTCTCTGTTTTCTCGAAATGTCACTGCCACCACAAGTCAGTATCTGCAAATTTCTTGCTGAAACACCTTCAGTAGATGTGAAGTAAAGTTTGAAATAATTACCACCATCCAGGGCTGATGTTTGTCCTGCCACACCTCTCCCCTCCTCGGCCAGGGCAAAATAAGGGTTTGAAATAATCTCCACCCACCAGGGCTGCTTTTTGCCCAAATGCACCAAGATTCTGATTTTGGTCAGCCAACACCCACCCCGCAGGGTGGTGGGTGTGGTGTCGGTGGGGGCTGGCCCATATCAGTCCAGTATTAACTGGGGCCCAAGGTATTTGACACTATTGTTTATAATGGCAATTTACAATGCACGCATATCACTCAATAAATATGACTTACATCATAGTGGTTAGCCGTTCGGCCCTTTGGTTGCGGTGTCGCTTCTCTTGTCAAGGTGTCAATATTCCAGTCCTGATCAAAAGAGTTGGTCACGGTATTGAGAATACAATCACATAGAGACATAACACAAATATAAACAAATAATGTACTAGTTTTTAAAGCGATTGCGTCAGCCGGATGTTAACTACTCACCTATGCATGACGATTATTAACCTAATTACTAGTTCCTAGCTGAAACCAAACAGTAGTAAAATGAATGTAAGACCGGAACCCCACATAATTAAAAAAATTAATAAGTAAAAAGAACCCCAAAAAGACAAAAGAGAAACATGGGTTTTTAGACACCTTGAGCCCAGCACAGACTGTGGAGAAACTAGATAATTAGTTCGATTACAATGACAATGTATAGATGTCGTAGTATGCCAGTTAGCTAAAATGTGCAACGGCTGTTCTATTATTGATGCCTTCGTGTCGTTGGTGACTTTGACTGTGGCAGCCATGGTTGTGCTTGGGTTAAGTATATGCGCATCAAAGCCAGCCTGCTGGAAAGATAATGTTAACAATATTTCTGGTAGTTCACGACTTTCTACTGCTCATATGCAGGCTATATGAAATAAGGGCGATAGTCCGAGGCGGCTGCCATTCTTTCAAATTTGCTAAAAAGACAGATGCTTTTGTTCCGGTGGCTCCAACAAGCCCGTTGGCCGGCAATGCACCAGGTAACTTATCATGAATTCCCAGCCGCAGTCAGCTTTTTCAAAGAGCACTGAGTGGGCCTCGTCCTTTACGTGGGCAATTAGTATGTTGTTTGCAAAAGTCACTGGGTGCCGCCAGTGCTCAAAGTCTATCTGCTTTTCAGCCTCGTTCCATGCCCATTTGAACCGGTACGTGTCAACCCCAGGTTGGCGCTTGTACCGTTTCACCACTGGTTTTTATTCCTTGTCGATGTCAACATGTTAATCCGTCGCACGAGATTGGCAGGCGGGACCAATGATTCGAGTTCATTATCTTTGTCTGGTTGTTTCCCCATGGATTTGTTTTAAGCTACTTGACTTCTAATTGTGGAAGCACAAAGGTGGCCAGTGTGGTTGCGAATCCCGTCGGCTCTGCGTTGATGTTGAGGCCCTTGCACCTAACGGCGTCTCCAGCGGCAAACATATACATAAAACTAGGTGTAAGGCTTTCGTGTGAGGCGTTAGCCGGAATTACACTGCTGCTAATATGTGCCTGTACGACTCCGTTTACATGGATTGAAAGCCCTGCCCACTCTCCGTCACCGCAATTACTGTGGATTTTAATGAAATCAAAACCAGCAAGGCTTAGAAAGTCTTGCTTTGAATCCCAGCGATACAAACCGGACGAATTTAATGCCGTAACCAAACCAACTGACGCAATTCTGTTGGCCGTTAAGTATACTATCGCGATATCTGGTACCATCTATCAACCATCAAACACTTGCAGTAATCATAGCCTTTCATTCTTGCTATAAGTATACCAGCAGCAAAATAGACGTAAAAGAAATTAATTCTGTTCAGGGCAGAATTTAATGCTGGGCTGATTGGGGGCCATCCACCCACCCCCCTTTGGGGGAGGGGCATTAATCCGCCTTTGGGCAGTGGGGGGGGGGGAGAGGAGGGATGGCCAAACATCAGCTCTGATTGATTTAGATTATATTACACCTTTATATTTCCCTCGGGTGGTGGGGGCAGTTGGATACAATTCAGGTCTGGATGGTTGGGATTATTTCAAACATTTATTTCACAAATACTCCTTCTCCTGCTTATATCCCATACATGTATTTGGTAAAAGTAACACAAAATATGGAAATTTTAAGCTTGAGCCAGTAACCCTAGCACTATTATTCCTACCTTTTTTTTTTTTGTGTACAAATTTGACACAAAGAGCGATTAGAATGACAACTTAAAATGAGGCTCACCCCGATTTCACATGGAGTGTGCAAGCAGTGGCGTTGTTTCCCTACGTCACTGGAGAGCAGTTTGAGAGTAGATTTTGCTATTTACGCGCAGCTCGTTACTTGTTATACATGTAGATGGGTAAATCTGTTTACATCAAGATTGATTAGGGACGTAGGTTTTTTTAAAATTTAGGAACCAAAAATATACTTCTAAGGAAAATATCGGTTGATACAATTGACACTAGGTACAGATTTTCTTGTTTTATTAATCATAAAAATTGTGTACTTCTTATTATAAAAAATATGGTGTAGCACTTTAAACTAGTACTTATGTTAGTTTGTTAAAAGACCCGTAATGGATATTCAGATGTGTTTAAATGTACCTCTCGATTTATATCCTAATAAATATCTAATTATCAAACCCAATTTTGTTTCACCTTTACTTTATACTGGGCACTATCGCCTTTCTTTTCCATACATATTTCAGCATCTTCCTGTCAAGAGGGTTGGATAGGTAGCAAAGAATTGGCCATGTGCTATCGGATCTTCAGGAACTCTTTAACCTTTGAGGAGGCATCAGACTTTTGTGAGCAGCTAACCGGCTCACTGATGACAACGAATTCCGAGTTTGACAGTAGCATCTCCCGTAACGTGTATGACTGGTATAGGAACAATGACGCATGTGAGTCACATGAACCATCAAAACAATTAACGTGTATCACTGGTATAGGAACAATGACGCATGTATCATCAAAACAATTAACGAGTATGACCGGTATAGGAACAATGACGCATGTGAGTCACGTATACCATCAAAACAATTAACGTGTATGACTGGTATAGGAACAATGACGCATGTGAGTCACATGTATCATCAAAAAAATTAACGTGTATGACTGGTATAGGAACAATGACACATGTGAGTCACATAAACCATCGAAACAATTAACGTTAAAAATCTAGAAGGGGTTGTGATAAAATTAACGTTGCAAATCAAGAAGGGGCTGTGATAAATAGACGATGAGCCTATTCACAGCCGGAAGCTATTGTTTATACATGAGTTACATGATTTCACATGTTTGTTCGTTTGTTTCACTGATATCCTTTTCATATTTTAGGGAGTCCTAAAGGCTGGCTGTATCGTTAAAAAAAAAAACGAAAAAAAGATGAGCTTAATAAGAAAGTAGACTCTGTAAGAGTTATGTATGCGATTAGTTATTGGTTCCAACTGATCAGGAGATACATAGATCGATGGGCGGACTAATTTTTATACGGGGGTACGAAGAGACAGACAGACAGATAGCGAGATAGATGGGTCTTTAATTTGTGTTTGTCTTGAATCCAAAAAAGAACATTATTTTTGTTTTTTCTTCATCGCATTTGGGACATACTGTACACTCTATACATACTGTACACTCTATATATGGACTCAAATATACACTAGACTGTTTCTTGAGTCGAAAATAGAAGCTTTTCCTTCTGACAGTGCAATTTTATATTATTATTATGCAATTTTATATTATTGTTATGATATTGTATATTATTTTTATGCAATTTTATATTATTGTTATTATATTATTGTTATGCAATTTTATATTAGTGTTATACAATTTTATATTATTGCTATGCAATTTTATATTGCTATTCCTTTTGCAGATTTTAACATTGGAAGTCTTTCAGTATGGGTAAACTCAACAAGAAGTTTTTGTAATTCGTTGACACCTGAGACAATTAGCGAATATAACTGTCACTCTGCATTGCCATTTGCGTGCCAGATGCCAACCCGATATGAAGGTGATAGAATTACACAGTCAAGGCCTTTTCTATCTATCTATCTATGTCAATATTCATATATATGTATTATTGTTTGTATGTCTATCTATCTAAAGGTAATCTGCGTGGTTAAGCGGACGCTAAGAGAACATTCGTTACAATAAACTGCCATTTACTCGGTACCATGTGTTGTTAAAGTCAATAATGATACTTATGTGCTAAACTTTGTACGACGCTAATTGTGAGCGAAGTACAGTGACTATTATCTTTACCACTTTTTTATATCTTAAAAAAGGTCCTAATAAAGTAATGTAACACGCACAGGAGTTCCTCTACCGAGCGAATCAAACACCTGCGTGAGGTTGGGCTGGAAGTCCCTTGTTTTCCCCTATTTCCAATTACGTCTCGACAACATTCGTTGTCAACTGGAAGTTCTCGTAACGCCCCAAGACTAGAAACAATTTTTCTCTAGTCAATAGATAAATGACTACAATATCACAACTACAACTTCACATTTGCATGGCTTTTCCTTGTAGCATGTCGTGGCATGAAACTCACATAACACAATTCAAACACCCAATGCAGGTAACTATAAAAATACTAAACCTGCATCAATATAATCTTGTCTTTGTTTTTTTTACTAAAATTTTACTTTTCATTTCTAACCAATTATGGACCACCAAACCCGTATATACTCTATCGTATCTGAACTCATTTCTAGACTGGTTCACAGTTGTTTTTATGCTAGTCTGACCCCATCTCAAACTACGAAACCAGTCCATGCCACTGCACAGTCCATGCCACTGCAAAGTCTCTTAAAAACTCTAAGTATGGCGTCTGTTCCTAGAAATTGGCTAATTACTCGGGCTGGGAAATATTTTCCCAACACCGACTTCCCATAATCAAACAACTATTCACTAAAATCTAACGAACCTATAAATAGAGATGTAAATACAAATGGAACATACCCAAATTTATTACAGTACTTGCAGGTACCCCTGGCTGTAAAGCCGGTTTCGTAGAAGTTTTGTTTTAAGGTACTGGGACCAGTTCTCATAGAAGCATTCAGAACAGAATCCTCTCTTTCAAACGAGAATCAAATACACTCAACTCTCTGAAAGGGTTTATTAGCATGCGACGAAAAGCCGAGGACATTCCTATTGTTCAGGAAGGATCAATTACCATGTTTGAATACTAAACCTTTACCCATTCCTTTTGCAACTTCTCGGTCAGTCCTACGGATCATACGTCAAATGTATGCTGATAGCTGCCATTCTATCTATCTTGACTATGTATGAAACAAGGATTGACCAAGAAGTTGCAAATGCAACGAATTACTGTTTAATTTGCAACTTCTCGGTCAATCCTACGGTAAATCCAGTCGAATATATTGCGGTTTCTTTTTTTTTTTGGAATACATTTCTGGCGATAAAATGCATGATTTTTCTGAAAATTACTACGCCGACATACATCCTAGGCTTACTTATTTCGTGGAAATAACAGACGTTGTCTGAATGTACCTATTAGGAGCATTTGGAATACTTCAAAATTTTATCCAAACAGCCACTGCAGAAGACTTTGTGATATTTCGAATGATTTACGAGCTTCGAGAATCACAACCTTAGTCCCCGTGCATGACAACATCCTAATTTGAAAACATTGGCACCCACCTACATGTTTTCATTGAGTCCGATTTACACGTGATTTCTTAATATTACGACTTTTTTCATCTCCGCCTATTATAAAAGATCGTCTTAATGCAGTGTTCTGATTGTATGCTTTAAGATTGATAAGGTCTTAACATCTTAAACCGAGATAGTATCGAAGTTAATATAGATTTTTTAATTGGTTGATTGGTGTTTAATGTGCCGGGGCATTTGGAGCAAAGTGACTTGGCCAGACATACACTCCTCTGCGGCCGACCTTGGTCTCGGTAGGATTCGAACCCACACCCATCTAGTAATAAATCTCACACTCGCTAAACACTCAGCCTCCCTGGATCCTTTCCAACTTGATGTTTTTAAATAGTGTCCTCTGGCCTCTTCATCATATATCTTTGTCCAACATTGTAAGCGATAAATATCACTCAGACTTAGAAATCGTAATGGAAATGTAAATCTGCAGCCCTTTGATTTAATATTTTCGGGAAAGATTTAGAGTCGAGTGGCCGGATCTTGAATGGTGAAAGCAAGTGCGTTTAACATTGGAATATCGCGGCACAAAAATTATATTTTCTCTTTATAAAGGCTAATATTCTTTTCACATGAAAAATGTGTTCCGAGTCCTTCGTCACTTGTTGGTGCTACATCGGATTTTGTTTTTTTTTACAGCTCCAGAGGAAATGACTCTGTATTCTCCATACGAGAACCAAAGAGAGCTCCTGAATTATCCCCCATTCTCGTCACTTCTGGTTACATTCAAGATGTCACGACCACCCAGTGAAAATGAAGTACTGATAAATGAATTTAACGGGCAACAGGTACAAAACGAAATGAACAAAAGAGTAAGATGAAGGAAAGAGAATGTATAATATGTGCAAAACAATTGCAGATGTATCTCCATAGGAGAGTTTCGCTACAAACATGGTTAAACTGTGTTTCAGTCACACTTTAAGAGCTCAAATTGTCCGGATTGAGTCATGTAACCACTATTCTTAAGCTACAGTTTCTGTTCAAAGACAAACGTAATAAAATTCACACTATTACTTTAAACTGTCCCTCTGAGTAGTGCTTATTATCAGCTCCATCTGTCCAACTGTCTGTCCCTTGCTGCCCTTGGGGTACCCATCTTCTAAATGGGTGACATCCTGGACTCCCACCCGTATGTTACTTGAATCAAAGGTGAGATGAACAAAAGTTTCAATGACAATGACATTTTCAAATATTGTTTGACCAAATTTTATGAATGCAGCCAGGAAACGCATCATATATGTGACGGATTTTGCATTATGACCCCTTGGTCACTGTTAGGGATTGGCGGTGACTAACTGGTGGGGGTAGGGGGTATTGGACGGGTAAGAATATGCAATAAAATGAGTGCGGATCTGCGATGGAGAGCCAGTGCAGTAGCTCTTGTTTTAATTAGTATTCTATCAAAGTAACTGTAAATGATACAGGCAGGTTAACATGATCTACCTGGTAACGGTAAGTGATACAGGCAGGTTAACACGATACACCTGGTAATTGTAAGTGGTACAGGCAGGTTCATACGATCTACCTGGTAACTGTAAGTGATACAGGCAGGTTAACACAATCTACTTGGTAACTGTTCAACATTTATTGCAACAGAAACTCGGTAGCAGAACCTTCGCAACTGTATGGATAGTTTATATTTGCTCTAAGGCCCACTCACGCTCATTTGCAAATAGGTTTTTTTTACGTATCAAAATTATTACAATTCTAACACTTACTGCTTTAAATAAAAGAGCAAAATATCTTCAAATTTATCTGAAATAAAAGAAACAGTTTATTGGTTATATTAGCTTACGGTTACTACAGATTCCTATATTTCAGTCCACTTTGCGGCGGCAAGTCCCACAAGCCAGCATGAATTATGTAATATTATGTAATTACTCAGACCAAGTCCTACAAGCCAGCATGAGTTATGTAATATTATGTAATTACTCACACCAAGTCCCACAAGCCAGCATGAATTATGTAATATTATGTAATTACTCAGACCAGACCTGAACTATTAGTCCTCTCTATTGGTTATCGGTAATGAGATACAAATAAGGTAAATGTGGTTGTCTGATATGTCTAAACTGTAAATCCGGGTTCTGTAGCATCGAGGTTGTACACGTTTAAGACAGGGTTGAAGTAGAAAAAGGAAGATTGGCTGAGCTGTGTCTTTTCATTCTGGATGAGATATTAAACAGACCTCTGAAGTGGTACTTGACTGGTGAATTTGGTGCCTTGTTGTGTATAAGCTAGATCCTATGTCACATTCACACAAGTATAACCGACCAGCCGGTAAGCCTGATTTTTAATCATCTTTACAACTGCGCCGGGGCCTAATGTTCCCGCTTTTCAGAACTGTACCCTGTTCTTAAATTTTTCAGTTTCGCGTTACAAACACAGGTCTACTTTGTATCTGAGTAATTATGTCCCTCATAGCGCACTGCATCATTCAAAGGTGTGTGTGTGTGTGTGTATTCCATTCGACTTTTCATGCAAAGAGTTGCGTTTTCAGATGAAAATTTGAAAGTAGAATATTTTGTCTGAATGTTCTAAAAACAGATGCATCAACACTGTCATCATCAGTATCAATACAAACGACAAAATAACATTGACAAAAGCACGACCGAATATTACTAATGCTACTAATACTATGACAACTGTTAGTACTACTAATACTGCTGCTAATACTACTACTGTTGCAGCCGCTACAACAACAACAAAAACTACTGCTACTACTAATTCTACAACCACCACCAACACCACCACCACCAATATTGTTACCAATGTTGATGCAGTATTATTATCATGTTTGCTCCTTCTTTTCCTACCACTAACATAACTCAGAAAGAAAGATGAAAGAAAATTACACCTTTACTTCATAATTTTCACCAAGTACTATTGTAATTATGCGGAATCGACGTTTGAAGTGTGCAATAGATTGAAGCCTGTTTTTCTTTGTTTCCCGTATTGCAGGGGTTTTCAAGCGATTCCATTTCGGCTTCATTCGGATCCTCTTTTGAGCGTCCGTATATAGTAAATCTTACCATTCCTGCTACATATCTCGGTGAACGTCCTTTACGAGGTGACGCGAATTTTATCAACCTGCCAGATTTTAGGCGGACCACTGGTTATTACAGCTTCCGGTTGTACTCTCTAAACCCACAAAACGTTACTCAGACGAATCGGATTTTAGTAAGATACGCAGGTTGGTTTCTCTCTCTCTCTCTCTCTCTCTCTCTCTCTCTCTCTCTCTCTCTCTCTATATATATATATATATATATATATATATATATATATATATATATATATATATACATACATATATGCCATAATAAAAATGGACTGTTTCAAGAACCGTGTTTAGCATTTATAAATTGCTTTTTCAAAGAAAGAAGTGGTTCGAAATACACAGTAATTTTAGAAGTACTGTTGGGCATACTTGTAAAAAGAGTATTATAAACAGCTAATTCTTACAACTCAGAAAATGTCTCATGAACACTATATTTAAAACCATACTGGAATATATTCTACCGGTAAGTATAGTAAAGTACTTGCGTTTTAATATTATTTTATGCACCGAAATTGTGTGCATCGTTTTTCTTCCATGTGGCTAATGCATTTTTAAATCAAGACTAAATGTTAAATTTAACGTGATTTTTGTTTATCTAATATACATACAAATATTATAACCCAGCGTGTAAATGGCACAAAACATACATTCAATCGGTCATAAGGATCATACATGGCATAACGACTTTATATGTTTGCTGGAACACAATCACAATCAGTTGACACCATTAAACTAATCTATAAGCAAAATGTACACATTTATCTCTCTCTCACTCTCTAACACACACACACATATATATACATACGTATATATATATATATATATATATATATATATATATATATATATATATATATATATATATATATATATAACAGTTTCCTAACCTTTTGAACTAATCGAGCTATTTGTCAGAGTAGGTAGGAACTTACAAAAATAAATAGAAATCCGTAATGCAATAGTTGTGAATTAACTATATGCATCTTTGAACTACACGGGAAAGTAACAGGAAAAGGATTCAATAATAAAATTAATAAAGTGTGGTGGAATAAGTATTAAAATGTGCAACAAAAACTGCATATTTTTCAAAACAGTTTCTCAACGTTTGGAGCTAATCAAGCTCTGTTCATGGGAAGTATAACAGAGTTTTCCAACGTTTGGAGCTAATCAAGCTCTTCGTCAGAGGAAGTACAAAACAGTTTCCCGGCGTTTGGAGCTAATCACGTCAGAGGAAGTACAAAACAGTTTCCCAGCGTTTCGAACCATTCAATGTGTTGATGAACGAAGCAATACTTCGTGTAGACAAAATGCAAGCCTGTGCGTTTTGTATCTATGCCAGAATAAAAACAAAGAGATCAAGTATTTATACGCATGTATTTTAAATTTTCTTTCTCTCAAAACATATACCTGACAGTAATTAATGGTTACTGATATTTTAAGGCAATTAAGAAAATTTAACTAGCTCATTAAAGGAATACATATAACAAAACGGTCGGAGTGCCCAGATTTTTACGACTTTTGCACCGTTTGTTAGCAGTACGGTCCTCTGGAAAACTACAAGTACTATCGGTGAGGATTTAACATTCAATACTGCCATTGGCAAACGGGAAATTGATTACATTAGGCAACAGTATATGTATAGTATAGCGCGTTTCAAAGATAATGTGAATCTCAGTGCCCACGATTGATCACAACAAGTGATACGTACCAATAACAAATAAATAGAGGATATTTGCTTGAAACGAGTGAATAAAAGATATATTTCATCGAGCGGGTGAAAAACTCAGTATTTTCACGAGTGCCGAAGCCACGAGTGAAAATACTTATTTTTTTCACCCACGAGATGAAATATATCCGTTATTCACTCGGAGCAAGCAAATATTCTTTTTATTTTATGCTCAAGCGTATTGTCTAGCAATTTGTATAACACACTGAACTAGCTGATTTCTTACTGCATCCCGCGCGGTAATGTCAGCAGTATACCGTTTATGTTCTGCTCTGTTTTGTGTATATTTGAACATAAAATATCAGTAGCTACATAATGCTCCTTCCGAATTCAAGATAAAACAGAAGATCAAAAGAAAATGAAGAAAAAAAAATTGCCCATTGTTGAATTTGAACCCGGTTTGCTTGTATGAGAAATAGCCATCTTAACCTTTACGAGGTATAAAAAGGATTGAAATTGCTTACTTATAATGTTATCAATGTCTATTGACGGCCAGTGAAAAAATATGATATAATATCACAATTATTTCACTCCGAAAATCCAGTAATTCACTGCCTAGCATAAAATAAAGTCGCGTATCACTTCATTCGAAGATACTGTTAGCTTCATATTGTGGTTATGGCTGAAATCAGCAAAAACATTACACAGGACATCCCTGCAAAAAGGAAGAGACTGTCAATGCATTTAATTTATAATAGATAACTGTAGTTTCGGAAACAGACAACAACTTATGAGCTAATTGTCGCTGTTGTAGGGAGGTAGTGTTTTCAGTTTGCACGAAGTAGGTCGATCCGAATCAATGCTAGTTTTGTTATGCAAAGCTTCTTTCTCTCCATTGACAATCTTTTAACAAAGTATTGAAGTGATGCCTTATGTTCCTTGACATAAACTTTTGTAAGAACCTAGCATTTAACACGTGCCTTTACGAGTATGAATAAGAACAAAAAATAAACTTGTGAAAAAAATCTTCAATTTAGCTAAAAAGAGTTTTCCCGAATTCTAATTTTAGAATCAGATGTTTTCATCTACGTGATGATGGTCAGGATACCTGGCCAGGTAGCCCGGAATTTCCCATCCCAGAATGCCGTTGCCTTCAACCTCTGTCGGGACTACTCCTATATCGCTTTAATTTCTGAGATGCTATACTTCGCCCTTGATGATATTCGCCAACAGAAGGACTATCAAGCACCATGGCTGTTTTCACTGAGCTCTTACAGCTCCTATATAGAATATATCCAACCAAGGTAATCTTCAATTTCTTTCTTTTGTAGACTCTTCTACTTTTGAATGTCTATCTATCTATCTATTCCGTGTTAGGATTCATGTCAGGGAAATTATGAAATTTTCTTAGCGGACGATGAAAGAGGAATTTGACACGTTGTTCAGCATTTTGGCAATTAGAAAATTTATTTTGCTTTCCACTAGCTGCAACATTTAGTACCATGTCTTCAAATGACAAAGAATTATGGGATTTACAATCGCTTTGTATCACATGAAGCTCTTGCATTCAAGTCGTCATTTTATGCTTATCAGCTTATGGTAATTCCGGCTTCATGGTAGAAGAACGTTATGCCAGAAATCACAAACAAGTGATGGAGACAGTTTTACACAGCAGTTAAATATTTATTCCAGTTTTTATATACCTCTTTGATGCTTTTTAATTATTTTTTTTTTATACAAAAATCAGTATTTGAAATTAATATATTTAATGTATTTTTAATTTGAATAGTTTCATACCAAGATCGCTTAGGGCCGATTTGGCCTCACTGCAGCTGCTCAGTTCCTGCGGTTTTTATTGTTCTTCGTTGTAGAAAAATCTAAATCAAGGTGTACTAAATGTTTAATTTTCTATTCTTCACAGCGACCTGACGGTCCGGTTACGATTATTTTTGACGTTTGAAAATGGCCGCAGCCTTTCGTCTGATGTCGAGCAGTACATCCGCTCTGAAATGCAAACGTTAATGAAACGCCTGGCAAATACAAGTTCCACTTTTGATCCGGGCACTGTACGAGTCCGAAGTACAGGTAGGTGTCTCTAAATGAACTATGGCGAGAAGTCTTAGGAACACTGTCATCTAATAAACATTGCATAATTTTCAGCGTTTCTGGGTGTGTTTCTATTGAAGGATAACATTTGAATCATAATCAATGAAATATACTGGGTTTGAAGTTTCAAACTATCTGACCATTTTTATTTCTGCGTGAACCTGTTTGAAACATTATCAATATAAAACTGAACATAAACTAAACAAAAGAGACGCCAAATCTACCGTAATGTCATGCAAATTTAAACGAGTATAGAGAGAAGCAATTTTTTTAAAAAAACATGACCTTTACGTGCTTGACATTGATTTTAAGTCATTCTACTGAATTCTTTTTTGAGTTTTAGACGCGTAAATGAATTTTTAAACAAAGAATTAACATTTTTAAAAATGGAATTTGAGACAATTTCCTGAACAATGAGACTATTAAGGTTATTCCTTTAAAACTGAAATAAAACTGTTTAACTCGTAACTTTATCAAAGCACCATTATTTGTACACTTTTCTCAGTAATTCATTTCCACCCAACCTCGACCCACATTCCGTCTAGCACCATAATGTCCTGGGCCATCCAGGAGGGGAACATTATTTTGGACCTTCGTGTACATCTTTAAAGCACACACACACACACACACACACACACACACACACACACACACACACACACACACACACACACGCCAGTATCATCCAACTTTAGATGGTCATAATTTGTTCCAAACAGGAATCGAACCTGTGCGAGTAACGGCACATATCTTCTTGCTCGCATGCATCATCGCCTGCACCCACTCTTGGCCATGCACACTAATCTCCCCCCCCCCCAAAAAAAAAAAGTAATAAAAAAAAAAGAAACCGCAGATGAAACAAGGTATAAGTTAATGACTCGCGGTTCACGAGAACTCACTTGCTGGCCAAGCGGAATGAACACTTAACAATATGCACAAACCCTTCGGATTTCTATTTGGAAATGCAAGTTATGTACATCACATAACAACAACAACAATAATAATAATAATAATAATAATAATAATAATAATAATAATAAATTGAGACACATATGCTAAACAGACAGGAAATCGTTCATATAGTTGTATTCCAGATTTATATATATATATATATATATATATATATATATATATATATATATATATATATATATATACATACATGCTAGAGAAGCTTGACTCATTCTATTCGGGAATCGAACCCGTCAATAACGGCACATATTCGACTAGCTCTTATGCTCGAGCGCCCGAACCCACATGGCCATGCACTCATCCTTTAAACAATGATGGAACAAGATATAAGGTAACGACTTGTGGTACACGAGAACTCACTCCTTAGGCAAGCGGAATTTAGGACTCAGCGATATCCACTAACCCACTTGATTTCTTTTTGTAAATGCAAGGTATATAATAATTATACATTGACAAATATATATCCGAAAGAGCGGAAAGCGTTTAGCAGCAGGGAGGGTGAACAGAGTAAATTATTATGAGCTGAATCAACAGCCTCCGTTCCTCCTTCCCACATTTCCGCCCCCCCACCCCCCCCCCCCCCCCCCCTCGCCAAAGCGACTAAAAAAGAGCCAACTTGCATTCTTGTAAGCGGGAAGCGGAAAAAACATAAAACAAAAACAAAAAACAAAACAAAACAGGCATGTTAAAAAAAGAATATGTGTCTTTGGTGAGACAATGCCCTCCACCCCACCCCCCTCGCCGGCCCGCTTCTCTATAGTGTCTTTATATTTTTAGGTCAAAAATGAATTAGAGAAATAGGATAATTTGTTATCTTGCTTGGAGACTTAAGTATAATCAGGGTTTACCAAGGGAATAACAAATGTCGTTGCCTTAAAATAGGGAGTGCAGAATTTTGTGGAAACAATTGTGTAATGCATATTTTGGTACACACATGTCACATTATAAAAATGGAGGCATGGTTTGTCCATTATGGAAGTGTGGGAAAGGAACATGGGCAGGCCACAAAATATGTGCGGGCTGTGGTGGTGCACGTGTAGCAAGAGATATGAAAACGACAGACAAAAGGTCACGAAGGCATTTTTACAAAATTATTTATAAACTGCAAGTAAAGCAACTCCCCATTTAGAAAAGTGAAATACTTTTTTAAAATTTTAAAAGTTAATATACTAAGATACATTTTAAAACTAGTTTTAAAAAATTGACGGGTTTCGACACCCTTATCCCAGGAGTCATATAGCACAACAGGCGGCCCGTGCAGAGTTTGCTTGGCTTGAGATAGCAGAGCAGGCAGAGGAGACAGTTAGGCAGGAGTTTGGCCGCCTTGGCTCAGTTGAAATAGAGGAAAAAGTCCCATTTGATTTTGAAAAGTAGCGCCGCAAAAACCTAGACCTTGTTTGGTATCGTTGTCATGACGGCAAGTAAGATATTGAAGTTGACGAAGCTGCGCACATCTTTGGCACGTTTCGCATCGAAGAGGACGACCTGTTCGTATTTTGCAACCTTGGAATTATGCATAGGTTTCAAATTGAATAGCCAAATGACCTACGCAAGCAATCCTCTATTCTTGCAGCCCTACTGATAAGCGAAGAGATTTTCATTCGCTTTAAGTTTCTCTACTATAATGAGGAGAAGCACGAGTGGACAAGCATGACCCTGTGAAGATACAAGACCTGAACTCCTTACTAGTATTGACAGTCCTTACTATGCAAATGCTTACCCGGTAAGTGCAGTTGTGTACGACCTCTACACCATTCGAGAGCCCGACACAGACAAATTGGTTCCTTTGAGGGTCGGCGACCAAAACTGCATTGCGCAGCGTATCATAGAGCACTTTGAAAACGTCCTCAGAGGCCAGCGGCTTATGATTGCCAACACAGCATAGAATGGCAAATGCGAGTCGGCGAGACAGATTGTCCACAACCACCACACCGGGCCAAGAAGCCTCAGCGTTCTGTCGATCTCTGAGCGACGTCTGGACGCCATTCAGAGAGCCATCGAAAATGAGCCAAAGGCAATTTGGGTTTTTGGTGGCGGTGACAGAAAGTACACCCTAGTCTCATAGAGCAGTTTGTGCTTGCCGACGGTCGTTTCTTTTGAATCCGAGGGAAGCACGTGCTGATTATCAAGACCTGCAGCAAGTACACTTCTGCAGGTGAAGAGTTATCTACTAAAGTCTTTAGCGAGGCTTTAGCTGCTGCAAGCGTTACCAGGGAGTGAAATTAATGAAAGCTCTCACTAGCGGATATGGTGGAGGACATCTAGCGGACTTGCGTAGAGTTTGGACATGGTGGTATCTGGAATAATCCAGAAGACTACAATTTATATGAGGTAGTGAGCCTTGCCATGGCTGCCTGTTGTCCAGGCAGCTTCATAGAAATGGGTGAGTGTGCAACATACTTTGAACAGTTTGGCCAACCGTGCACGGGATTTTCACAGCTGCACCCTTTGGGTCTTTGACCTCGGCTGTCACCCAGTTATTCCCGCATGATTTGGCTGCCACTTCAGTAAACCAACATAAAACGAGGATACTCGCAACGACCGTCGCTGGGCTCCCATTCCTTTGCTACGGTTTATGGTCGAGATGGGCGTGCTCACTCACCTTGAGGTGGCAGAGGCCATCATTTCATACAAGAAACAGATTAAAGTCTGGCTTCCGAAGGACAAGGAAATGGGTCGGATTACCAATGGCAAATTTGCAACAGGTAGTGCCGACGGCGGCAACCCTATAGACTGGTTACTGACCGTGGTGAGTGCGCACCTGCAGCGAGACCTACTCACTGGTTGGTAAAAACAAGCTGCCCATCGGGAACGTCATTACGAACGACGGCTCGTAGCCGTAGTACACGCACCTCAGTGCTTCCATGGTTGGCTACGTGGGTATTAACCTTATCAACATGCCACAAAGGTTTTCTTGCTCTCTGAGCATAGCCATTTTTGTAGCGATGTACTCTATTTACATCAAGTCGGAGCACCTGGTCAGACTAGACGGTTGCCCAGCCTATGCCCGACCGCCCTGCCATTGCCACATGGCATGCTGTGCTACAGTTATAAGGGTCGTATAGGTTTAGACTGCACCTGGGGGAAGTGGCGTATTAAAAACGAAATACTGTTAGCCCCCAAAGACAGTGCAGCCTACATGTCAAAGCCCAAATACTGGACTTGCTCTAAGAGCAGAACTGAAGTGTAAGGCTCAAAGGGTCTTACATTAACGGTGACGGAGGTTCTGGCAAGACGACTCGTGCAATCGAGCTATTTTGCAATCTCAATCCGCTTATCCTTACTCCAACTCACTCACTTCCAAAAGAAATGCGGTGTCGATAATGTGGCAATATCCACGCACAAACTTCAGAACGTATGGTCCAAAAGAAGATTCGCATGTCATCATTTGGGATGAGGTATGCGCAGTCCCCTGCCACATTCATGGGACGTTTCTCAAGTGGCCAGAACTACTTGGAATTCAAGTTGTTTGCTGTGAGAACCAAAGCCATCCGCCGCCCATAGCCGGAGATTTGCCGCATTACTAGCGATATCGCGGAACGCAAGGGCTACTATGAAGAAGTCCATGAAGAATATGGAGCTAAGGACGAGGCCCTTAAAAACATAAAAAAGATGATGCGCCTCAAATCTGACTGTCTCCAGTGTAAAGGGATGAGTAAGCCCACTCCGTCCCTCCCCCTACTGTCGTGGCCGGAGTTTCATTTGGAGCAGTGGAAGCCCGCTGATGCGTATTTTGCTGTAACCCGCGTGGAGTACCTGTCTCATCTCGAACGTGTCGCTGCGCCACCCTCTTATGGGGCCGAGGTTAAGCATCTCCCTACCAAGGAGGAAATCCACAAGGCTGTCCAAAATAAGCTTGTCACGTATATGCAACACGACAAGGGGAAGTGGTAACGTTGTAACCCGTGCAGGTCTGCTCAACGAAGTGCTCCCCCTTAAGCAACAGCTAAATAACCACTGTGCCGCCTGCAAAATCAAAATGCTCTGGGTCTGCGAGCCAAAAGACACACAACAGTTAGGTATAGACTGATTGGACAATTCCCAGGGACACTCGAAGGACAGTTTGAGGTTGACCTGTTTTGAGTGCAACGCATAAGAGTGTCTGCGCAGCTTTGTCTCGCGGCTCCAGAGGGCAAGCAAGATAGTGGTTCAATGTGAACGTCGTGTATGTTGACTGAGGACCCAGTCCAGTGGTAATTGTTTGTCAGTGGGCACAATCTGCAACTCTACTCTTCACTCACAAACGCGCGCTTAGACTCTGCATTGTTGGTGCTAAGTAGATAATATAGTACAGGCGAGCCAGTCTTAGCAACTGCACGCACTAACCTGTAGACCTTTAACAACCACGAAACGTCCGTAGCACGGATTAGCCCGCCTTCCAGCTCTCCCGGCGCATCAAGGTACCGTACCAACGTATTTGAGGGCAGGTGTTGTGCTTGCAGGCCGACTGGCCGCGTCTCTAATTCTGCAGATTTATCCACGACCGCTGTTTCACAAATAACATCAATAGGTCTCTTGCCTGTAAGACGCGTTATTCGCCGTTTAGGGCCACCACAACAGCCTGAGACGCCAAAGCGACTCAGTGATATGTGCGGATGTATTCGTTTCGCTGGCGCTAGCTGAAAGCGGCATCTCTCGAGCTTTCTGGTGCCCAAACAACTGCTCGGCCAGAATACGATTGAACCGATCGACAATGCCCTGCGCACGGTGGTCGTCGGCCTCGCCCCGCCTCACACGCACGTTGTGCTTGGCACGGAGTTGCAACACGGCACCCTTAAACTCTCGGCCGGGGTCAACCTGCAACAAATTGGGCCACTTTAGCAGCTCTCGCTTGTAGTTACAAGTTAAAGCGTCGGCGACTTTAGAAGCCTCCTTTGTGACCAAAGGCTAGACCTTCTTTTGACGACTGGCAACATCAGCCACGGTCAGCGCATACTTGTACGTATATCGCCAAACCTTGTGGTGCGGCAGAAACAAGACGTCGGTCTGATGCATCTAGTTATGGCTAGAAACATCACAACGGGGAATTCTGCTCCCTGCCGGCAGGTAAAGATGGCACTTAGCATGCTTTCTGAGCCATGTCATGACATCATCTTGTGAGACTTTGGCGGCTTCTGTCAGCTTTTTGGCCGCTGCTACACCCTTTCTGTAACCTCGCGGGCTGTAGTGTGATCCCGCAAGCTTACTATCCATTGCATTTTTTTGTTTTAACGAGTTTAGCAGCTCACAGTGCTTTGTCGTTTTAACAGTTATTCATCTACAAACGAGCAGCCAAAACGCAACAAAATATTGCCTGCACTTGCAGATTAAAAATATGTATATGCCAAGTACCCGACGGCGGCTAGCACCCTCCTCCGACGACAAATTTCATCTCATACCTTTTCTGCTTAGATGAGGGAGTGTCAAAGTCAAAAAGCTTAGGCTTGTCGCCCATCTGCATGACGTCGTCTGTTTTTCAGCTGGTCACCAGGTAGTAATCGCGTATCGCGGCTTCCATGTTGTCGTACGACTTTTCGGCTTGCTGCTCGGCGCGCAGACTCTTGTTGAGGTAATCGAGACATTCGGTGCACTTGAGGTAGAACTCGGCCTGAACTTCTTCTATAGCCTTGTTCACGACTGGCGACATCAGCCACGGTCAGCGCATACTTGTACGTATATCGCCAAACCTTGTGGTGCGGCAGAAACAAGACGTCGGTCTGATGCATCTAGTTATGGCTAGAAACATCACAACGGGGAATTCTGCTCCCTGCCGGCAGGTAAAGATGGCACTTAGCATGCTTTCTGAGCCATGTCATGACATCATCTTGTGAGACTTTGGCGGCTTCTGTCAGCTTTTTGGCCGCTGCTACACCCTTTCTGTAACCTCGCGGGCTGTAGTGTGATCCCGCAAGCTTACTATCCATTGCATTTTTTTGTTTTAACGAGTTTAGCAGCTCACAGTGCTTTGTCGTTTTAACAGTTATTCATCTACAAACGAGCAGCCAAAACGCAACAAAATATTGCCTGCACTTGCAGATTAAAAATATGTATATGCCAAGTACCCGACGGCGGCTAGCCCCCTCCTCCGACGACAAATTTCATCTCATACCTTTTCTGCTTAGATGAGGGAGTGTCAAAGTCAAAAAGCTTAGGCTTGTCGCCCATCTGCATGACGTCGTCTGTTTTTCAGCTGGTCACCAGGTAGTAATCGCGTATCGCGGCTTCCATGTTGTCGTACGACTTTTCGGCTTGCTGCTCGGCGCGCAGACTCTTGTTGAGGTAATCGAGACATTCGGTGCACTTGAGGTAGAACTCGGCCTGAACTTCTTCTATAGCCTTGTTGTGGCGAATCCGTTTGGTTTCGGCTTCTTGTGGGTTTAGCGTAGTAAAAAGTTAGTTTAAGCCGAAGAATCCGAGCGCGTTAATAACTGCCATTCATACCATCATTGCAATTGTGGCCTTTATTGTCTGTAGACTTCATAACAATACCAGAAATGATCTCTTGTTAAATTAACATGTCCTGCGCCCAAAGGCTCAGCGCTGTGATGGTTAGGTCTTTGTTTTGTCTTCGAAAGTCTGGGTGACCATGGTCGGACAGTCTCATTTTTAAGAAGTGTCTGGCAATAATCGAATACTCAACTTTAAGGCCAGCGAGTACTACTTAATGGTAAAGGAGGTTTCCTAGGTCCTTGGAGTACGGTGGTATAGACATATTGCACCTGCGTTATGATATTAATTAATTTATGTTATTTTGTTTAAGCGACACGTGCAGCACACATGTCTATTCCATACGAAAGGGGACAGGCGTATGTATAATAGATACTGCTGGCACCTTTGGTGCATGTCGTTCCGACGGATCCCCAAACGTTGCTCTTCGCTGTCGTTCCGACGGCTGTTGCAGCTGCGTTCTCCGAACTTGTGATGGCGCGATGGATGAGGTGTAAAGAAGCTTAGCTACCAAAGCTAGGCCGTCCCATAAGTAGTAAGATGCCATCGCCTCCTGCTGCTTCTCTTAATCCGTCGTTGCGCTTGTCGCTACTGGAGAGGCATGCATATTAGTACTCTCAGTCCGACGTTGTTTCATCATCCCTGAAAGTTTTTTCTGAACTCAACTCTGCCAGGATTTTTACTTTGTGTGACCCGAATCACCGGCTCATGTTCCAAACCTGGTTCCTTAGTTGGTTCCTAAGTCGGTTCTTCATTCGGTTCCTTAGTCGGTTCCATCCTCGGTATTTATCCGTCCCGCTCTAGCACTAGCTATCTTCTATTTTTTCTCAAAATCAACATGCCTATATTCGATCATGCCGGCTGCAAGTGGTGCTTGTATGGCAACATACCTAAGTAAAGATGGTTGCTAATGTTCGACAAAGAGGCATGAATAATTTAATCTTCTTCAAGGTCTTTTGCAAGCTGCTTGCTGTTGTATATTGGCAGAAGACGGTTAACAAGTGACGTATAAAGGCTAAGCAAGAATGATCCTAAAGAAGCAACGATGTTACTCCACAATGTAGTCTCATATAAGGTATAAGCCTTGACAAGATCTTTGTCACTTCTGTAACACACTCAAGTTTCAGATTTCGTCCATTGAATTCCTTGGCCACACCCGAAGCAGCTAGCTGGGATAGCCTCGCGCTGCAAGGTTATTTACAGTCGGTCCGACGGAGAACAGCATGTCTCGTTGTTTCACTTCCTTAGTCAGTACGTTATCATTCAGTTCATCACGTACTGCATCAACATCCATGTCGCTTATTGTAAGCTGTTCTACCATGGTTCTTAATAGGTTCCGATGACTGACAAAGGGCTTAACTATGAGTGATTTATAAACGAAATAGGTTGAAGCTATAAGTGATAAAACTTGGCTAAGGATGTATAAAATATGACACCATCACATCGCACTAGAGCTCGCATCTGCGGAGCGCGAGCTAACAACGCTGGTAAGATATATGTCGGTTCATAGTTATAGCTTAGCGAAACGTGCCAGCTGGAGATATTGATTGATTTTGGTTCGCTGCTCGTCTTTTATGATATAGTTCTTATCTAGTGTGTCTTTAAACGAGTCTTTGACTTTACAGTAAAATAGTGCCACCCATGAAGTCTGCCGCCGCAAATCGTATTTTAAAGCATTGTATTTTTGTGTTATGACCCTCACACTGATGCCGTAGTGGCAGCTAATAAAGGCGACCTTGGCGAGGGCCGTTTCCTTTTTCTGGGCACCAAAAAAAATAATTGTTTTATTTCAAAGTTAAGCCAGATAGTCCCATCAAATGAGAAATCTTCTTTTCTTTGGACCAATGTTGGAAAAAGCCAGAAAATTGATTCACAAAAGTTCTTGATTTTCATTTCGTTTTCTCTGAATATTTCAGTTGCTTGTCCTACCATTGAAATAAATGCGACCAATAGCTCAACGCCAATTGTTATTCCATTCACAAGAATTAACCACATTGGCTTCAGCTGGAACCGATGTTATCCAGGTATGGATCTTAATGCATGACAATAGTTAACTAGTTATGAGAGAGAGAATCTGCTTACTATTCAGTATATACTAACAAATAGAGAAATTTAGGTTACCTACCCATAACTGATTGAATTATATATATATATATATATATATATATATATATATATATATATATATATATATATATATATATATGATCTGAGGACAATGCCTTCACCTCTGGAAGATATGTTACATAACAGATTAACAAATTGCATTATATCAAGCGTTTTTCCATTTGAAACTGAACTTATTCATGGTCGTTCCTGCATTCAGTTTTATTTTACGACCATAACCCAGATATGGTTAAAACAAAAAATTTCAGTTATTCCAAATATGACTAATTGACTAATTGACTAATAAAAGTGATAGTCTTCATCTTCTTTCTGTCTCTTTCCATGAATCATTGAACTTAATGTTTCATTGAGGGACTGCAAAAATATCACATCACCACCGCGTGGGCTCGAACCAACATACGCAGGGTTCAAAGATGTTTGTTTTGGTTTTAATCGCCTAATCGACTTGGCTATTTAACATTATGTATGTCTTTTCATACTATTGAGATGGTTTACCACGAATTCTCTTCTCGTTTATGTCCCGAGTTATAGGGCATATTTTTCGGTTCAAATGATTGAACAGTTCTCTTTTTATTCATTCTCAAAACGTACTCTTTTCGATGGTCCCTATGGCTGGGCTTCAGACATATATTCGTTGAACTGCATGTTGGTTTTATCTAATCTAGCCAAATACCGATTGTTTCTTTGTCTCTCTTTGTCAGGTTTACGTGCTCTCGCCTCTGCCCCATGTCTAGGTGACTATGACACGGGAGCCCAATGGGGTAATGTTACATTTGCAAATGGCTGTCAACAAGCACCTAGCCTTGAAAAGTCCAGTCAGTCCTTAACGCTGAGAAATCTTTCAAAGGTAATATAGGAAATTACTGGTCGCTTTCTTTGATTTCTTCGCACACATGTACAAATCTCTGAGTACATGCATACATACAGGCTTGCATTTATAAATGCTTACATACAGACATATATATTTAAAAACAGATTGAGGAAATTATTCTAAGAATAAATAACGTGTATTGGAAAAGAGTAATTCTATCTTTCTCTCTCTCTCTCTCTCTCTCTCTCTCTCTCTCTCTCTCTCTCTATATATATATATATATATATATATATATATATATATATATATATATATATATATATATATATATAAGCATTCAATATCAATGATTCAGAAGATATTGAAATATTACTTGGATCTAAAAAAAATCTATTTTGTCTCTAGAACAAGTTTTGTCAACCTTTCATGTGTTCTTTGTGTATGCAACTTATTTGTAGACTGCGGTTGATCTCAACAATGTTAATCAAGTAATAAATGATGCGGCCGTATTGACGAGTCTCCGTGATGCCATGAAAGATGCTGACGTCATCTACACTGCACAAATCCTGGAAAATTTACAGCAGATCTCCTCCTTACCATCAAATGTAAGTTGTTGTAAATTTCTATATTATATACAAGTTTCTATTTCTCTGAGCGGGTTTGCGTGCGTGCGCTTGTGCGTACACGCATTTGATGTCGTGCCACTTCTCCTAAGCCATCTATTAGCCATATCAAGACTTCTGGGAATGAAATAGTGTATATCACTGTTGTTTAAAGCGGTATTTGAAATGGATCCTCCTCCCGGCAGAGGTGCTTTAGGAGTGGAGATGGGATGAGGGGGTGGGGTGGTAAACCAGGAACATGACGACATGCCGCTTTGCCTTGGAGTTTCCTTTTTTGCCTGCACATTTGTTGTTGTTATCTTTAATAGTTCATCCATTTATTGATCAGAGTGAGTGGGTGAGTTTTGAATTAAAATCGCATGTCAGTCATTCGACCATGAGCAACTATTTAAAATGTACTATTTAATTATATGTAAGATGTTATATGTCTGTACGAAGCCAGATTGGAAAAGGCATGTCCGGGGGCGCAAAGCGGCGACGGAATCATGAGTTGAAACGCCATATACCAACTTTAAGTCAAATTCTGCCCAGTTGTCTAATTCGGATTGTCCCTATCCGCCAATTATGCGTTAGCCAGGTATTTTAATTGTAATGAAGCTATCAGTTAGAATTTACCTAATATATTCCCATTTTAGAAGTTAGGGTACAGAGTGTACGTAAAGTTTCAAGAAAAGTAAATAAAAAGGGCGAAAATAATCCTTGATTAATATTAGTGATTTTGTACGTTTCGTGTGATGTTATTAAGAAGTTGTTTTTTTTTTTAAAACTGTATGGCGAATGGAGCAAATGTGTGATTAAGTGAGTTATAATCGAAATTGTTTTCGATGCCAAAGTGAAAACCCTTAGACTTAGGCTGTTTTCTGGAGAAGGCGGGGCGAAGACTTCTTTTAGGTGGTCTGTAGGCTCAAATTTGCGTCTCGTGCGGGCTCTTGGTCTCCCCGGTTCAGCAAGGTCCGCGACGATGTAGTCAATTGTGTTGTCATAGAGGGAGAGTTCATTCTGCCAGTCTCCCGGTTTTGGAAGAGTTCTCCAAACCCCACTGTGCATACCCGGTGCCTGGTCTCGGATGTACTGTAGGCCTCCTTTGTACAACTGTTGGGTCGGCTTGTTCTGGACCTCTCCGCCGCCATAAGTGTCAGGGTTGATGTTGCAAGGAGTGGGGGTTGCTTTCTCTCAGCCGCCTCTTGCTTTTTCTCCGGCTGCTTCTCCGACTTATTCCTCTCCTCCCGTCCCTGCTGTTGTGTTGCTTTTGGTAGTAGTGGTGGTGGTGGTGGTGGTGGTGGTGAGATTCCCTGACTTCGGGATGCTCCGGTCGGGATTCCCTAACTTCCGGATGTTTCGGTCGGGGGCGATCGCTTGGTCTGAGATTGCTGTGGCTCCCTCTGTGCCTGCAGTGTCACTCTCCGTCTTCGCTGGAGGCTTCTTTCGTAAGTCGTTTTATCCTCTCATATTAGGAGAAGAGTTGTCCTCTTCTCCTGCGTTCACATGATCCATGCTGATGCCAGAGTAAGGTCTAACCCTCTCAGCGCATTTAGTGCCTGGGCAGATATAATAACTTCCATCGCTAGCATTTTTCTTGATCTTGCTGCACACTGTCTTTGCTGCCGACCTGATTGATCAGAGGATATTACAACTGAATTTGTTTGTAATGCAGCATGCCGGATGGAAAATAGAATATCAGTGGTTCATTTCTTTTAAAAGAAAATATATGGATCTTCATTTTGCTATGTTTATCTTTTAATTGCATGTATTTCATAAAATTGAACATAAAGGGTATGTTAGTTCTATTTTCCGCCATTCCATGTTCCCTAAGGTAGAAGCGACTAATCAAGGCAGGAGCCGCGGTGGCTTAGTGGTTAGCGTAACGGATTCGTTACCAAAAGGGTGCGGGTTCAAATCCTACCATCAATTAGCACTGGTCGGTTGCTGTGATGTGCCCTTTGGCAAGATACTGTAATGCACCTAGGGTATGTGCTATTTGTATTTACGTCTTCGTTTATAGCTTTGTTAGATTTTAGTGAATATATGTTTGATTATGGGGAGTCTGTGTTGGGAAGATATTTCTCAACCCGAGTAATTAGCCAATTTCTAGGAGTAGACTTCATAATATACAGTATTCGCGAGACCTTATGATAGCATGGATTAGTTTCGTAAAATGGACCCTCCCTAATTTCTTAACATAGAGGGATTATCTGGATATATTTAGGTATACGTGTTTAGTAATTTGAGATAGGAATAGTTCTTTGTATTGGGCATTTGGGTCTTGTTTTGTATTGCATGGCGTGAAGTACTAATATTCGGCCTGGAAAGGCTTACTAATAAGTCATAGAATTGTGAAACAAACAAACAAAAAAAAAAAAAAAAAAAAAACAAAACAAAAAACACGCAAGTGTGAAATTATAGTTTCGTGATGTGTGGTCATTAGGTGATTAGAGGAAAAGTATTTGTAGTATTTGCACGTATAAGAACCTTTCAGTTGACAAGACTGTTGTCTTGAGATCCTTGGAAATAGGGAAAACAGTGGACTTCAAGTCACGCTCACACAGGTGTTTGATTAGCTAGGTATGAGACCCCTTGCGTGTAACAATACTTTATTCCAATTGCCTCAACAGTAAATAACCTACTTGTGTTGCTGTGCCGTAAAACACCAAACCAAACCCGAAAATGTTTTAATAGGACATTTACAAATTCTCCACTTCCTGTACACAAAAGATATGGGTCAGAAATACATCAAATGCAGTATTATTGTATCGCTATTTGAAGGTGAATTCCACTGAACAATCAGTGAAAAAAACAATAGCCATTACATGCGTAAGCGTGTGTGTATACCTGTTTTATACACACATTTATCATTTTATTCGTGTGTGTATACCTGTTTTATACACACATTTATCATTTTATTCGTGTGTGTATACCTGTTTTATGCACACATTTATCATTTTATTCGTGTGTGTATACCTGTTTTATGCACACATTTATCATTTTATTCGTGTGTGTATACCTGTTTTATGCACACATTTATCATTTTATTCGTGTGTGTATACCTGTTTTATACATACATTTATCATTTTATGCGTGTGTGTATACCTGTTTTATATACATACATTTATCATTTTATGCGTGTGTGTATACCTGTTTTATACACACATTTATCATTTTATTCGTGTGTGTATACCTGTTTTATACACACATTTATCATTTTATTCGTGTGTGTATACCTGTTTTATCCACACATTTATCATTTTATTCGTGTGTGTATACCTGTTTTATACATACATTTATCATTTTATGCGTGTGTGTATACCTGTTTTATACACACATTTATCAATTTATTCGTGTGTGTATACCTGTTTTATGCACACATTTATCAATTTATTCGTGTGTGTATACCTGTTTTATACATACATTTATCATTTTATTCGTGTGTGTATACCTGTTTTATGTACACATTTATCAATTTATTCGTGTGTGTATACCTGTTTTATACACACATTTATCATTTTATTCGTGTGTGTATACCTGTTTTATGCACACATTTATCATTTTATTCGTGTGTGTATACCTGTTTTATACACACATTTATCATTTTATTCGTGTGTGTATACCTGTTTTATACACACATTTATCATTTTATGCGTGTGTGTATACCTGTTTTATGCACACATTTATCATTTTATGCGTGTGTGTATACCTGTTTTATACACACATTTATCATTTTATTCGTGTGTGTATACCTGTTTTATACATACATTTATCATTTTATGCGTGTGTGTATACCTGTTTCATACACACATTTATCAATTTATTCGTGTGTGTATACCTGTTTTATGCACACATTTATCAATTTATTCGTGTGTGTATACCTGTTTTATACATACATTTATCATTTTATTCGTGTGTGTATACCTGTTTTATGCACACATTTATCAATTTATTCGTGTGTGTATACCTGTTTTATGCACACATTTATCAATTTATTCGTGTGTGTATACCTGTTTTATGCACACATTTATCATTTTATTCGTGTGTGTATACCTGTTTTATACATACATTTATCATTTTATTCGTGTGTGTATACCTGTTTTATACACACATTTATCATTTTATTCGTGTGTGTACACCTGTTTTATACACACATTTATCATTTTATTCGTGTGTGTATACCTGTTTTATACATACATTTATCATTTTATTCGTGTGTGTATACCTGTTTTATGCACACATTTATCATTTTATGCGTGTGTGTATACCTGTTTTATACACACATTTATCATTTTATTCGTGTGTGTATACCTGTTTTATACACACATTTATCATTTTATTCGTGTGTGTATACCTGTTTTATGCACACATTTATCATTTTATTCGTGTGTGTATACCTGTTTTATGCACACATTTATCATTTTATTCGTGTGTGTATACCTGTTTTATACACACATTTATCATTTTATTCGTGTGTGTATACCTGTTTTATACACACATTTATCATTTTATGCGTGTGTGTATACCTGTTTTATGCACACATTTATCATTTTATGCGTGTGTGTATACCTGTTTTATACACACATTTATCATTTTATTCGTGTGTGTATACCTGTTTTATACATACATTTATCATTTTATGCGTGTGTGTATACCTGTTTCATACACACATTTATCAATTTATTCGTGTGTGTATACCTGTTTTATGCACACATTTATCAATTTATTCGTGTGTGTATACCTGTTTTATACATACATTTATCATTTTATTCGTGTGTGTATACCTGTTTTATGCACACATTTATCAATTTATTCGTGTGTGTATACCTGTTTTATGCACACATTTATCAATTTATTCGTGTGTGTATACCTGTTTTATGCACACATTTATCATTTTATTCGTGTGTGTATACCTGTTTTATACATACATTTATCATTTTATTCGTGTGTGTATACCTGTTTTATACACACATTTATCATTTTATTCGTGTGTGTACACCTGTTTTATACACACATTTATCATTTTATTCGTGTGTGTATACCTGTTTTATACATACATTTATCATTTTATTCGTGTGTGTATACCTGTTTTATGCACACATTTATCATTTTATGCGTGTGTGTATACCTGTTTTATACACACATTTATCATTTTATTCGTGTGTGTATACCTGTTTTATACACACATTTATCATTTTATTCGTGTGTGTATACCTGTTTTATGCACACATTTATCATTTTATTCGTGTGTGTATACCTGTTTTATGCACACATTTATCATTTTATTCGTGTGTGTATACCTGTTTTATACACACATTTATCATTTTATTCGTGTGTGTACACCTGTTTTATACATACATTTATCATTTTTTTCGTGTGTGTATACCTGTTTTATACACACATTTATCATTTTATGCGTGTGTGTATACCTGTTTTATACACACATTTATCATTTTATTCGTGTGTGCATACCTGTTTTATACACACATTTATCATTTTATTCGTGTGTGCATACCTGTTTTATACACACATTTATCATTTTATTCGTGTGTGTATACCTGTTTTATACACACATTTATCATTTTATTCGTGTGTGTATACCTTTTTTATATACACATTTATCATTTTATTCGTGTGTGTATACCTGTTTTATACACACATTTATCATTTTATTCGTGTGTGTATACCTGTTTTATACACACATTTATCATTTTATTCGTTTGGTTTTTTGTTTTATTGATTAGTCTGCAAAATTAAATTTTATCCAAAACTGAACTCATATTTTTCATATACACTTTGCGCAGGTTCTTGACGATGTTATAAAAGTAACAAACAACATGATGGAATTAGACCCGGGTATTATTCGGTCAGCGCAAAAAATCTCCAGTGCCGCGAACAGGTGAGAAGATTTATCCTGTGTTTCATTAAATAAATTCATCTCATTTCATTTTACGTTGATACTGGAATTCATTATATTAATTTCTAATATGTAGTCTCGACGTTTCAGTGTTTGGAATAGTGTTGCCTAAACGGTGGTCAAAATTGCAATATACCCGTTTACAGTTTCTCACTACTCAGGCCTGACTCCATCTTGAATTGCGAGTAGTCAAATCCCTACAACGTTAAGTTTACTTCTCTGGTACCCGGCCTGTATTGGCAACCCAATATCATACGGTCTCAAAACCACCGCAATTAGGATGCAATAGTCAGCAAATTTGTACTCGCAAATTTAGAATGCCTGATTTTGTATGATTTAAATCCTCGTTCTGGGCATGCGTAGTCCTGAGCTGTAAACTGGCCAATACTTCGGATGCTGCTTTCATCTGTTAACATAATTAATCAAAGTTGTGAAGAAATATTCGTCTCAAACGCAACTAAAATAAGTAATAAGGTTGTTGCCACCTTCCATTTTGTTTTTTTCTGTTTATATAAATACGATTATGTTTATCTTTTGGGAACTTTTATGCTTCTGTGGATAATCATGTGCTCGGCAAAATAAGTTCAGCAGGTCCATACATAATCCATGGTGCATGTTGGACCATGCGATCAAGGTCGCGATGTTCGAGAAAAATTACAAGCTCTTGTTTAAATTGATTGATCGTTATGAAACATTTGCACAAATCTCTTTTGCGCACTTCAAAAGATTCCATGATTAAAAAGTGAGAAAGGTTAAAGCTTATGGTAACAGTTTTGACATAAGTGGCAAATTGCAAAATGACTTAAGGGATGATCTGTCATCAAATAGTGCAAATCATGAGCAGAGAAGAGTTTTTTCCAAGAGTTTTGTGCGAAAATCCCCCATGAATCCAACCATGTATTGGTAGAATGTGATTCTCATTCCTACCAGAAGCTCGAGTTTTGTGCCTGAATTTCACGTGAAAAGTAGTAACACAACCATTTTTGTCACGAAGCGTTTCATTTGATATCCCCTTCCGGAAGAGAAAGAAAAAAAATCCATTTCTACATTTGTTATTCAGGATATTACGAGCCATGGACGACCTAACAAATAACGTGAATTTGCTTGACCAGGAATTTAGAAGAATAATCCAGCCCTACGTGGCAGCGGAAATCTGGGAGCAAACTGAACCAGACATTATTGGTATAGAGCTCATTCGGGGCAATTGGAAGCGAATAGAAAATGCCTCCCTCAATACACTTAAGACTGCTCCAGACAATCTACAAAGGGTTGATGCCGCTATTTATATTGATCCGGAGCTTCTACAAGGTGCGTGTATTATGAGAGTCAAATATTAATAATCCGGACGTGACGATCCATACTTTCAATTCATTATTTTTACAATGTTTACACCGCCATATTGAACTACGATTTACCAAAGCATATAAACAATATGGAGAATTAGTCGCTATATTGTTTGGTCTTTGCTATGAATAAAATCTTTAATTTTTAGTATTTTAGACTTACATATTAAGTTTTCGTTACTGCAGTAACAACATATTTTCGTTACATCCGCCAAAAGTTTCATTTTTTTAAAAAATATTTATTTTGTAACATTCCCCTGATAGTTGATACTTTGATGAGAATTGCTGTTTGTTACCATCAAATAGAATGACCTATTTACAACTTTCACGCTAGAGACCAACATCTTTAAAGTTGATAACATGATTTTCACTAACAATTTTCGTTTAAAAACATACATTTGCTCTTGGCATTTTTTTTCAAAGCAATTCTTTAATGTTCTATTGCGCCTACATAAAATAGTTGACTCCGGCTGCATATTAAGAGTTTGGTCACTATCTCTTATTTCAAACTGCATTTCTTTTTTTGAGTATTTGCTTTCTTAAACTCAAGGTTCTACAAGTCATCTTGCTATGCATGTTTACTGGGACAGCAAAATGTTCGATGACAACACTGGCAGATACGAAACTATCAGCAGGGTTGCTGCGGCTAGGCTTTCTAGAAACGGAAAACCCATTGTTGACTTGGGAAACAATACTGTTACTGCAATTTTCCTGCCATTCAAGGTTTGATTGTATTGTATTGTATTGTATTGTCTGTGTTGAATTGCGTTACGCTACGTCACATCATGTTATGTTATGTTATGTTATGTTATGTTATGTTATAAGTTATTTTTGTATGTTATTGTCTACGTTATGATTTAGTGTTTTATTCCTCGTTCCCTAATGGGAGTGCCGAGTTACATCCTTACTCAAAACGAAAGGGACATATCTGCTCGGATATTAGTCTATTCAAATGAACATTGTGTCCTTATACTGCTTACGTGTAATACAACGTAGTAATTGTTACCATTTTATATTATGTAATACAAACTAGTAATTGACACCATTTTATATTATGTAATACAAACTAGTAATTGTTGCAATTTTATATTATGCGTACAGAACAGAAGAGATATTTCAAACAGAAAACTTACATGTATATGATTCGACCTATTCAAACAGAAAACTTACATATATATGATTCGACCTATTCAAACAGAAAACTTACATATATATGATTCGACCTATTCAAACAGAAAACTTACATATATATGATTCGACCTATTCAAACAGAAAACTTACATGTATATGATTCGACCTATTCAAGTTTAAGAATAGCTACTCAGTATATTTCTTGATACACAGCTTTGCTTTTATGACATACATAGAAATATCTTTAAGATTACTATATTGATGGTTAATATTATAATGTTTCAAACGTGAATAATTTTACACAAGATTGCACTTTGTACATGCTCTCTTGAGGTTTTCATCCCCCCCCCAAAAAAAACTTCACTAAAATATATTGTGCTGTTCTAATGAGTAATCTTGCAGGCTCTGAAGCATGAAAATGCCGTATTCACAAATTCCTATATGTATCAGGCATACGTGTGTAATTGAGTAGTGGAATAACACGGTTATAAACAGAAACACAGAGAAAACCTGATAAATGCATGTAGGTTATGGTAGAAAATACGAACGCAACTACTAATTAAAATATGAAAAGTCACAGAACTAAACATAAATGCTCATTAATGCTCATAATATATATATATATATATATATATATATATATATATATATATATATATATATATATATTGACAAGATAAGTAATAGAAAATGTGCCATTCCAGGAGCATGCAGATGTAGTGTGCGCTCATTGGAACTACACAGGGAATGAAAACGCCGGAGGTTGGGCAACAGAAGGTTGTACACATAAAATG
Organism: Margaritifera margaritifera; assembly: GCA_029931535.1. NCBI lineage: Eukaryota > Metazoa > Mollusca > Bivalvia > Unionida > Margaritiferidae > Margaritifera > Margaritifera margaritifera. Next base: position 2,034,629 of record JAQPZY010001437.1, on the reverse strand, counting down.
GATAATGGACGTCATATCTGCACGTGCAGCCATCTCACAAATTTTGCAGTCCTGATCGTAAGTTATTGCTTTGTGTAAAGATTTCGTGTCTGATGAGAAAATCCTATATTGCCATGTGTATGTGCATTTAATATTAATACACATTCATATCTGATTTGTATCTGGTTCCCATCACTTGTGACTGAGAAAACAGAGTCAAAGTTCTTTTTCAATATGTATTAAAAACTTTGGAATTTGTCAATACATGAGAACACAGATGTTCTATAGTAAATATTTCATATGATATTTGTTTTGCACTTGATGAAAATAATTTGTATCTTTTCTTCTTGCTTTTTAATGAAATGCCTTGATTGTGAGGCGCCTGTTAAAACTTTGGAGCTGTTTTTCTGATAAATCTGTGAACTTCTCTCTGTTGTTTTTATGAAGTTGGCACATCAATCTTTTTCATTTACAAATTACAATTGAAGTAGCTACAATTATTGGGTATCGAAAGCCAAGCTATTCTCATTAAAAACGTAACTTACTATGAGAATATGCATTTGGGACAGCAAATATTGCTTTGTTTCGACATGGAGTAATTCACAAAAATTGCATTATTGTAAATATCACTGCATTCAGTGACTATGAAGCAAATGAAGCTCGTCCAAAATACTGTTTAGCTTGGGAATAAGTATGCAGACTGAGCTGCTAATAGAACCTGATTTATTCCCAATCGGAACCTGTCGCATACTGAGCTGATAGAGCCTGATTTATTCCCAATCGGAACCTGTCGCATACTGAGCTTATAGAGCCTGATTTATTCCCAATCGGAACCTGTCGCATACTGAGCTTATAGAGCCTGATTTATTCCCAATCGGAACCTATCGCATACTGAGCTTATAGAACCTGATTTATTCCCAATCGGAACCTGTCGCATACTGAGCTTATAGAGCCTGATTTATTCCCAATCGGAACCTATCGCATACTGAGCTTATAGAGCCTGATTTATTCCCAATCGGAACCTATCGCATACTGAGCTTATAGAGCCTGATTTATTCCCATTCTGAACCTGTCGCATACTGAGCCTTTTTGGTGGTAGCCTTTTTAAAGTCTCAATATGTATGACTGTTCTTGACATCGAACTATTAAGGATGAACGCTTTCGGAAAATCAACGCTTTCTGCACAGGTCGAAATGATGTGTCAATTTACATTATGATGTCATCTATAGGAAGTAACAAATGAAAAGTCATATAGTTTTAATAATCGCAATAATAGTCCTATAACTTCAACGAAAAGTGTCAGAGATATTGGGAAATCATTAGTGATTTACGACATGCCGTAGATAGGCCGCGCAGTCTTTCTGTTGCAGAAACCGTATTCTGAAAATGTGTGACATACTGAAACAAAACTCGACAACATACACTTTTCCTCGTGATTTTGATACCAAAGGTCTATGATCTTCCATCTGTGCGAATGTGATGAATTTTTAACTACTCATTCAGCTATTGGTATTTAAATGGACAATTGTTGACAGTGTATTTTTTCCCCATACATTTGATGTAAGACATTTACTTGAGGATAGATATTAAACTAGCAGAATCGAAAAAAAATGCACACCAACCCATACATTTTGAACGTTTTTTTTTTTTTTTTTTTTTTGTAGTTGTTATTTCCTTTTTCTATTTTTTTTTTTTTTGCTTTTTTTTTTTGGGGGGGGGGGTAGGTCTCTTGGACTCTTAGTTACGTAATAATTCCAATTTCTCAAAAAGATATATATTCTCGTATTTCATAGACTATAATCCATTTCGCTATTGATATTGAAATGGCAGCTTGCTGCCAGTTATGATGATCTATGACTACGATAGTCTCAGTCAGTTATGATGATCTATGACTACGATAGTCTCAGTAAGTTATGACAATATATGGCAACGATAGTCTCAGTCAGTCATGATGATCTATGACTACGATAGTCTCAGTCAGTCATGATGATATATGGCAACGATAGTCTCAGTCAGTCATGATGATCTATGTCTACGATAGTCTCAGTCAGTCATGATGATATATGACTACCATAGTCTCAGTCAGTCATGATGATCTATGTCTACGATAGTCTCAGTCAGTCATGATGATATATGACTATGATAGTCTCAGTTAGTCATGATGATCTATGTATACGATAGTCTCAGTCAGTCATGATGATATATGGCAACGATAGTCTCAGTCAGTCATGATGATATATGGCAACGATAGTCTCAGTCAGTCATGATGATATATGGCTTCGATAGTCTCATTCATTCAGACTCTCGCTTAGATCCTTGGTATCTACGCCAAAAGTGGGTCTGATTTTAAAAAAGGCCATTTTCTCGTAACTCCAGAACGAGGCTCTCCCAAAAATTGCATCTACCATTATGCATGCCACTTACATCAAGCATGGCCGTCGCGGGCAGTACGGCCAGCAGGTCCATGATCATACCAAATTTTTACCATAAATTCAAGTACATAAAAATTGATGCATGAGAATACATTAACAGTAAGTACTTATTATTTGTTCGTGACTGTCATCTATAACAAGTTTACATGATTATGAATGAAAACTTTGTAATAGTGCTGAATTAACGTAACCAGCCTACATGACGAATTCCAAAGAGACAGTTTGTAAAGAAAATCCTGGTACATAGACTTTTCGTTATTTTTTTCAGCCTGCATGTAATATTAAAGAAAAAAGCGAGTAATAAGGTGTCAGAAACTTCTAAACATAAGTAATTGCTTGAATAAAACAAAATAAATAAAATAAAATAAAAAATGCGATAGAACAAAAAACATAGAACAAAAAGTTCAAAACACAGCGGCTCAAATCATTCTTCGAGTGCCACGAACAGAGTACACCTCTCCCCTGCTCTGTACCCTACACTGGCTACCCATTCTATCCAGAATCAAACACATAATTTGTTCTCTGTGCTACGTTTCACTGACTGGCACCAGTCCAACATACCTATCTCACCTCACCCATGTGTACACACCAGCAAGATACTTACGCTCCTCTTCCGACACCCGTATTCTCATTATTCCCAATACCAAAATGAAGTCATACCAGGGCCCAGCAACGTGGAACGAATTGCCCACTGAACTTAGACACAAAGGCACAGTGATCTCATTCAAGAGTGCTCTTAAAACGCACCTATTTCGACTGCAAGAATAGACCTAAAGACTTAATGTTTTCTTACCTTAACTATTTTCAGCATGTTTTTGTTTTCTAATTTCATGGTGTTTGTTTTTTCTTTCTTTTCGTAATCATATCATTAAAGATGTTTTTCTTTTTAGGTTTTATATAATGTTGTAAAGTGCTTAGAGCTTCTAAAGATTAGGTGCTATACAAAGTCCTCATCATTATTATTATTGAAATAGTACGATCTTTGGTGTGTAATCAGGTAAACACACACACACACACACACACACACACACACACACACACACACACACACACACACACACACACACACACACACACACGATTGAAGATGGGAATGTATGTACCAAAAAAAATTTGGCAGCGACAGCGCTGTTAGTTGTCTTCGGTGTCTTCTTTCATTTAAATTCGATCGTTTCTTTTGGTTCATCCCCTACTTTCTTTACTTGTTCAGGACCTTCAGCCGGACCGGACTATATCTGAAGCTGACAAATTAGCATTAGGAATAATCACCAAGATCGGTCTCGGACTGTCTATCGTTGGATTGGGTCTGACAATATTATCCTTCTTAATGTTCAGGTAATATTATTTTCTTCCAATTTCTAAAACAACTTTCAGCTGTCTTGTTGTGATTCCTCATATTAAATTTAATTATGCAACGTTAACAACAGTAAAAGCTGCCAATACAGAAAACTGAAGGTACCACACAATATATCCTAATGTATAGGTGTCCTTTATTTACAGGTGAAATATGTAGTAAGCTTAACAACGGGGCTTTATAAATGCTGTCCTTTACACCATTTGTTCTTTTATGACGATATGTCCTTTATGAATAGGCGTTCCTTTAAGTTACAAGGAATGTTCAGGCTATCCACATTTATTATATTTGTCATCTTAAATCAAGATAAGTTCTTTGCACATCTTGAAAATGGGTAATAATATCCAAATAATAAAAATTGTTTTCCAAGACATGGAAAACTCGTTCTAGTTTCTTCATGTTTTGCTTTTCGAGAAATTAGCAAACACCATGTTGACATTTTAACCACAATAATCCTTCACCCTCATCAATGTCTTAAAGTTTCTTTCATTTTATAATAACTTGTTTCACTGACAAATTTAAGGTCATTTGTCTTTAATCTTACTTTTTATCTGATTACATAACTCCAGACACTTGAGGAAGGGTCGTGGACAGCAGACATTGGTATGTTTGTGCTTCGCCATGTTGGGTTCTGCCATTTTATTCCTGGTAGGCATAGACAGAACGGAAACATATGGAGGGTGCATCACAGTTGCCGTTCTACTACATTACTTTATCCTGGCTTCTTTTATGTGGATGTTAATAGAGGGAATTCTACAGTATTTTAGATTTGTCAAAGTTCTGGGGACCTACATACCGAAATTCATGATAAAGACATCTATACCAGCATGGGGTAAGTCTCTCACTCTCACTCTCTCTCTCTCTCTCTTTCTCTCTGTGGGCCAAAGGAGCTCATCGTTCCGGAACATACTTAGTTTGGTTGGTCACCGTGATGTGTCTCAGGGCATTACACTTTACTTCAATTGACTCGGTACAATATAACCTTTCATGTGTTGATTTGCCGTTCGACACCAATCTCTGATGGTAACATCATTTTAGTATCTTTCATATTCAGAAGTTCCTTTCAGGTAATATCATTTGTATACCCCACCTCTACACCATTATATAGCATATCCGTTACTATGTAATAAAAACTAGGAAGGAATTAGAGAAAGTAATTTCAAGACAAATCATGGGAAGAATTAGGTATGTGTGTTCGTGTGTGTATATATATATATATATATATATATATATATATATATATATATATATATATATACACGCGCGCGCACATATAACAAACTGAGAACACACAATGCTGCAATGCAGAACTAGTATTGCAATAAAAAAGATAAAAAGAATTGTCTCTACATTTGGTGAAGTGTGGCATATAACAAAAGACCTGTAGCGGAGGCAAAACAGAGGACTAAACAAAGGGATAAACTAGTATCATTCATTCTTACCTACCACACAGACTGCCCCAAAGTAGGTCGTATCATTCATCCTTACCTACCACACAGACTGCCCCAAAGTAGGTCGCATTATTCAAAGAGACTGGTGTATTGTTGAATCATTTAACACCTTGAAGTAAATCCTCGCAAACATGCCAGTTGTAGCCCATCGTAGACCCGAAAATCTCATAGACATCCTAGTCAGAGCAAGGCTTAATGTAGCCCATCTTAGACCCGCAAAGCTCAGAGACATCCTAGTCAGCACAAGGCTTAAGCCAACCACGAACCAAAACCATATTGACACATCTTGGCCCTGTGGTGATTGAAGGTGTAAAACCTGCCAACACACGATAAAAACGAACACATTCTGCTGCAGAGCGACAGTCGAACTGTTGAAAGTACAAGAGTACCACATTCTCTAGTACGGCGACAGGCAAAATGTTGAACATACGTAGAGTAGTCACATGGCAAACAGACACGTTCTCTGGCACAGTGACAAGCGAAATGTTGAACATACATATAGTAGTCACATGGAAAACTAACACATTCCCTAGCACAGCGAAATGCGAGATGTTGAACATAAACAGAGTAGTCACATGGAAAATCAGCACATTCTCCAGACAGCGATATTCGAAATATTGGACATACAAAGCGTAGTCACATGGAAAACCAAAACCTTCTCTAACACAGTTATAGGCCAAATGTTGAACATACGTAGAGTAGACTAAACATCACATGTAAATTCATCACCTTCTCTAGCATAGCGAGCGACAGGCGAAATGTTGAACATACATAGAGTAGTCGCATGGAAAACCAGCACCTATTCTAGCACAGGGTCAAGCGATATGTTCAATATATATATATATATATATATATATATATATATATATATATATATATATATAGAGAGAGAGAGAGAGAGAGAGAGAGAGAGAGAGAGAGAGAGAGAGAGAGAGAGAGAGAGAGTAGTTACATGGAAAACAAGCACATTTTCTAAACAAAGTGGCAGGTGAGATGTTGAACACACACTGAGTAGTCAAATGGAAAACTAACACGTCCTCTAGCACAGTGACAGGGTACATGCTGAAACTTCACAGAGTAGCCTTAAGGTAACATGGAACGCCAGCACGTTCTCTTGCGCAGCGGCAGGCAAACTGTTGAACATACATAGAGCTGTCATATGGACAACTAACACATTTTTCAGCACAGCGACAGGCAAAATATTGAACAAACATAGAGTTGTCGCATGGAAAACCAACACATTCTCGATCACAGCGACAGGCGAAATATTGAACATACATGTAATGGTCAACAACACGTTCTGTATCATAGCGACATGCGAAATGTTGAAAATACTTAAAGTATCCTAAACGTCACAGGCAAAACAGAGAATGTGATCTATCTCATCACATACATAGAGCATAATAAACGTCACCTGGAAAACAGAGAATGTGATTTTTTGTATATATATTTCATAATGAGATACTGAAATATATCAGTGGGAGAAAAATGATAACGCCACAGTTTCTCGCCACTGTATCGATATCACTTTCGGTTGGAACTACCTTCGTCTTCCATTTAGAAAGTATATATGCCCTTATGTATGCAATGCAAACCTCTATATCTATATTTAGGCCTATTCATTAATTTCCCTTCTTTTCCTCCTCACTCTCCCTCCTTTCTTCTCTGTCTCCTCATTAGGATGAACAGATCTTAAAATGTGTCAAGACTGTTGACACTCTAGTATACATTTATGTAATCAATGACAAGGTGCCATCAAGAATGCCTAAAAATTTGTCAAGACTGTTGACACTCTAGTATACATGTATGTAATCAATGACAAGGTGCCATCAAGAATGCCTAAAAATGAGTCAAGACTGTTGACACTCTAGTATACATTTATGTAATCAATGACAAGGTGCCATCAAGAATGCCTAAAAATGAGTCAAGACTGTTGACCCTCTAGTATACATTTATGTACTCAATGACAAGGTGCCATCAAGAATGCCTAAAAATGAGTCAAGACTGTTGACATTCTAGTGTACATTTATGTAATCAATGAAAAGGTGCCATCAAGAATGCCTAAAAATGAGTCAAGACTGTTGACATTCTAGTATACATTTATGTAATCAATGAAAAGGTGCCATCAAGAATGCCTAAAAATGAGTCAAGACTGTTGACATTCTAGTGTACATTTATGTAATCAATGAAAAGGTGCCATCAAGAATGCCTAAAAATGAACCCCAAACAACAAAAAGCAGGCTTCAAGGTTTAACTATTTTAGAATTATTTAAATTGTCAGTGGCTGAACTTACATGACCTGTTGCTGTTCGATAGCCTGTGTCACCCATTCAATATCGTATGCCTGTTAACCTCAACGACAAACGGTACACATTCTTACGAAAAACTCTTGATTACATATAGTAATAAGATTGTTTAAGTGGCGATTTTAACTGTCGTCAAAATCATAATCATGTCTGAAAACAATGGAAATAGACTGCAAGCTTGACAAGACAAAAATAGAAAAAAAATACTTACAAGTAAACTCACGATCACTACAATCTGTTGTTTAATGATGTTACGCTCTGAAGTCTGTTGGACCATTCTGTCAGGTTTCTACAGTAATCCCACCTCAGCAATGTTCACTGCATTAATCCGCGCAAGAAATGTGTTAACGAAAATGAAAACTTCTTCATTTTCATATGAAAACAGTCATTAATATTTTGCCTAAATATATATATATATATATATATATATATATATATATATATATATATATATATATATATATATATAATGAAACAAATCTCTCTGTTTTTTTAGTGGATATACGGAGGAATATTTCACTCCTGAAGTGGAAACATTTTGCATTGTCGCTCGTGATTTCACCACTCGTGACAATGAAATGTTTCTACTTCAATCGTGAAATATGTCCTTACATCAACTAAAAAACGTAGATATATTGTGTCTGTCCCATCACATACATAGTATATTCTAAACGTCACAGGAAAAACAGATAATGTGATCTATCTCATCACGCGCATAGAGTAGTCTAAACGTCACAGGGAAAACATACATGTAATCTATCTCATCACATACACAGAGTAGCCTATACGTCACAGGGAAAACAGAGAATGTGATCGATCTCATCACATACATAGAGTAGTCTAAACGTCACAGGGAAAACAGAGAATGTGATCTATCTCATCACATACATAGAGTGGCCTATACGTCACAGGGAAAACAGAGAATGTGATATATCTCGCCACATACACATAGTAGCCTATACGTCACAGGGAAAACAGACAATGTGATCTATCTCATCACATACATAGAGTAGCCGAAACCGCACGGGGAATACAGAGAATGTGATCTATCACATCATATACATAGAGTAGCCTATACGTCACAGGCAAACAGAGAATGTGATCTATCTAATCACATACATAGAGCAGCCTAAACGTCACAGAAAAAAAACAAAGATTGTGATCTGTCTCATCACATACATAGAGTAGCCTAAACGTCACAGGGAAAACAGAGAATGTGTTCTATCTCGTCACATCATGGAGTAGCCTAAACTTCACAGGGAAAACAGATAATGTAATCTATCTCATCGCATACATTGAGTAGTCGATACGTCACAGGGAAAAAAGAGGATGTGATCTATCTCATCACGTAAATAGAGTAGCCTCAAAACGTCACAGGAAAAACAGACAATGTGATCTATCTCATCACATACATAGAGTAGACTTTACGTTACAGGGAAAAAAGAGTATGTGATATATCTCATCACATACATTGAGTAGCCTAAACGCCACAGGGAAAACAGAGAATGCGATCTATCTCATCACATACATAGAGTAGCCTATACATCACAGGAAAAACAGAGAATGTGATCTATCTCATCACATTCTTAGAGTAGCCCAAACGTCACAGAAAAAAAAACAGAGAATGTGATCCGTCTCATCACATACACAGAGTAGCCTATACGTCACAGGGAAAAACAGACAATGTAATCTATCTCATCACATACATAGAGTAGCCTAAATGTCACAGGGAAAACAGAGAATGTAATCTATCTCATCACTTACATAGTGTAGCCTAAATGTCACAGGGAAAACAGAGAATGTGATCTATCACATCATATACAAAGAGTAATCTAAATGTCACAGAGAAAACAGAGAATGTGATCTATCTCATCACATACATATAGTAGCCTAAATGTCACAGAGAAAACAGAGAATGTGATCTATCTCATCACATACATATAGTAGCCTAAATGTCACAGAGAAAACAGAGAATGTGATCTATCTCATCTCATACATAGAGTAGCCTAAGTGTGACAGGGAAAACAGAGAATGTGATCTATCTCATCACATACATTTTTTTTTCATTTCTCCCGTAACCTTGCTGGTCGTAGGGGCGCCACTGATGACTTTGTGACAATCTCTCTCCATTTCGCCCTGTTCTCCACTGCTCTTTTGGACTTTGCAAAGTCCATGCCGGTCCACTCTTTGATATTATCTTCCCATCTCTTCTTCTGTCTGCTTCGTTTTCTCTTTCCTCTCACTGTGCCCTGTAGGATTGTCCTTGACAGGCCAGTTGAGCGTGAGACGTGACCATACCACCTTAGTTTGCGTTTCTTTACAGTGGTGAGCAGATCTTCATAAGGTCCAATTGCAACTTGGATTTTAGTGCGCACCTCCGCATTCGAGACGTGGTCTAAGTATGAGATTTTCAGGATCATTCGATAACATCTCATCTCTAAGGCATGAATTCTTCTCTCTAATTCTGCTGTTAGGGTCCATGTCTCACATGCATATAGGAATATGGACATGACGAGGGAGCGCATAAGCTTGATCTTGGACCCAAGCGTGATGTTGCTGTCTTTCCAAATATCCTTCATAATAGCCAGAGCAGCTGTTGTCTGCGCAATCCTGGAAAGAACCTCAGGTTTTGAACCTTCATCAGAGGCGATAGCACCTAGGTACTTGAAGCTTGTTACTGTACCCAGCTTCTGTCCATTCACTCTTATTTCCTTTTGGATGCCACATTTAGGCTACATAGAGTAGCCTAAATGTCACAGAGAATGTGATCTATCTCATCACATACATAGAGTAGCCTAAATGTCACAGAGAAAACGGAGAATGTGATCTATCTCATCACATACATAGAGTCGCCTAAATGTCACAGGGAAAACAGAGAATATGATCTATCTCACCACATGAAATATCAGCAGCCTTTAGTATGTTGGAGAAACTGAAAATCTTCATAAACGAATCAACCTTCACAGATTTGACTAGATAACAAAAAAGTCAGAAAGGAATCCTGTGACAGAACATTTTTCATCTCTGATCATACTTTCAGTGGCATCGTTTAACTAGAATTGCCCACAGCCTCAACTGGAGCCCAGAAACTAGGAACGAAAATAAAACCAGCTGGATATGTCATCGCCGAACACTAAAGCCCAAAGGCTTAAACCAGGTGGAATCAACATGGTGATCTATACGTGCATGAATGATCATTATCATTGTCACATTCGTATTATTATTATTATTATTATTATTATTATTATTATTATTAATATCCATTACTATTACTACTGATGCTGCTTCTGTCACTGCTGCCACTACTACAAATTCTACTATTGTTATTATTATTATTATTATTATTATTATTATTCATTGCTATTACAACTGATGCTGCTTCTGTCACTGCTGCCACTACCAAAAATTCTACTGTTATTATTATTATTATTATTAGTAGTAGTAGTAGTAGTAGCAGTAGTAGTAGTATTTAGCTACACAGGGAAAAGAATGCTAAGACAATGACCCATCCGGGGTAAAACTTATGTTGAGACAAATCTAGACTCCACACCAGATTGCGTTCATAATCGGACTCCTATCCTCTTCTGTAGGTCAAATCCTATTGTTTGATCATCCCATCCTCTTCTATAGGTCAATACCTATTGTTTGATCATCCTATCATCTTCTATAGGTCAATACCTACTGTTTGATCGTCCTACCCTCTTCTATAGGTCAATACCTATTGTTTGATCATCCTATCCTCTTCTGTAGGTCAATACCTATTGTTTGATCATCCGATTCTCTTCTGTAGGTCAACTCCTATTGTTTATCATCCTATCCTCTTCTGTAGGTCAATACATATTGTTTGATCATCCGATTCTCTTCTGTAGGTCAACTCCTATTGTTTGATCATCCTATTCTCTTCTGTAGGTCAACTCCTATTTTTTGATCATCCTATCCTCTTCTGTAGGTCAATACCTATTATCTGATCATCCTATCCTCTTCTGTAGGTCAACTCCTATTGTTTGATAATTCTATCACTGCGAATCTAGAAGCCACATATCTAAAAGACAACATATGTATTCACAATTTAGCATATCTAGTAGGCAACACGGATATGTACAAGTCAGCATAACTAGAAGCCGACACGTATATGTATAATCCAGCATATCTAGAAGGGAACACGCATATTTAAAAATCAGCATATCTAGAATTCGACACGGATATTTACAAATCAGTATATCTAGAAGGCAACACGCATATTTACAAGTGAAGATATCTAAAAGGCAACACGTATAATTACAAGTCAGCACATTAGGAGGGAACCACAGATATTTACTAGACAGAATATCCAGAAGGCAACATGCATATTTACAAGTTAGCATATCTAGAAGGCGACATGGATATTTAAGAGGCGTCATATCTAGAAGGAAACATGCATATTTACAAGTCAACATATCTAAAAGGCAAAATGCATATTTACAAGTCAGCATATCTAGAAGGCAACAAGGATATTTACAACTCATCTTATCTAAAAGGCAAAACGCATATTTACAAGTCTTTATATCTAGAAGGTAACCTGTATATTTACAAGTCAGCATATCTAATAGGAAACACGCACATTTACAATTCAGCATATTTAGAAGGCAAAATGCATATTTACAAGTCAGCATATTTAGAAGGCAAAATGGATATTTACAGGTCAGCATATCTAAAAGGCAAACGCATATTTACAAATCAGCATATGTAAGAGGCAACACGAATATTTAGAAGTCGGCATATCTAGAAGGCCACATGCGTATTGACAATTCAGTATATCTAGAAGGCAGCACGGATATTTACAGGTCAGCATAACTAGAAGCCAACACGTATATGTATAATCCAGCATATCTAGAAGACAACAGAGATATTTACAGGTGAGCATATCATAAAGGCAACATGCATATTTACAAGTCAGCATATCAAAAGGCAACATGCAAATTTACAACTCAGACAATTTATTTAATATTTTTATTTCTCTTTTGTTCTAAGTATAAAGAATACAAACATCATGTACACTTATTGATTGTAATTTCGTTCTTTCTGTGCTCATCGTTTGTTTTATCTGTTTTGTTTTGAGTCTACCTTTGAGAAAGGGGCCATTGTGGCCCTAAAAAGCTGTGGTTTGTTTAACATTAGTTTCATTGTGTTTTGTTCAGTTTGTTTTATGTATCTAATCATTCTCTGGCAGTATTATATGTATGTGGATCTAGTGCATCCGGAAGGATTGTTATTTGCTATTTGATTTGTAATGTGTGTGTATATATATATATATATATATATATATATTAGTTTTAAAGTGGTCTTATCATTTGTAGGGATGCCGCTTATACCTGTAATAGTCCTTCTTGCAGTGGATTATAACCTTTACTATGGAGGGAGAGGATAGTAAGTATTTTGTATGCCACATAACGAATTTGTTAGCAGGATATAGTACTTCCCTTGTCAGTCTGTATGTACGCTCACCTTGTCAGTCCCTACAAGCGCTCGTCAAGTTGGGTGTTGCGTTTAGGTCAGCTGTGGTAATGCATTCACGGTCAGTGATCACATTTCGTGTATTACTATTGATCGCACAATATGCCGATGCTCTGGTTCATAACAAAACAGTGTCAAAACTAAAACTAAATGTTGAACGGCTTGAACTTTACGTTTTCTTACTGTGTCTGTCACAAAGACACACACTATTAAGAGTTTACTATGTTTGTCACACAAAATACACACTATTACCCCTTACTATATCTGTCGCAAAGACACACCCTATTACGCTCTAAATAAGTCAGTCAAATACACACACTATTACACTCCTACTATGTTTGTCACACAAAACACACACTATTACACTCTTACTATGTTTGTCACACAAAACACACTATTACACTCTTACTATGTCTGTCACAAGTACACACACTATTACACTCTTACTATGTCTGTCACAAAGACACACACTATTACACTCTTACTATGTCTGTCACAAAGACACAATATTACACATACGTAAAACAAGAAATAAGAAATTGTTTATGGGTCATATTAATGACGTTGTGTAACTGAATCTTTTCTATACATCAATAATGTAACCAATCAAAAGTAATCAACTGTCATCGTTGTTGGCATTTATGTACTCCTTTGTATGTCTCCATCTTTAGCTTCATCTACCTATGGTATCTTCTGTATACCCGTCTATCTATCAGTCTCTCGGATGATTCCTAAATACGTGTCGGGGTTTGGAAGTTGTTCTTATCAGGGGAAAGTTTAGTTTTCTGTATACCTGTCTATCAGTCTCTCGTCTGATTGCTATACATGTCGGGTTTTGGAAGCTAATCTTATCAGGGGAAAGTTTAATTAACTGTGTACCCGTCAATATATCAGTTCCTCATATGATTGCTATACATGTCGGGGTTTGGAAGCTGATCTTATCAGGGGAAAGTTTAGTTTTATGTATACCCGTCTATCTATCAGTCCCTCATATGATTGCTATACATGTCGGGGTTTGGAAGCTGATCTTGTCAGGGGAAAGTTTAGTTTTCTGTATACCCGTCTATCTATCAGTCTCTCGTCTGATTGCTATACATGTAGGGGTTTGGAAGCTAATCTTATCAGGGGAAAATTTAGTTTTCTGTATACCCGTCTATCAGTCCCTCGTATGATAGCCATACATGTCGGGTTTGAAGCTGATCTTATCAGGCGAAAGTTTAGTTTTCCAGATGCACCTTCACTTCGGCGCATATTTAGCACAAAATAAGTAACTCTAGCCAGTCTGATTATAGTAAGTCGCTTATTTTAGAAATTAAATTCTGACATCTGCAAAACAGGCAAACAGTACTCTAGGTTTACTGCCAATCTATTTTGAGGAAAAGGCGCTGGGGTGGGTGGGGGTCTGAACTATTTTCAGAAGTTATTGACAATTTTAAGTACAATTTCCATTTTGCGACAAATACGTATATGTAATGGCCTTTATTCATGTTATCTCCCACATAGGTGGCGCAATAGAAAATGCTAGTGCATATCATTCGGATTATCACTAAACTTATCGTTAAACTATTTATAAATAACAACAAATGCCACCCTTACCTTTATACCTTTGCCGTGAAATTTTGCAATAAATATTCTGAGTGCAGCGCTTAATTTTGAATCTTACGTTACGACATAACGCTATTAATACACATTTATAGTCGTACAAAACAAAAGATCTATGTATTTCAGAAATAAGAATCGCTATTAAATCTTTCAGCACGTCATTATCATCTCGTTATCTTAGAGAGTAGTTTTCATACCAAACCTGTTTTTTATATTAAAACGTTAAATGTTCGATTTTGGAAACAGCTGATAGAAAATTATTTAAAAATAAAATATAGTCAAAGAAAAATATATAAACATATATCAAATATTTTATATCATTTTATGTTGGAAAGTATCATAATAACCACTCGCCAATCATATTTTTATTTTCAATTTCAAAATTATTTTATTTCAGCTAGCATGAACTAATATTCAATTTGTGAATTCATGTTTTATAAATAGTTTTGAAATAATCATTACATTTATTTGTATAGCATTGTCTCCAAACATTGACTTAAGATTTCTTTGCTTTTTCATAAATCAATGTATTTATTTTTATAATCCGTGTGGTAATTACAAGGAAAATTAGGTAACCAATATTTAGATAACAATCATAAGCAGACAAAATAATAACAATGATGATGATTATCATCATTATGACCATCGTCGTGGTGGGTGTTGTTTTCTTTTTGATTTCTTTTTTGTCTTCTTTTTACTACTGCTATTATTAATATTATTATTATTATTATTATTATTATTGATCAATTGAATTTTGTGGTATCCAAAATTAAAATGATTACGAACGAATTAAAATTTTATGTAAGACATATAAAATTGTTAATTACTTATTCAGATAGTTTCAAACAAAATATCTCGATGAATGAAGAACTGACTGTTTGAATGAACAATTAGTAATAACTTGGATACTGGTAGGGAAAGTTGGCCTGTAAGGGTAAGTTGTTGCTAAGATTTGTTTCTTGTAAAATTCAAATGAAGAAGACCAAGATACCACTGGATTATTATAAAAATTCTCATATTTATGTTTAGATTAACCATGGTGTAGCCCTATGTGTTAGAGTGATCACTCCTAACATGATTTTCTTATCAAGGAAAGCAAAACTTTAAAAAAGGCACGAGATTCTCTTTTGTTTCTTTGTTGGACCAGGTTTTGCAGTGGCGCTTCCAATCGGATTTAGGGGAAACTAATTAATCTGGATTCCCGTTTTATATAATTTTTTTAATTTGTATTGTGGTTTCGAGGATTAATGATTATCAATTAACAAACTTTTTAAAAATAAATTGTAACAAAACTTTAGCGCAGAATAAACACCTTCAAGGCAATTGAGTGCGAAAGAATACTATCGAGTTGAAAGCAGCATCGCAGAGGGCGCCTTTGTCAAACATGAAATAGTCGACTCTAGCCGACTCTCGCTGCGTACCTTCTGAGTATGACGTGTTTAAGAGAAAGCGACTTCACCAATGCAACGAGAAGACTTTTGTCTTTGGTAAAAGAAAAAAAAACAAAAAAAAACACAAAAAAACAACAACTTAAGAGTCTCTAGGTATGATTTCAAACGACCACTACATAAGAACATATCGCCCACTTAATTGAGAGATTTTGACTGAAATGAGCAGAAACAGTAAACAAGCTATTTCTTCTATAGAAGGCGATTCTCAGTGAAATGTATTTATTGCATATAGTTTCAGAAACAGACTATAGATTTTGAGCGATCTGTCGCTACTGTAGGAATGTAGTGTTTTTCCCTAGTCGTGGCAGATATAAAAGCTGCGGTCAATCGTAATGGTAGGTATATTACAATATTTTAAAATGTGCATTAAATAAAATTCTTTCCATCAGCATAAGGATCATGCAAACCTCCGATACATTCCAGAATGTCACAATGCCTATTCTGATACATCCCAGAATGTCTCAATGCCTATTCTGATACATCCCAAAATGTCACAATGGCTATTCGGAAAGTTTCAAATACACTAAAAGACGCAAAACAGAACGAAAATATTTTATCTTTTTTTTCTTTAAATC
Source organism: Margaritifera margaritifera (assembly GCA_029931535.1). NCBI lineage: Eukaryota > Metazoa > Mollusca > Bivalvia > Unionida > Margaritiferidae > Margaritifera > Margaritifera margaritifera. The sequence continues at coordinate 2,017,986 of JAQPZY010001437.1, read as the reverse complement.
TACAGTTGCTGGATGCAGTTGTATCCACTATACTGGACCTTCATTCTGCCGATAGGACTCGTCATCGTCGCCAATTTTATCGTCTTTATCCTCGTCATCGTCAACCTGTGTAGACGACCAAAAGGAATGCAAGTGAACCAGTCAGACCATAAGATAGCCGTGATGAATTTTCAAGCCGGATTGTCCGTTTTTGTTCTGTTAGGTGGGTCATAAAAATGTAATAAATACACTTTGAAATTCTAAATTCTAAATATCACCATAATCCTTTCTACTCTTAATAATATTCCTAAGCAAACATTTAATGTGAAAATGTAACAAAAGACAGTAGTTAATATTTTCTTGAAAGGCGGTTGGGTGGTTGGGGGCGGTATATATATATATATATATATATATATATATATATATATATATATATATATATATGTGTGTGTGTGTGTGTGTGTGTGTGTGTGTGTGTGTGTGTGTGTGTGTTATAAAAGACAAAATGCACTGGGAAAAAAGAAAAAAAAAGCTATTCGTTTTGAAATTTTCATGATATGGTTGTCATGATCGAGGTCAGTAGAATAAATTTTATACACATAAAATACGCTTCTGAATAACTTTGACTTTGTCAAGAACATTTCTTAAAGGATAATGCATGTACAGCACGTGTTACAAAGTTACAGGTAAACATATATAATATGGAGCGGATAGCTGGGCAAGTGGTATGGGGCTCAAATCACTAATTTATTTTTTGTAGATATCAATGTTAACACTTGAGAAATAAAATATTTTGTGCATTATATTGTCCTGCATACAAGCCATGTATTTCTTGATTGAAGTAAACGCAAATTTTTCCGAACAATCAGAATAGGGTGCTTCACAGCATACTTTTGAGAAAAATCACCTTTAAGCGAGGTATAGGTAAAAGCTACCTTAATTGACATTCTCGACCTTGACAGGCACATTCTAATTTTGTCCTGCCGAGAAAAAAAAAATCGAATTCGTATGTGGAGGTTGAAATCATATATCAAAGTCGAAGAAAAAGAAAAAAAGAAAAATTCCACCCTGATATTACAGTAAATTTCCGATTTCGAAGTATTAAGTACATACAATGTTCCCCTCCTTCGACACTGATAATCTGGCATCCTGCTCAATTACCGGTTGGTTGTCTTAGTAGCCTCAACCACCACCGCCATACCCCACAACCACCACCACCATCCCCCAAAACAACCACCACCTTCCCCTACAGTGCATCTGCAAAATTTTATGGTAGCCCATGTCCAGTTTTCATGATCTCAAGGAACTCATTAACCGTCGATACCACTAAGCATAAGTCATTAAAATGTCAAACTACTTCAGAAAAGAAAAGTTGGAATTTGTATTTAACGTTTTGTGTGTGAAATGAAAGACGCATGTAGGCAATATGTTTATGCATATCTGTTCTTTTCTACAGGATTAACCTGGGTGTTTGGTTTCTTGGCTGTGGAAGAAGCCAGAGTAGCCTTTATGTACGTTTTTGCTTTTCTGAACGCCTTCCAAGGTTTCTTCGTATTCCTTCTGTTTACTGCGAGAGAAAAACAGGTAAGTCAACATCTTAACACATGAGATGATCTGGTGTAAAAGTTATTTTCGGTTCAGACCGTAACCTTGTCCATTATGGACTATGTCATTAGAACTAGACCGGAAACCACGAGTCTTCAGGGTGTACGTTTAGCGGTACTCTGACTACCGCAGAGAACATATAAAAAACAAAATCTTGATTCTAAATAATAATAATAATAATAATAATAATAATAATAATACATTTAGGTCACAGGCGATAATAATGCATGCTAAAGGTTATGGTATTGGAAGATATTTGGTACAGAAGCCGTTTGTATTAAAACTCACTCAGGAGATTGAGTAATATAGATATTCATTTAAGGACACTCCAAACACACAGGTCGTCATAGAAATAAAGATATTTCATTTTAGAAATATCTACTTTAGAAATTAGGTATCTAGGGTCAGTTGTTTTAGTTAACATGCAATCTATTTTCATCGAGTTTTCTGAAAACTCAGATATCCTTTTAAACTGGAATTAAAAGGCACTAATACAACTAGTACACTTTAAAATAGAGCAAAGAAAATTTCATAATAAAGTATTTTGATTTAGCAACGATTATTATAATGAAAAGTGATTTCATCATCATCATCATCATCTTTTTTCTGTTACTACTAGGTCCGACAGAGCTGGGCAAGACTATGTTGTAGGAAGAAGAGGGACAAGACAAGCACGAGCAGTTCAGACTCACGTGGCCGGAAATACAGCGCCCCCTTGTCACAATCTACAAGCGTCTCCTCCAACGAGAGGTCTAGACATGCGTAGAGTACAGCACGTGATTATATTTGCTTTGTCTGGGGGAAAACAAAGGATTAACAACTGGAGAAACAACATATACATTGATATTGTAGGTGTTCATGTTGCGCGTGCATGTGCCTGAATTATTTCCTTGTCAAAAACGACGCAAAGATACTTCATTATGCCAGATTGTTCTGGAATGTATAGACTATACTACGCACAGTCCTACACAGATATGTGCATATATTACATTACGCACAGTCCTACACGGATATGATGGCACACTATTAAATAACATGGACGAGTCTAAGATTTGGTCAAGAGTGGAGTCTGATTGCAGGTCAAAAATGTAGGCAAAAAATGTACACGGACAATCTAACCCACAAATAGCACGATTATATTGAGTTATTCCCTTCACTCTGTAATACCAATATCAGCTCTGTATATACGTGTATCTTAAAATCGTGCATGGTACAAGGTTAGAATCTATACAACCTGACCACCCCAATTAATATTTACATTCGTGCGGAACCCGTATGTGCCATCAGGTCAGTGCATATCTGTTTGCAGTCATATTTCCTTGGACCCTATATCAAACACATATACACAGGACTCATAGAAATGCGTTGATAGTTTCCGATTTCGCACTTCACTTTCAGAAATAGTGCTATATATTCATTTTTTTTTTTTACAGAATATCTTTTACGATTTACATATCATTTGTATTGATTACCTTATTATGGAACTCTGATCATTTTGGTAATATTACATTTTTTATCTCATATAAATAAATCACAAACTTTTCATGGAAGCGGAGACAGTTATATAAGTAGAATTCAACGACGTTCATCAGCATATCTGTCATTTGCATCATTGCAATGTATGCCATGAGAAAATGTTATCAATGAGAATGAATTACTAGACATTTGAGAATAGATTTTAAACTATTCGCAATGGGAGCTTTACTGGCCCTAGGAAAAACAATATTTCTATTTTGAACATATATATCACAATGTGTGTAAGCCACTTTTGTATAACAAGCTTTGTCGAACTCTCTGAATGTGATATAGCCCCAAAATACTAAGAGAATGCATAAACTATTCATCGCCATTCTGGTTTTTAAACTCATGAAAACCTTAAAGCAAATTAAAGCACGCAATGACTGTACTATAATACTTAGTTTAACTTTCCTTAATCACTTTCGGGACTGTGTTGCTAAGTTTAAAAGTTGAACTTAGTGATAGAAAAGGAGCAAGGTCTTCATCAACCGGTTCGACGCATTCCTTCGAAAAGAAACTATCCTTCATTATATCTCCGGTATTCTCAATTGTGTCAAACACTCATCGCTTTGAAAGATGGATTACTCTTTATTTTACTTCATTGCTCGCTTATCTTAAATAATGACTACGTAATCAGGCAGCTTCGTTTCAATATGAGATACTTATTTGGTAAAGGCATTTTATTATCACATCCACTTCCACCCCATTATTTCCAAGCACTTTTTCTAATCCTTTTGCAACCATATTGCATAATATTATGTGGTTCAAGGAATAAGTACCTACAAATATTTTCACAAGGGAAGCATCTGTCAAAAGTTATTACATCACAAACAAATCACTTGAATCTATTTCGATGGGTTAATTTAATTCTGGCATTTTAGAAGTAAAAATGTTAAATGTCAACATTTTATCATTCGAACGATTAGGAGGATAAAAATGAGTTTGATGTTAATCTTAAAATGATAAAGCGAGTCAGCTATATGGACATATAATGATGCATATGTTGTCTTTATTTTTCAAACAACCCCAATCCTTATTGTCTCAGCTTGTTCATATATGAATAATGTATGGATCGTTTATTCGTGACGTCATGCACCACAGTTATTAGATTCCTTTACGGATGATCCTTATATTTGAACTCTTAAATCTGTAGATTCGTGCAGAAATTTTAAAATAAAGCAGCTTCTGAGATCCTTTAAAGCATTATGTCAGCAAATGATACGTTTTGATTTGCATAGCACATGATACGTTTTGATTTACATAGCAAATGATACATTTTGAATTGCATATGTTAGGTGTTAAACACGATGAATATTTTAAGTATAATGACCGAACTTTAATCTCAATCGAATGAAGGATCACATCGAAACACCCGGAAGTAAAAAAAAAATTGTCGTGCACTTAATTTTACGTCTTGCACAGGTTCCGTTCCGTTTCTTTTCTTTCTCTTTTTTCAAATGAAAAAGTGATAGCAAAATGGATTGTCAGAGTGTTCATGTACATAAGTCACATATTTAAACTGAGAGTAACCCATTCGACTCCGGATCTTGAACACCTTATAAATACTTTTTATAATGTTGTATATGAGATGCATGTTTTTCATTTTTAATTAAATATCCAGTCTTTTTATAATAAACGTTTATGTTCAATACATTCATTTTAATTGTCATCTGCTTGAACTATTTTCAATTATAAGCCTTTATATAGAGTTCAAATATTCTTCAATTTCTCTTATATTTTCTGTTCTATTACGATCATGCTATCAATGCATAGTGTTCTAGTATTATACACTCTATAGAGCCACAGGAACGTACACAGTGTTCTAGTACTATACACTCTACAAACCCACAGGCATGTACACAGTGGTCTAGTACTATACACTCTACAAAGCCACAGGCATGTACACAGTGTTCTAGTACTATACACTCTACAAACTCACAGGCATGTGCACAGTGTTCTAGTAATATACACTCGACAAATCCACAGGCATGTACACAGTGTTCTAGTACTGTACACTCTACAAACCCACAGACATGTAGACAGTGTTCTAGTATTATACACTCTACAAAGCCACAGGCATGTACACAGCGTTCTAGTACTACGCACTCTACAAAGCCACAGGCATGTACACAGTGTTCTAGTATTATACACTCTACAAAGCCACAGGCATGTACACAGTGTTCTAGTACTGTACACTCTACAAATTCACAGGCATGTAGACAGAGTTGTAGTACTATGCACTCTACAGAGCCACAGGGATGTACACAGAGTTGTAGTACTATGCACTCTACAAAGCCACAGGCATGTACACAGTGTTCTAGTACTATGCACTCTACAAAGCCACAGACATGTACACAGTGTTCTGGTACTATACACTCTACAAAGCCACAGTCATGTACACAGTGTTCTAGTGCTATACACTCTACAAACCCACAGGCATGTACACAGTGTTATGGTACTATACACTTCACAATGCCACAGGCATGTACACAGTGTTCTAGTATTATACACTCTACAAAGCCACAGACATGTACAAAGTGTTCTAGTACTATACACTCTACAAAGCCACAGGCATGTACACAATGTTCTAGTACTATACACTCTACAAAACCACAGGCATGTACACAATGTTCTAGTACTGTACACTCTACAAAGCCACAGGCATGTACACAGTGTTCTAGTACTATACACTCTACAAAACCACAGGCATGTACACAGTGTTCTAGTAATATACACTCTACAAAGCCACAGGCATGTACACAGTGTTCTAGTACTATACACTCTACAAAGCCACAGGCATGTACACCGTGTTCTAGTTCTAAACACTCTACAAAGTCACAGGCATGTACACAGTGTTCTAGTACTATACACTCTACAAAGCCACAGGCATGTTCACAGTGTTCTAGTACTATACACTCTACAAAGCCACAAGCATGTACACAGTGTTCTAGTACTATACACTCTACAAAGCCACAGGCATGTACACCGTGCTTTAGTTCTAAACACTCTACAAACCCACAGGCATGTACACAGTGTTCTAGTACTATACACTCTACAAAGCCACACCTAACACCTGTCCTGGAAATCACTAAACTCTTGAGCTTGAGTTTGAACTGGAGATTTTGTTTTGACCAATCATAAACTGGAGATTTTGTTTTGACCAATCATAAACTGGAGATTTTGTTTTGACCAATCATAAAAGACATTAAAGTTAAAATGTAATTTCCAATTAGCTTATATTGGGAACTGACTCTCAGACTCAAGCTCAGAGTTTTTAATCTACAGACTAAGTAGATATTGTGGTGCATGGAGTTGTAGGATACTTAACCTCCCTCTACAGATAATCCACACTGACAGATAACCAATCAATTGTCAAGCTCACCCGTCGATCACTCTGTTGGGTAGTTACCTAGGCCATCCAGTCAATCTCATCCTGATCAGGAGTAAATTTCCTCGATGGCAACTAAATTTAGATTGAGCCTGGGTAGAAACCGGCTTATATAGTGTCGGTCTTTAAGGTGATGTATATAAGTCGGTCTTTACATTGGTGCATATAGCGTTCATGTTTAAGGTTTGTATGTACATATATTTCGGTCTTTAAGTTAATGTATATAGTGTCGGTCTTTCAGGGGATATTTATATAATGTCTGTCTTTAAGTTGATGTATATATGTCGGTCTTTAAATTGGTGTATATAGTGTCAGTCTTTAAGTTGATGTATATATGTCGGACTTTAAGTTGCTGTATATAGTGTCAGTCTTTAAGTTGATGTATATATGTCGGACTTTAAATTGGTGTATATAGTGTCAGTCTTTAAGTTGATGTATATATGTCGGTCTTTAAATTGGTGTATATAGTGTCAGTCTTTAAGGTAATGTATATATGTCGGTCTTTAAATTGGTGTATATAGTGTCAGTCTTTAAGGTAATGTATATATGTCGATCTTAAAGGTAGTGTATATTTGTCGGTCTTTAAGGTGATATTTGTAGTGTCAGTGTTTATGATGTGTACGTGTCAGTCTTTAAGGGGATGTATAGAGTATCGGTCTTTAAGGTGATGTATATGTTCCAGTCTTTAAAGGGGTGCGTATGTGTCAGTCTTTAAGGTGATGTATTATTGTTGGTCTTTAAGGTGATGTGTACGTGTCGGTCTTTAAGGTGATGTGTACGTGTCGGTCTTTAAGGTGATGTGTAGGTGTCGGTCTTTAAAGTGATGTGTACATGTCGGTTTTATGGGGATGTATAGAGTGTCGGTCTTTAAGGTGATGTATATAATATTGGTCTTTAAGGTGATGTATATGTGCCGGTGTGCCGGTCTTTAAAGGAGTGACTATGTGTCGGTCTTTAATTGGATGTATATAGTGTCGGTCCTTAAGATGATCTATATGTGTATGTCGTAAAGGTGATGTGCAGCTGTCAGCTTTTATAAATTCCATGAAAAAAAAATTATAGGGTCGGTCTTCATGGTGATGTGCATGTGTCGGTCTTTAAGATGATGTATAACTGTCGGGCTTTAGAAATTCCATAAAAAATTTTATTGCTTTTGTCGGCTATCTAAGCAGTCCAATGAAGGGTCTGCTGATCTACTTGGTGGTAACCCTATATCAACCATATATATATATATATATAAATATATATATATATATATATATATATATATATATATATATATATATATATATATATATATATATATATAGTGCCGGTCTTTAAGGTGATGTATATGATATTGGTCTTTAAGGAGATGTATATAGTGTCGGTCTTTAAGGTGATGTATATATTACTGGTCTTTAAGGAGATGTATATAGTGTCGGTCTTTAAGGAGATGTATATAGTGTCGGTCTTTAAGGTGATGTATATGATATTGGTCTTTAAGGAGATTTTTTATATAGTGACGGTCTTTAAGGTGATGTATATAGTGTCGGTCTTTAAGGTTATGTATATAGTGTCGGTCTTTAAGGTGATGTATATAGTGTCGGTCTTTAAGATGATGTATATGGTGTCGGTCTTTAAGGGGATGTATATAGTGTCGGTCTTTAAGGTGAGGTATATATTACTGGTCTTTAAGATGATGTATATAGTGTCGGTCTTTAAGGTGATGTATATAGTGTCGGTCTTTAAGGTAATGTATATGATATTGGTCTTTAAGGTGATGTATATAGTGTCGGTCTTTAAGGTGATGTATAAAGGTAATTATATATTACTGATCTTTAAGGTGATGTATATAGTGTCGGTCTTTAATGTGATGTATATAGTGCTGCTTTTACTGGTAATGTATATATTACTGGTCTTTAAGGTGATGTATATAGTGTCGGCCTTTAAGTTGATGTATACAGTGTCGGTCTTTAAAGGGATGTATATTATATTGGTTTTCAGGTGATGTATATAGTGTTGGTCTTTAAGGAGATGTATATAATATTGGTCTTTAAGGTGATGTATATAGTGTCGGTCTTTAAGGTGATGTATATGATATTGTCGGTCTTTAAGGTGATGTATATAGTGCTGCTCTTTAAGGTGATGTATATAGTGTCGGTCTTTAAGGTGATGAGTACGTGTCGGTCTTTAAAGTGATGTGTATGTGTCGGTCTTTAAGGTGATGTGAATGTGTCAGTCTTTAAGGTGATGTATATAGTGTCGGTCTTTAAGGTGATGTATATGATGTTGGTCTTTAAGGTAAAATAAGAACAAAAAGAATTTGAGATTTAAACAAGTAACACTTTCTTATGGTTCAAGGAATGTTTAAGTTGTCAACCTTTAACACTTAATATTGTACTAGAAAACAAAGAGGCTAAATGTACTGAGATAATCTTTATATGCAGCGTGGTCAATAAACTTTCTTGCATGCAGAGCAAATGCATACATAGATACATATGTGTATACCTACATATGTACAAATGTACCTTACTAACTCCTTACTTAATTACAAGCTTACTTACATACCCATTCCACGCTGACCATATGTACGGACTTTTCAGCATTATACGAATAGTTTCCTCATTGTTGCGGAAGTACGGGGGAATACAGAAAAAAGTGCAATTAAAAAAAATCAAAATTAACATTTTTCACGGATGATTTCTTTGAAATTCCTGCATCAACTGCTTGAATTGTTTTGACAAAAGTCTCTAATATTTCAAAATATTGAAAACTGGAGGAATGAAACAGAAAATAACCCCGAAAAGGACAGATAACTCTATTTTTTACTACGGATAAAAGTAAGGCATTTTAACAAAATGAATGCGGTCATCCTGTCACTCACTCATTCCTTTAGATCCTTCCTTTCTTCCTTTCTTCTTCTTTGCTTTTAAGGTCTTTTAAAACATTTTCGACAGTTGTAAAAGTTTTGCTTTTCAAATCATTTTGAAATGAATTTGTATTGTGCTCCTCCATGGACAAATTGTTCACGTTCTACAATGACGTGGTTAAATGTGTGTTACAACAATGCATTTAGATTTTTAATGGGTTATGATAGGCGCCATAGTGCGTTGGGATTGTTTGTGAACAACAACGTCAATACCCTTTGCAGTTTGCTACTAAAGAGAGTGTATTCATTTAGAAGTAGAATTGCCAGTAGTAATAACAAAATCTTGAAAGAAGTGTTTTACTTTTCATGCTATCGAAATTCATCAATAACACTGGTCTACAGCCAATATGTTTCCCAAATAAATGTTGTCAAACTTTACTAATTCTGGGTCACTCAGAACGAAAATGATGCTTAAAATTGTTGATTGGCTCTAGTTTTAAAGATATTATACTAGGTCAGTATATACGACCCTTGACTTGGGAATGGCGGAGGATAAGTGAGTTATAAAGGGAAGAGATCTCAATTTAGACCAGAAATGACTAAAATACATTTTTGACTGGATCTATGAATAAATCTATGACTGGGTTTGGACAGTACTTGCTTTTTAGGCAAAACAATGAATGATGCAATCTGAAGCTGGTATTGCGTCTACAAATCATACAGTGTCGTGCTCTCTTATTTGTCAGTGTTTGATTTTGCAAAGGGACACATTTCTGTTTAGCCAAAGTGAGCAGAGATGCCATATGGTTAAGAAAGCCTATCACCTTTATTTTGGCTGCAAATTGGAGATCAGGACAAGATGTGGGCCCCACACATATGCTGAAACACTTGTGCAACAAATCTTGGCCAGTGGTTGAACAAGAAAAGGTAATCTATGCATTTTGCAGTGCCAATGATTTGGAGACAGCCAACAGATCATATCAGCAATTGTTACTTCTGCATGGTGCCTCCAGTTAGGAAAGGTGTGTCAAAGAAGAAAAGTGGACTGTGCATTATCCAAACATTCCGTCAGCTATACGCCCAGTACACCACGGAGAAGGACTGCCGGTTCCTGATGCACCAGATTCATTTTCGCTTGAGTCAGAGGAGGAAGAGGAAGAGGATGAAACTTCTAGTCCTGAACCATCAATGTCACATGACCCATATTTTCTCCCATCCTCCTCCTCTGAACCACACTTCATAACACAAGGTGAACTGAATGACCTTGTCAGGGATTTGGAACTACCCAAGAGTAAGGCAGAGCTGTTGGGCTCCAGACTACATCAGTGTAATCTCCTGGCAGGTGATGTTTGGGTTTCCATTTCCGTGACCGTCAAAAGGATCTTGTCCCATTTTTCTTCATGGAAGTTGATCTTGTAGCCTGCAACAACATCGATGGTGTGATGGCAGCCCTCAACATCGTTCATGATATAGGTGAGTGGAGACTGTTTATTGACTCATCGAAGACGAGTCTTAAAGCTGTTTTGCTGCATAATGGCAGTGTTTTGCCATCAATTCCAGTTGGTAATGCAGTCCATATGAAGGAAACCTATGAAAACATGAAACAACTTTTGAGGTGCATAAACTATGATCAACATCAGTGGCAGCTTTGTGGCGATTTCAAGGTTCTTGCTCTCTTGATTGGTCTGCAGACTGGATACACAAAGTACTGCTGTTTTCTCTGCGAATGGGATAGTCGTGCGAGAGATTCCCACTACATCAAATGAGATTGGCCACTCCGACAGTCATTGGAGCCTGGGATGAAAAGTGTTTAGCATCTACATCAAGAGAGATTGGCCACTCCGACAGTCATTGGAGCCTGGGATGAAAAGTGTTCAGCATCCACCACTTGTTGAATCAAGGAAGATTATGTTACCACCCTTGTACATCAAGCTGGGTCTGGTGAAGAACTTTGTCAAGGCCATGGACAAAACACAAGCAGCTTTCAAGTACATCCGTGGAAAATTTCCAAGATTAAGTGAAGCTACGATAAAGGAAGGTGTCTTTGTTGGTCCTCAGATTCGTGAACTTCTTCGAGATGATGCATTTCACAGTGCAGTGCTTGGCAAGGAAAAGACGGCATGGAAAGCCTTCTAGTTAGTGGCAAAAAAATTTCTCGGAAACAACAAGGCAGACAACTACAGGGAGTTGGTGGAAAACCTCCTCAAGGCATACAAAAGCCTTGGTTGCAACATGTCACTAAAGATACAATTTTTGCACTCTCATCTATATTTTTTTGCACCGAACTGCGGATCAGTGAGCGACGAGCACGGCGAGCGATTTCACCAGGACATTGCAACAATGGAGAAACGCTATTAGGGCAAATGGAGCCAATCAATGCTTGCAGGCTATTGCTGGACAGTGACAAGAGATGCTCCATTTAATGAATACAAGAGACAAGCCAAGAAGCGCCGAGTAGACACTGAATAATGACTAAACTATGTACTTATATATACATAATAGTTTTTTTAAACTTTTGTTTCAATATATGTTTTATTTATATAACCCTTTTGGTGTTTTTTAAAGTGCTTGATAAACAGGCCAGGTGAAATATTATCATGTAAAGCAACCATAAACACATGTAAAGACCTAAGTTTATAATTTTTGATTAAAACTCTACTATGTACGCAATATACTTAGACGTAAAATGTAAAAACTTAGATATCTTGGAAACAGTAGCCAATCAGTTGTTTTAATTGTCAGCACATCAAAAGCACATTTTATCTCTGAAGCAAACGACTTCGAAAAAATTGTAGACCAGTGTAATTAATCATCGGAGCAAATTGTTGTATTAATATTGTTTTGTGATTTTTGTGTCATATCTTGAGTGATATTTCTGGTTTTTATTGTTTATGGACTTAAGTCTCAAATAAATTTATTATTATTATTATTATTATTATTATTATTATTATTATTATTATTATTATTACCACTTTGGAGACTGAATTTTTATCAGATTCAAACAATATAGACACTGATCTGCCATCGCATAATGCACCGGCAAATCCGGGTCTATATTATTTGTTCTACTGATTATTCTTTCCAAACTGCGTAGACCCAGATCTACCAGCGCATTATGCGATGGCAGATCTGGGTCAAAGCAGTTTGCAGTTTGTGAAAGTTTATGCGGGAGTATATAAGGCCTCACATAATAATTTCTTGGATCAAAGTCTGAAATAAAAATAATGTACACAAATAACGAAGACTCTGATCTTGGAGTGCTTAATTTTGATAGATTTGGATCTGCAAGTTGTTAAACTCTATCCATTTATAGTATGCATGTATATATGGTATACTGATTAATCCAGCTCCGGTTTAAGAAGAAATTGTAATGGCTTATTGACTTCCGAGAAAGGAAGAGTGCTGTATATACCTGAATGTAGGTCTGCTGTCATAACATAATACTATGTTGATCAGTTAGCAAAGCAAAGCTAATGATCAAAAATATGAGGCAGTTTTGAGGTGTCTGATTTTCTCCATTGAATCAGTGGATAGGCTGACATGCTAGGGGAGCTGTTATTAAGTTTTATGTAAACGCTTTCTGTATGGTCATAGGTCCTAAACCCTGGGAGGGATAGCTGTCATACTTTGACTGTACAATCTTGGAGCTCAGCTCTTCCATATCTATGCACCCCAACCCCACAGACCGGTCAAGTTCGTTTTATGGTTGGCTAGTTGGTTTTAAGGCACTTTTAAGGCATTAGTGGATATATTATGCCTCCATAATAGGAGCTCAGTGTCTTTCCCCAAAATACACCAAGTCAGCAGACCCTGGCTGGGTACTCAACCCATATTCCTTAGATTACAAGTCTGACGCTGTACCAACTGAGTTACCGTGGCTCAAGTTCGTCTGAAAATCTTGGTTAATTTTGGGGATACAATTTGTCTATATGGTCGTAAGTCCCAAATCCAGAGAGATTTATCATACTTGGATTGTAGAATCAGGGAGCTTTGCTCTTTTATATCCATGCACCCCCAACTCACACTCTGACATCCACGCAAGGTCATGGTTATTTGAAATTCTTGGATAAGTTTTCATTTGGAGTTTTTGTATTCCTACTATATGACAGAGCATATTATGTTATGATGTTGTCTGTCCATCCATCCACCTGTTCCCTATTTAATTTCTGCACAACGACTTGAGTTTTCCAAGTAGCTTGCATTTGGGGCAAGGAAGAAACCGTTTCTACACAATAACTTGATTTTTATAACTGATAGCATTACCAACCTTTGTAAACTGACTGGATTTGATATAAGAAAGACATCAGTTGATTTTGTAACCCAAAGGTAAAAGGTCAAGGTCACTGTAACTACAAGAAGAAACATGTTTTCTGCAGGATATCTTAGTTCTTTATCACTTACTTTGACCAAACGTTTTCTGGGCCCCGCGTGGCCGAGTGGTCTAAGGCGCTCACCTTTAAAGATCACTGACATCTCACCTCTGTCCGTGTGGGTTCCAGTCTCGGGCATGGCCAACGTGGGTAGGTGAGAAAGCTTGCCAGTAGCTAGCCGGGGGTCGTGAATTCTTCCCGGGGTTTTCTCGGGTTCTTCCTCCATCAAATATACTGGCCGCCATGTATAGCCTATCATCTGCTGAAAAATGGCGTTAAACCCATAACAACCAAATGACCAAACTTTGTGGATGGTATGCATTTGAGATAAGGTAGACATCCGTTCATTTTGTTGTCAAAAGTTCAGAGGTCAAGATCACAGGGACAAAAAAAAAAGAAAGGAAAAAATTCCTGAAAACTACTTAAGTTCTATACTACATGCATTGACTAAGGTTTGTAGATGGACTGCATGTGAGACAAGGTAGACACCTATTGATTTTGGGGTTTAAAGGTCAAAATCAGAGGGACTCTAAGAAGGAAATGGTTTCCATGAAATTTCTCAGGTCATGTGTCACAAATCATGACCAAACTTTGTGGATGGCTTGCATTTGAGACAACAAAGGAAACTATAAGTTTGGAGGCAACTAGGTCAAAGGTCAGGATTACCAAGATGGCTTACATTTAAGTAAAGGAAGACACCTATTAATTTTGTATTGAAAAGATCAAGGATCTAACCCGTGAAAGAGGGCTTTATATAAACATGGGACTCTCGTTGTTATGGTCAAAAGTCTAGAACCCTGGAAGAGATAGCTGTCATACTTGGATTGTAAAATCAGTCAGCACTGCCCTTTCATGTTCTTGCACTCCTACCCTCCTTCTATTTCTCGGGCAAGATCAAGATCATTGGAAAGTGAAACATGTATCTGTATCAGGCTTGGAAGCAGGCAAGTGAAACATGTATCTGTATCAGGCAGGGTAGCAGGCAAGTGAAACATGTATCTGTATCAGGCAAGATATATAATTCCTAACAAACTGTTATTTTTAATGTGTACTTTTTATATCTATTATTTGATAATTTATTTAATATAGTCAGGTTGTTAACTGTTGTTTGATGTTATTTTTTTTTTTCATTTACATTTTCAATGATTTAACAATGTGAGCTGTGAGATAAAGCTTACATATACGGTACATTGCATTTCAGCTTGCATGATACAGAAATCTTATATCATTGATAGAAACATTTTTCATGTGAAGAGTACTTTTTAGTGAGTATGGATTTAGGAAGTGGACATGTAGCAATCCTAATGGTTTATGTAGCATGTGAGTATAATTTATTTAAAGATCTTTTGATTATAAATTTTAATTCTGTACAGCTGTAAGACTGTAATTCTACTGATTTAATTAAATTACTTGTTAGTAGTTTCTGAAATCTGCATGAATTGTCCCCCTTCATATTTGGAATATCATTTTTAAAAATGTGTCTTTCTTGTAACCCCTGTGATACAGTAAAATAATATCTGTGAGTGTCATTCAGTTCTTTTATTTATTAGCTGGCTTATAAAATTGATTATATACATACATAGCATGTGTATGCCTATTGATTACATATTATATATATATATATGTGTGTGTATGTATATATATATATATATATATATATATATATATATATATATATTATGCAGTTGCTGAAGATTGTGCATACATGGATGCAATGAAAAATGTATTCATCACAAAGTGTGAAAGAGAAAATGAAAAAATATCATTTGATGTCACACTGTACAAAACACTAATTTAGTAATAATTATACCACTTACTTTAAAGCAATGGTTGATTAGCTTTTAGCTCTACTGTCCATCGTTTATTGCCTGTCGTCCATCGTCTGACATCCATCCGTTAGCGCAAGTTTGTTATCACTCCTAAAATACTTAGAGGATTGCCATAAAGCTTTACACAATCATTCATCCCAAGATCTAAACACACATTCATCCTAGTTGGTCCTAATTGAAAATGGTGCTGCTAAGACATCCAATATGGACCCCACAGCAGCCATCTTGAAAATATTGTTATGGCTACTCCTCCTAAATGGAGGGGTGTATCAACATGGAGTTTTCACTTAAAGACTTCGTATGACGTCTAGTTGGTCCTATATAAAAATGGGGCCAATCTGATATCTAGTATGGCTGCATGGCAGCTATCTTGAAAATCTTGTTATTGCTATTCGTCCTGAATGGAAAGTCATATTGACGTAGGGTTTTCACCAGAAGTCTTCTTATAATGTATAGTTGGTCCTAAATGTAAATAGTACTGCCTTTACATCCAATACAGCCACAGTGGCCATGTTGAAGATATTGTTATTGCTTCTCCACCTGAATAGATGGTCATATCAACATGGGTTTTCACTAAAAGACTTCTTATGATGTCTAGGTGGTCCTAAAGGAAATGGTGCCACTCTGGCGTCCAATAAGGCCACTGCAGCAGCCAGCTTGAAAATCTTGTTATTGCTACTCCTCCTGAACAGAAAGTCATATCAGCATGGATTTTTCAGCAGAAGACTTTTTAATGGCATCTAGTTGCTCTTAAATAAAAATCATGCTGATCTGATATCCAATATGGCCACCACAGCTGCCATATTGAAAATATTATCACTACTTCTTGTATATTGAAAGTCAAATAAACATTGGGTTTTCACCAAAAGACTTTTTATGGTGTCTAGCTGGTAGTAAATGAAAATGGTGCTGAGCTGACATCCAGTATGGCCACCATGACAGCCATCTTGAAAATCTTGTTATTTTTACTCCTTCTGAACATAAAGTCATATAAGCATGGGTTTTCAGCAGAAGACTTCTTATGGTCTAGTTAGTCTTAAATAAAATTTGTGCCAATCTGATATCTAAATATGGCCACCACAGCTGAAAATATTATCACTGCTGCCATTATGGCATGGGGTTTTCACCAGTAGACTATTTTCAATATCTATTTGGTCCTGAATGAAAATGGTTCTGATCTGACCTAAAATATGGCTGCCACAATGAACATATTGAAAATCTTGCAGCTAATTCTCTTGAATGGATGATCATATCAATATAGGATTTCACCAAAAGTCTTTTAATGGTGTCTATTTTGTCCTGAATGAAAATGGTGCCAATCTTGAATGCGGTATGGCTGCCACAGTGGCCAATTTGAAAATCTTATTGCTCAAGAATATTAGATATGGTTTCAACACTCAGCAGTTAAAAAAAGAGAAATGGTGTACAACAAAAATTGTCTTATCTTGAATTACTGGAAATTCTTTTTGGAGAGTAGAGCATTGGTCCTTTCAAGGAACTCTTGTCTTATAACTAGAATGCAATTAGGTGCACTTGTATGCTTTAGCTTTGTCCACAAATATTGTCTAAAGGTTTTTTAATAATAAAAGAAAATGACACATTGTTATCATCATGACCATCACATAGCATACAATCTCTTTAACATCTTTCAATTCTATTATTTCCATATCTGCTGGTTTCAGTTCTTAAATTATGAGAGAGTTGTTCTGTGTTAAAGGTGTTACACAGAAATTGATAATAACTTTCAGTTTTGATTCACCCACCATAATGCAGAGCATATTAAATTATGATATTGTCTATCCATCTGTCTCTTCATCTCTTGCCAATTTTGTGTGAGCACAATAAATCAAGTTCTCCATTATCTACAGTTACCAAACTTTGTGGATGGCTTGCATTTGGGTAGGGAATAACGCTATTGACTTTGGAGTCAAAAGGTCAATGGTTCAGGTCACTGACTGAATAAAGAAAATTGGTGTCTGCATAAAAACATTAGTTCTACATAATAGACCTGGATTAAACTTTGTGGATAGCTTGCACTTTGGTGAGGAAAAAGACTATCGATTTTGGGATTAAAAGATCAAGGTCACTGAAACTGAAAGAATAAAAATGGTTTCTGGACAAAAACATTAGTTATACATTACAGACCTGGACCAAACTTTCAAGATGGCTTCCACTTGGTATTAGAAAGAAGCCTATTCATTTTGAGGTTAAAAGTCAAGGTCAGTGTGATTGAAAGAAGACAAATAGTTTTTACATAATAACTTTAGTTCTAGACCACATACCTTTGACCAAAGTTTGTGGAGGGCTTGCACTTAGGGTAATAAAGAAACCTATAGCTTCTGTGATCTAGAGGTCAGAGGTCATGGTCACAGTAAGTCTAATAAGAAAATAATGGTTGTTGTACAGTAATTTTAGTCCAAGACCACATACCTTTACTAAAGTTTCAGGTCATTAAGACATGTCTGGTCAATAATCTCCAAAGTCAACTATGCCCTACTAGTGTCTACATGGAGGAGTATTCAACACAGGGCTGGCATATAATGTACCATTTCATTGTATATTTAACTCCATATCAAAGAACAACAATCTACAGACACGTGTCTTAATTTCCTTGTATATTTAACTCCATATCAAAGGACAATAATGTACAGACCCCATTTCTTAATTTCACTTGTATATTTTACTCGATATCAAAGGACAACAATCTACAGACCCAATGTCTTAATTTTACTAATATATTTAACCCCATGTCTTAATTTTACTAGTATATTCAACTCCATGTCTTAATTTTACTAGTATATTTAACCCCATGTCTTAATTTCACATGTATATTTGGCTCAATATCAAAGGACAACAATCTTGTATATTTAACTCGGTATCAAGGGATAAAATTCTACAGACCCCATGTCTTAATTTCACTTGTATATTTAACTCAGTATCAAGGGACAACATTCTACAGACCCCATGTCTTAATTTCACTTGTATATTTTACTTGTATATTTAACTCGATGTCAAAGGGCCCCATGTCTTAATTCACTTGCATATTTAACTCGATATCAAAGGACAACAATCTACAACCCCCATGTCTTAATTTCATTTGTATATTTAACTCAGTATCAATGGACAACATTCTACAGAACCCATGTCTTAATTTTACTCGAATATTTAACTCGATATCAAAGGACATCAATCTACAGACCCCATGTCTTAATTTCACTTGTATATTTAACTTTAACTCAAAGGACAATAATCTACAGACCCCATGACTTAATTACATTTGTATATTTAACTCCATATCAAATAAGACCAATCTACAGACCCCATGTCTTAATTTCACTTGTATATTTAATCCCATGTCTTACTGTCACTTGTACTGTTTAAACTCAACATCAGAGGACAATAATCTACAAACCCCATGTCTTAATTTCACTTGTACAGTCAAACCAGTCCTAATTGTCACCTCTACATAGCAGTCATCTGGTGACAATGACCATTATAATTTCCTTCAGGCAAAGGACTATATTGAATAAGGGTCGTTTTGTGCCCCCCCCCCTCTCCAATTTTCTTCATTTGATATATATTACAAGTATGAGGTAGTTAGTGTTAGTTTCTGACATAAGTTTTGTGTTCTCTTGTAGGTTGCCATGGAAACCGTATGTTAAAAATATCAAAGAAGATAGGCACATTTTTCAATTTTTCCATGTTGTTCTCATTGATACTGTCTATCCATAAAGTATTCACTAAACTTAAAGTAACATTATGTATTTGTATCATTTTTCTAGTATAACGTTGCATAAAATAAAGTTATAATTTGTCACAAATAACCGAAATACTAACCCATGACGAATAAATCTAACTTACAAGTCAACATGAACTATTCTAAGCTCTGTTGCAAAAATAAGACAGTCACTGATCAAATCCAAAACTGTCCCTGTTTGAAATATTGTATATTGAGATATATATATATATATATATATATATATATATATATATATATATATATATATATATATATATATATATAGAGAGAGAGAGAGAGAGAGAGAGAGAGAGAGAGATAGATTGATAGATAGATTACCTCTGAGACACTTTTTAAAATATACAAATTCAACATTGGTTAACAATGACTGAATTAGTATCTGTATTCTTCCTCGCAGATAATCAGTGGAAATTAAATAGGAAAGAAAATATCTTGAGTCTACGAGTAATAAAATTATGAAGTATGTAAAAGAGGTGTAAGTATTATTAAAATTGGACAGTTTTGTGCATGCATCTGCCATGTGTAATATACAATAAAAAAGAAAAACAAATTCCCCAAAATCATTACTTTCCCTCTCGTGTATGCATACACAGGACATTAAATACGAATATAGTGAAAAGGACGTTCGCAGCAAAATGATCTTGCCTGCAAAATGTATATAACACTGAAAACGACTATATTTAAAACCGTAACACAGTCATCACTGCTGCCAACAGTAAATCCAATAATCCGTCACTGTGACACCTATGTCTTGCCTGTCCTTCACTGGCGAAACAATTTATTGCAAACGATTTAAGTGAAATGTCTTTACAGATGAATATTTTTAATGCTCCTTGTATGCAATAGTTTCCCAACAAGGGCCTCTTCCCCCTCCTCTCTCTCTCTCTCTCTCTCTCTCTCTCTCTCTCTCTCTCTCTCTCTCTCTCTCTCTCTCTCTCTCTCTCTCTCTCTCTCTTGCATATTAAAATGTTACATCCAACATAAATGCATGGGCGTCCGCAGTAATTTTTACGGGGGGGGGGGGGGGGGCAAAGCCAATTTAAACCTTATTGCAGACTTGCATTACTACACAATGGATTTTAAACAAATCCGGGGGGAATAGCAACTGACCCACCTTGCCCCCCCCCTGCGGAGGCCTATGCATACATGGTACCTATTTAAAGCAATGAAATCACAGTTGGTGACGTGGTATCCACCTCCCCTACCCCACCCCAAAAACTAAAATAAAAATAGCAAAACTAAAATGAAACAGACCATTAACTTTCATAACCTGCTAAACTTGGGTCAAATAACAATTGAAGCAGAGTATAAAATCCTTTTTAAAACAAAAGACAGAAAAGAAGAAAAAACAAAACAACATTTTGGACCACTATGAAAGTAGACGGAGTCAAGTTGCTGGGCATGCAGTAATTTTGAATGCTGAATAGGACCTTAACCGACCCACCCATCCACCAGTTTCATTTTTATCTTAAATAGCCCAATTAGACAAAGAGTTATGAAATTGAACAATATTTTATTTTTCACAAAAAAGGGGGCAGAAAACTGCCTTTATTCAAAATAGTCCTTTCCTACATAAATGTCATGTGTAATGGTCACCTGCTTTCTGTGGTCAGCAGCTAGGTATTTCCTAACTAAACAATGGTTTCTCCCTGCCTTAAGTGGTCACTGGAGCATATCTACAGTGACCGCTGCAAAATAAATTTTTGCTTCATGAGGAAGGCATTGTTTATATAAAGGAATATCATGCGAAATTGATGTGCAAACATGTCTTATCTCACTTGTACTCACAGTACTCCAATCAAATTTTCAAATGTGTCAATATATAAAATTCAAAAGTGAGGCATTTTTTATAATTAGGGTAGAGGGTCGAAGCAACTTGTTTGCTCGACGCTGGCAAAAGTAGTTGTGTTATTGCAGCAGAAATGGAAGTCACCTTTTGTGCCCGTGTGACAGGTATAGTTCCATATCTTCATCTATTTGCCTGTGATATAAAGCTATCTCTGATGAAACAAATGTATCTTTGAGAAGAGATACGAGTTACATCCCTTTTCATTAGGGTCAGGGGTCATTCAATATTTCAAACTGGTCTGTAATGGCATGAAAAGTTTCAGTTCATGGGTCACAAAGAATATAGATTCTTCAATTCACTATTCATCACAGGCCTCTCACATAAGCTGACTGTCTTTTCATCTTGGCAAGCTGAGCAAATGGCTAATCCAGAAAGTGTTTTTAAGCATGAACAACTGTTTCCAAGCCTAATTTACACAAGTTGGCGAATCAAAGAGTCAGTCCTCTGTTGTACAGACGTATGTAAGCCTTGAATCAGTAGTGAAATTAGTGTTTTATCATGGTGCACAAAACAAACTAAGATCAGTGATTATTTTAATTCAGTTATGATTTAATTTACAGGATGGACTGAAGTGAGCAGGATACAGTAATCTTGTGTGGAACATACATTTGGGAGAGAACAACATATAAATGGATTTTACGATTTTGTTGAATAGTGCACATAAAACAATCTTGATAAGGCAATAATAATAATAATAATAATAATAATAATAATAACAATAATAATAATAATAATAATATTAATAATAATAATAATAATAATAATAATAAAAACGATAATAATAATGATATTCAGTGCATGGTATTTGTTCAAAAACCCTTTTTGAAAGGTGAACCTGTGGACGCTATTAACAGGTTTGACTGAATATTTAACTTGATATCAAAGGACAACAATCTACAGACCCCATGTTTAAGTTTCCTGTACTGGTACATGTAACCCCATGTCTTAATTTTACTTGTATATTTATTCAATATCAAAGGAAGGCTGTCAACAAAGGAACATTTTTTGGTCATTTAAGTGTTTTTAATTATAGAAAGATTTCACTGTAATTTGTTCAAGACTGTATCCTGATTTAAACTATTCTCATAAAGTATTTGCCTAAGGTCACTACTCTGTAATGTTATCAATCCAATACTTGGCTGTGTTGAGTAAGTGCAAGAATTTTAGTGGAATTCTGCCAAATTTTCTATATACAACAACATTAGAAATAGATAACACAGTATTAGCTTGATAACTCAAACTTCAGCAAGATAGTTCGACACTAAAATAATGTGTCTTTGTTGACAAATGTCCTAAATTTGTATTTCAAGAAAACTTTTAAACATATACTAATACAGTCAACTTTGGTTAATAACACTTAAGCAAAACATGAAAATCAGTTTGTCTTTAAGCTGAAGTTTGTATCAAATGAAATCTTAGATAAGGGTGGGAGTAGATGATGACCTTGTATTGATAAGAAGGCCGGTACACAGACACACTCATGTGCGTACACACACATATACATGCAATAACTGCATTTATAATTGTGACCATAATTATTTGCTTTGTATCTTGCAGTACATGTAGATAACATATATATATCTATGTGAACTCCTAGCATCAATTAATTATCTAAAAACCATATGCATAGTGCTTGAATACCGTTATTTCTGTCAAGTATAGATAACAGAAATCGTTAACGCAATGACCAAGCAATTATCTATTACTCACTATTTTGAAGTTATTCTTGTCCTTGGAGCTAAACATAAAAAGCCATTAACAATAATTAGATAGTTTTCAATAAACATTTAATATGGACTGTATGTAATGCTACTATGCACCACTTAAGGAAAATGTTAAATGCATTTTCATACATGTGACAGAACTAGGATTTCAAACCAGTAGATTTGAAAATTTTGATCAGTAGATTGGCCTCTAAACCAGTAGATTTTTTTTCGGCATAAATTTTACTTTTCAAGGGGATGGAAAATAAAACAAGTGCATACCATAATAAAATAGCAAGTTTGAACATGAATCAGATTCAGATTCTGATTGAAAATGTTACAATAATAATTACTTATTACGAGTCAATATACAGTAGAATAATGAAAAAGGAACAGTTGTTTATCTGATAGTTCACTGCAAAAGAGTTTTCTTTTATAAAATCCAATAGCATTTTTAGTTAACTTCACAAGATCAATATCTAATGACCACTGATGCCATTCATTGTGATTATTAAGCTTCACACTTAACAGGCTTTCAATAGTTCTCTGGTCCATATTTCACTTTGAATCTCTTTGTATTTTGCGAAGAATGGAGATGTTGTAATGTTGTAATGACAGGACAACCATGCTCAGCCTGCAAAGAAGTTCTAACTTCAGTTTTCCTGTTGCTGAGTTTGTAAGGTTGCTGACAACACTCCAATACTCATCCAAGCCATGTTCACCCCAAGGAGGAAGTTCCTAACTTGGACAAGATGTATTCCTGAGCCTCATCCTCAAGGCCTTCTTTCTCTTCATGGCTCAGATCCAAAAATCTGTTTGCACGTTTTACCACTGTAAATAAAAAAAATAAAGATTGATTTAGACTTGAAATAAAAATGAAACAATAAATGATGATTTATGCTTTTATGAATAATTTATCCAAATTTTAAAATTAATTATCTTGTAATATATTTTAACTAGGGCTTGAACTAAATTTATGTGCATGAAAACTTCAAATAGTTATGAAATAGAAAAGATCCATATATTTGAAACACACATGCAAACTCTTGACCTTTGCTTCTCACCTGCAGACAACTAAACTCTGATATCCAAGCACTGTTGAACTTGTAATATTTCTTAGCCGGTGGTTTCTTAGCATTGGGAGAAAGCACACGTTTGGGATTGAACGAAAAATGTAAGAGCTGTCCTCTTAAAACATCTGGAAAAATACAATACCAATTAAACAGGACAAAAATCAAAATACAATACAATACCAATTAAACAGGACACAAATCATAATACTTACTTAAGGAGTTGACTGTGTGTTGGATCTCTGTAACCATCCTTTATTAAATCTGACGCTATTCCTTTCCATTTGCTTCTCCCCATAACTTGCATATTTGTTCAAGTTCTGATATTATTCTCTCTTACTGTCGTTGCACAGGTCATCTTTTCTTCGCAGCTCACTTTGGGTTCCAATAAACAGTGACTGTTGTGGTTTTGCTTTCCTTAGCGTGTGACCTTTCCATTCTTTTTTTCTCTTCTTGATCTGGGGCTCTGTTGACTCTTGTTTTATTCTTTCCCACACATTCCTATTTAATTTGCTAATACTGGCATGTATATTTATTGCTCTCAAGCATTAGGAGTCAAAGTTTGTTGTACTTTTGAAACTGTTCTGTTTCTGTAAAAACAATATCAAGAAAAATAAATGTTTTGTCCACTTTAGTATTTTCCAGCTATGTTCCACATATTGTTTCAATTGTCCACCTTTTTTTACAAAATATGTTTCGTTTAACATTAAAACCAAGTTTTTAACACTACTTAACAAATTACATGGACTTTTTTCAATAAATTACTTGAAAAGGGTAAGCCTTTATATTTTGGTGATGTGATGAGTTATTCACTGGTCTCAAATCAGAAAACATTATGGAGATGTACGTAATATCATATTGATAATGTTATGTGATAAACCTGTTTCAATATGTTTAAATGGTATCAGATTATCTAAATCATCACAGCAAATTGAACTAGTTTGGATTTTTTTATAAGCAGTTTTCATTCTGTCAGTGTGAAATGGTATTGTATATTTTGTTTTGTCTGTCGCAATTTCTATACTCTTTTGAAAATTGAGATTAAAGCTTGAGTGAATTCATGAAAGGTTATTGCCTTTGTATTTAATGCTCAATACAGTTTTATATATGTCTGAGTCTGTATCCATAAGGGCTGTTCCAAACTTGTAGTCAAGTGACATTCTGTGTTATCTGTATGCATGTATGAAATAACTTTAACTAAACGATAAAGGTGTTTCCTTATTACAAATATCTAGATACTGCATCCTTATTCACCCACTTAGATTTGTTGACAAACTTTGTGTCCTCTTTATGCAGAATTTTCACATGCCCATTTAATATTTTTAATTATAATAAATCTTGAAATTCATATGATGGTGTCACAAAAGGTGTGGGAGGTGTTTTGTCTGAAGTACCTGATTATATTAGGTGCAGGAGGTGTTATGTTTGAGATACCTGATTGCAAGGTGTAGGAGGTGTTATGTAGGAGGTACTTGATTATAAGGTGCAAGAGTTGTTATGCCTGATGTACTTGATTATAAGGTGTAGGAGTTATGTCTGAGGTACTTGATTATAAGGTGTAGGAGGTGTTATGCCTGAGGTATCTGATTACAGGGTATAGGGTTGTTATGCCTGAGATATCTGATTACAGGGTGAAGTTGTGTTATGCCTGAGGTACTTGATTATAAGGTGTAAGAGTTGTTATGTCTGAGGTACTTTACGATAAGGTGTAGGAGGTGTTATGCCTGAGGTACCTGATTACAAGGTGTAAGAGTTATTATGTCTGAGGTACTTGATTATAAGGTTTAGGTGTTATGTCTGAGGTACTTGATTATAAGGTTTAGGTGTTATGTCTGAGGTACTTGATTATAAGGTTTAGGTGTTATGTCTGAGGTACCTGATTACAAGGTTTAGGTGTTATGTCTGAGGTACTTGATTACAAGGTGTAAGAGTTGTTATGTCTGAGGTACTTGATTATAAGGTTTAGGTGTTATGTCTGAGGTACCTGATTACAAGGTTTAGGTGTCATGTCCGATGTACTTGATTATAAGGTTTAGGTGTTATGTCTGAGGTACTTGATTATAAGGTTTAGGTGTTATGCCTGAGGTACCTGATTACAAGGTGTAAGAGGTGTTATGTCTGAGGTACCTGATTATAAGGTGCAGGAGGTGTTATGTCTGAGGTACATGATTATAAGGTGAAGGTGTTGGTGTAGGTCCTAGTCTGATGTACACGATTACAAAGTTTTGGTGTTGATGTAGGTTTTAGTCTTAAGTACATGATTACAAGGTGTTGGTGTTGGTGTAGGCATCATGTCTGAGGTACCTGATTACAAGATGTAGGAGGTGCTATGTCTGAGGTACCTGTTTATAATGTGTAGGAGGTGTTATGCATGAGGTACATGATTGCAAGGTGTAGGTGTTGGTGTAGGTGTCAGTCTCAGGTACATGATTACAAGGGGTAGATGTTGGGGTAGGTGTTATGTCTCAGGTACATGATTACAAGGTTTTGGTGTTGGCATAGATGTTATGTCTGAGATACCTGATTACAAGGTGTTATGTCTGAGGTACATTATTGCACAATAATGCATGTTATTCAACATAACATTTTAACCTGCTGACAGAACATAATGTAATTAATATAATTTATCATATAAATCCATCAAACACATGATTTACTTCCATATTTTGCTCAGAATCTTGCAAAATAGAAATTATTCAACTGTTGCAATACATTTTACATTAAATGAGCACTCCCACAGTATCCTTAACATATGTCTACCAGGAGGTCAGCATATGAATACCAGAACCTCAAAATATGACTACCAGGATGATAACATCAACAATTAAAAGTACATTACATTATATTCTGTATAAACTACATGTTGACATGTTGATATGTATCTACATGTAGTGATTGATTAGTATCACTATCCAATTGTTTAATATGATATTGTAAATGTATTGGCTCATTGTAATATATTTTATTAGCTCTACTGGTCATAGACCATAAGAGCTTATGGGATGGTCTTTCGTCCATCATCCATTACAACAAGTATATTATCACTACTCCTCCTAAACTACTTAGAGGATTGCCATGAAACTTTAAACATACATTCATCCCATGGTCTAGTTGGTCCTAAATGAAAATGGTCCTGCTCGAACATCCAATATGGCCAATACAGTGGTTATCTTGAAAATCTTGTTATCGCTACTCCTCCTACGTAGATGGTCATATCAACATAGGGTTTTCACTAAAAGACTTCTTATGATGTCTTGTTGGTCCTAAATGAAAATGCTGTTGATCTCTTGGAAATCTTGTTGTCGCTACTCCTCCTACATGGGTGATCATATCAACATGGGGTTTTCACTAAAAGACTTCTAATGAGAGTTGGTCCTAAATAAACATGGTGCCAATCTGACATCCGATATGGCCACCATAACAGCCATCTTGAAAATCTTGTTTATCGCAACTCCTCCTGAACAGAAAGTGATATTGACATGGGGTTTTCAACAAAAGACTTCTTGCGATGTCCAGTTGGTCTTCAATGAAAATAGTGCCGATCTGACATCTAATATGCCTGCCACACAGTGACCATCTTGAAAATCTTGCTATTGCTGCTTCTCTTGAAGAGAAAGCCATATTGACACAGAGTTTTCACCAAAAGACTTTTTATGCTGTCTAGTTGATCCAAGATGAAAATGGTGCCAATGTGAGGTCTTGACACGGCTGCTACTGTGGCCAGTTAGAAAATCTTGTTATCACTACTTCTTCTGAATGAATGGTCATAACAGCATGGAGTTTTCACTAAAAGACTTCTTATAATGTTTTATTGATCCTAAATAAACATGGTTGCTGATCTGATTTCCAATATGTGAAAATCTTGAAATTCTTGTTTTCACTGCTTCTCTTAAAGGGAAAGTCGTTTTCACAGTGGGTTTTCATCAGAAGAGTTCTTATGGTGTTTAGTTGGTCCGAAATAAAAATGAGTAACCCTCAATATGGCCACCATGGTGGCTATCTTGAAAATATTGTTATCTCTACTCCTCCCAAATGGATGGCTATATCAACAGGCGGTTTTCACCAGTAGACTTCTTACAATACTTAGCTGGTCCTAAATGAAAATGGTGCTAGTCATACATCCCAAAAATCTTGTTGTCACTACTCCCCTTGAATGGATTATCATTATGACATGGGATTTTCAACAAAACACTTCTAATGATGTCTACTTTGTCCTAAATGAAAATGGTGCCAATCTGACATCTAATATGTCCTCCACATCTGCTAATTTAAAAATCTTGTTATCGCTGAAGAATATCAGAAATGGCTTTAACACTCAGCAGTTAAATGGAAGAAATGGTCTTATTTTGAATTCCTGGAATATCTGTTCACCTAGTAGAGCATCAGTCCCTTTGAGGGACTCTTGTTTCTTTTTATGATGGATTTAAGTCACATCTGCCTTACCAAAAATTAGATGTAGGCATTTTCCATTCTGGTAACAGCAGTGGTAGATGTGATTAGTTAAAATTTTGATCAAATATTTCCTATAAATCCCGAAAATCTATGAAGGATTACAGTCATATTTTGCCTGGTAACATTATTAAGTAATTACTTTTCATATGCCACACTTCCACCCCACCCCCTCACCCCCCTCCCCATCTCTGCTTGAGCCAGTTTCAAGGTAATTTGACTATATTCTTTAAGTTTTTGGTTTGTTCTTTTACCTTTGGATGTCCATAGGTTCAAGTCTTTAAAAGATTGCTGTCATATTTGGACTGAAGTTTTAATTGCTAAGCTTTCCTTTCATACACTTGAATCCCTCCTGCTGCATCCTAGGCAAAGTCAAGATCAGTTAAAAGTTTTCTGTTTAACTTTATATACCCTCTGCTAGAGAAAAGAGGGTATCTAGTAATCGTTGTGTCCAACCATCCCTCCATCTGTCCATCCATTCTACAATCACTTTGTTCCTACAATTTTTTTTAGAGTTATTGCCCTTTTTGTCTTGTAGCAGTGTATGACACAATATTGCCAGTGTAAATAGTCCTGTAGTTTTTGATGGATTATCATGAAACTTGGTAAATATTAAGTTCGTCACCTGAAGATGCGCATATCAACAAATTACTTTTCTCCTGCAAGTTTTGTTAGAGTTATTGCCCTTTTTGCCTTTTAGCTTATTGCAGTGTATGACACAATCTAGTTAGCGCAACTAGTACTACAGTTTTGTGTTGCAGTTTTTATGGATCGCTTTAAAACTTGCTACATAGTATGGTCTTCATCTAAAGATGCTCATATTGACAAATCTTTGTGCTTCTATGATATTTGTAGGAGTTATACCCCTTGTTGACTTACAGTCGGATGCAATGAATGAAAAAAATTTATGAATGCAACTGCTTGCAGTTTTTAGTGGATTGCTGTGAAACCTAGCACATATTATGGTCATCATCAGAAGATATGCATGTTGACAAATCATTATACTCGATATTTACAGAAGAGTTATCGTCTATACTCGTGTATAATCCGTTACCAACTGCAAACTGCATAGACCCAGATCTGCAGTCGCATAATGCGCCGGCAGATCTGGATCTATGCAGTTTGTAAGGAATAATCAGTAGAACAAACAACATAGACCCTGATCTGCCGGCGCATTATGCGACGGCAGATCAGGGTCTATGTTGTTTGCATTTGGACCCAGATTATACGCGAGTATAGACGGTATGTACCTTTACTTTACTATAGATTCATCTCCATCATGGAGTAGGGGTGGGATGCAGCAGAGACAGGTATATATTTACATGAGTGAATTGATCACCATTCCTCTGTTTCTATATACTGGTAGTCATATGCCCTTTGAGAGAT
This sequence comes from Margaritifera margaritifera, assembly GCA_029931535.1. Classification (NCBI taxonomy): domain Eukaryota; kingdom Metazoa; phylum Mollusca; class Bivalvia; order Unionida; family Margaritiferidae; genus Margaritifera; species Margaritifera margaritifera. Next base: position 1,988,229 of record JAQPZY010001437.1, on the reverse strand, counting down.
TTATACTTGAACAAAACACTTTAGCATTTCTCTTTTATTGGCCAGATGCATAGTATTCCACCTTATGGATTGATGATGTCTGTCCATCCGTCCATCTATCTGGCAACAACACTGAGGTTACGGTTTACATTTAGTTAATTGTTTCTCAAATACTATCGAGTCATGTTACTTGGTATATATATGCTATAGGAGTACTGCAGCCATCAGTGAAAACTAGTCAGTGTGACCTATATCTCATGTTTCATTGAGTTGTGCTTAACATTGCATTAAGCTCAGTTTCTCTAGGTTAGGGTTAGCATTAAGCTCAGTTTCTTTGACATTATTCTAACTTGGGATAAAATGCATCACGAGGAGTATATACACCCTTCAGCCCAAACTAGGTTACTTTGACTTATATTTCCCACCACAGTGACCTAAGTTAACCTTTGCATTTCGCTTAGTTTCTCATATACTATTGCGTTTTGTGTCATGTAAATTTGTACATGTGTCATAAAGATTACTACACCCTTACGTTAAAACTAGGTCAGTGTCATGTATATTGTACACTTCATTGACCTTCATTAACCATTACGTTTACCTCAGCTTTTCAGACACTACAGAGTCATGCTACTCTGTATGTAGATGCATTATAAAGCGCAGTGCACCCATAATTCAAAACTGGATCAATGTGATGTATATTTCACACGACAGTGACCTTAATTAACCTCAATGTTCAGTTCCTCTTCTCAGACACTGCTGCCTCAAAGTCATGTAACTTTGTATGTAGATTTTTCATGAGAAGTAGTACTACACTCCACAATCAAACAACACCTGGTAAGTCACTGTGACCTTTATTTCATGCTCCAGTGATCTGTATTAACATACATATTTAGATCAGTTTTTAAACACTATTACTGAATAGTAATGTAGCTTGATACATAGGATGCATCATAGGAAATAATATACCATTTAGACAAAACAAGGTTTTGCAATCCGGCCATACCACCATTGGCGGTTTTTTGAATGCACATAAACCCACACCTCCAATTGTCTCTGTGCCAAGGTTAAGGTAATTTATCAAATCTTGTTTAAGTAGTTGATTTAAATATTTTTGTATTGTGATAAGTCTTTACACCATTGAAAGATAGCTGTCATACTTAGAATTTTGGTTAGAGTTGCCATGCTTGATCCTCTGAATCATTCAGATGGCATGTGCAGTTCCTGTGGTATGCCACAGTTTAAGTGTAACAACAATTTTGCATGGATTTGGAACCTATGATCCTGTAGAAAAACTTTACAATGACCTTGATTATAACTTTGTATCAGGAGGCAGATGCAAACTGCTCCCCAGATGGTGCTGTCACTTCTCTCAAAACATGACAAATTGATATCTGCAGCTTTCTGGCAGAAATGCCTGCACTTGTTTTTACCTCAGTTTTCAAGCGATTAGCAAGAAGTAACAGAAAATATAGAAATTGCAATCCTTGTGCCTACAACTTTTGTACTCTCTTAACTTTTCATAATCTTTAACCAAAAATCATGATCTAAATGACAATTGAAAACAAGGCTGATCCTGGGGTTACATGGTCTCGCCAGGCAACAGCATTGTTTACCTACATCATGGAGAGCGGTTTTGGGGGCATATGGTAGGTTGGGGGATGGGGAAGGCTGGGCATCAAGAATGGACATTTTTGAGGTTGCAAGAAAGTTTGCCACTGGTTCTAAGCGAGTCATTTGGTTGATATTAAGTATTCAGGTGATTCATGTTTTCAGTTATTGAAGTTTTTTCTGTAGTTTGATGCAATGAAGTCAATCATTTTGGAATTCAAATCAATTAGACTATGCTATAATTTTGATCTGTCATTGAAATTTTAAAATTCTAATATTGCTTTACCTATCTCGGTGAATGCACACCATGTCCTTATAGTAATTTACATCCCATTCCCTGGTTCATGTCCTTGGTCTTGTTACACTATATTAGTTTATTTTTATCTTCTCCATGTGCTGCACTTAGTGTGATTAAACCATCCACTGTAGCTAATGGGAGATAAATATGCAATAAGAAACATAATTGGTTGAGTCCATCTTACATATAAATAGGGAGATAAATATGCAATTATTATACCTGTACGAAATTTTTCGTCCGTAAATTAAACGTACCTGATAGGGGTGAAACGATTAATCGATATATTAATGTATCTATATTTTTTCTATATCAATATCCATATCGATATAAGAGGGAGAGAATCGATACAAAACGATACTTACTCTATGCAAGTTACTTTAATCTTCAGCAGTCGTGAATAATTATTAGTCATTTGCCTTTTCATTCTTTAAATTGAGAATTCATCCGAGACAGCCGTAGCAAGTACATGCACTCATTTCTGTCAGTATAAATTAAAAGCAATTGACAGCACCCACTCACCTTCTACAAATGAACACAAGGTGACTAACTCAGGTGGTTCGAAATCTGCCCCCAACTGCATTCTAATAAGTTTATCTCGTCTGCACCTTCAGCCACTGATAACATATATCAACGGAAAGAAGACATTGGAGATTTCTTCCCTGTGTATGATTTAAGTACTTTACTGGTCATTTAATAACCACGTTTACGCGAAATTTATCTGTTGCATCGCATCTTGTCTACTTGGATCAAATTGAAGGTTACACATCCGGTGTGTCACGCAGTGTTACATGCAATTCTGATTAGTGGTTATTGTTCGTTCAAGTCCAAGATAAAACAACAACCACTAATCATAACTAACTGTAGTGTGTTCACTGCGTGACATACCGGAAATATTGGCATTCAAACTCTATCCAAATAGATACAAAGCAACATAGAAACTTCACACAAAAGTAACTATTAAATGATATGTGTAAAGTACTTAAATTGTACATGGGGATAAAGTTTGGAATATCTCTTTTTACGTTGATATATGTAAACAGCGACCGAGCCTGCCGATTGGATAAAACAAAAAAAAAACAAAACACACACAAAAAAAAAAACAAAACACAAAAAAATAGCACAGAATCGGCAAGGGGGCAGATTCCAAACCGCACGAGTTATAGCCGCCTCGTCGATTTGTAGAAAGGGAGTGGGTGCTGTCAATAATTTCCTTTTTCACTGACAGAAACAAATTGCTGTGACCGCGGCAGTTGATATACATCTGCAGGAAGTACAATGTGAAGTATTTGACTATTAGTCATCTCCACTCCCACACTCGGACTTGTTCCAGATAAGAATTTCATTGCACAAGGAAATTGCACTGTTTCTTCTGTTTTGAAGATAACACCGTAGTCTCTTCACAATTTAAGTGAAGACTGAAACTGGCAATAAGATTTTTTAAAAACATTCATACATTGTAAAACAAAGAGCGTGGAGACCAGTATGAGTCATGCATATAATCGAATGGAGCAGACTGAAATGGCCTAAAAGGGTGAATAAAAATCACTAACAGCTAGTCTGTTTAGAAGTTGTTTTTTTATAAACCTTGTCAAGGATGAGAATGGCATATGAACAGATGAAAAGTCTACGTTTGTTTGTAATCTGCATACTGGAAATACACCCAATATGTCAACAGATAAGAAATGGCACCACCCTACCATTGACAGACATTCTAAAGATGAAAAGACTATCTAGTTGATATGTGTATCGATAATGTATTGTATCGTAGGCTGTGTATCGAGAATCGTGATCGATGCATGGCAGAGGTGTATCGTTTCACCCCTAGTACCTGAGGCGTCAATTTTTAAAACATTCCAGGCGTGAGATCTAATAAAAACTGATCTGAGACGTAAACCAAGCGGAACTGAGATGTAAGTCAGGTGAAATTTGAGGCGAAATATGTAAATTAGCTCCGCACGGAATTACACTTTGACGCCTGGAAAATGCTAAAGCTTGACGCCTGGAAAATGCTTTAGCTTGCCGCCTGGAATAATGTTTTGGGTTCCTGCCTCCCTCCCAAAAGACGCCTGGAACAGAATATTATCAGGGAAAGTGACGGGTGTCATTTTAAAGGACCAGTATTGAGCATCATTTGAGAATTATATGATCAGGCCTTCCTGGAATGAACAAAAATATATTTATGTTTTGATGAACCCCCATTTAAACAATAAAGAAATTACAACAAAAAAAAAATCGCTGCAAACTGATTTTATTCTAGAATTTTGTATTGTATTGGTAAACACCTTCAAAAGTTTTAACCGACTTGATTTAAATCGAAACCTAATATGTGGTCATGAGTTTGCAGAAATGAAAAAGTGTGACAACACTTCTGTTTTGTATTCAAATAGGGGTCTTGAATGCTTTGGACCTATTAGATACTTTGTGATAGTTGATACAAATGATGAGAATTTTGATATTGTTGCAATTGAAGTAGTTCTTTATTTTTGTAATGGAGCATGTGTGCAAAACACTAAGATAATAGCAGAGACTATATGTACTTATAGTGTCACTGTTTTCTAAAAACTGGGGTTGTAGTTTTAAACTGTTTTCTTTTGCATATTCATATGCACACTTTCTTTCATAATTGTTTGAAACAGTTTTATCAAATCTAAACGTTCTTTCACACAGTTGTGCAATATATTAGTAGTTTCTATCATAACATTTAAAAGTTTATTAAAATGAAACCTCTCAATAGAGTACAATGATGCTCCGATATGCTGTTCAATTTCACCTTGAAATATGCTATTTTCCTTGCAAAACGGTTACACATAAAGCAAATGCAAGAGACTTTGTGAGTGTGATTTGGATCATATACAATAAATCACTAAGGAAAGATTCCACAAATCCAAACTGATCTGGAGAAAGGCAAGCTCTTCAGTATAAGGAATCTCTCAAAGCTGTTTTCTCCAATATTCACATGTTATTCCTCCAGAAGCAAATCCAGATAGGCAGTGGGGTGGATGGTGTCAGATAGTTTGGCCCACTCCTTTTTTTGAAAACGTAGTACACGTTTAGGTGAAATACAAGAATGAAGTAAAATGACCCACCTCTTTTAAACAAATCCTCAGAAAAAAATCATGCATCTTTCCCTGCTTCTTGTATGGCTTAGGTACCATATCATCCACTGAAAGAGCTTACAGCAACATATAGTATCTAACATTGACATTAATATGACTATTTACTTGCTTGGCAAAACAATATAAGCATTTAATTTAGCTGAACGTTCCAAAATCACTACACATTCTCTTAGAAACACATCTAAATGTTTTTTATGACCATCCTTTAAAAAGATTGTAAATTTTAGTGTTATCATTCATTTTGGAAGCGCTGTGACATTATATGTCAAACATTCAGTACTTTACATTTTTTTTAAAAAAGAAAACTTAATGCTCATTTAATTTTTCAAGACTTTGAAAAAGAATCACTTCCGTTTTATTGAAAGAGTCAAAATTCATTTCATGACGACAATTGTAGAATTTGTTATGTGATATCCACATTTGTGAAACAAATTAGCTACAATTTTGGCGTATATTGGGTAATGGTAGTTAAAAAATGTTACGAACATTTCATTATCGGGGTGGGTGTGGGTCTAGATATCTGGCCCTTATATAGCTTGAAACAAATATTTTTGCTCTGATTTATAATTTTAAAAAAAAAACAAAAAAACACGTGGCTTTTATTCAGGGGCACGAACCATGGATATTTTCTAGAAATAGAAAAAATTTGACACGCTCGGAAAAACGGTTGCTCGCGAAGAATTTAGAGAGTTTAATAATATTTCTCAATGTTGAATAAATTAAGTAGATATAGCTCAACAATTTCTATGGTGATTTTAATAGTTTTTTGCAATATTATAACACAAGCGGTAAAATTCACGTTGAGGGCACGAACATTGGCAATATAACCGATATAGTACACGTGTTGAGTATATATAGCCGCATTTTTCTCTTCAGATGTATGGGAAAATGCCCGTCTTTGAGTAAATGTCAAACATTTGCAAAGTTCTGCTGTCTGTTAGAAAAAAAAGTGCCAACAGAAAATGGAATGCGATAACAAGTCGAATTTAATTTGGTAATAACGTCACCCTATTGTCGATAACTGTCAATAAGATTGCACCGATAACTGTAGTTTGGCATGAGGTAGCAGTAAATGATACTGATATGCAAAATGATCGTCTCGATGATTATGTAGCGCAATATTATAAAGTCGTATCATTTGACGCATTAAATCCTAAGGGCAAAACTGCGCACAGATAAATGCCCGCCAATCATCTGCAGTCTGTAAATCAGCAAAATACAACACAACCTGGATTTTACTTACCAATGGATAACTCCATGACCCTGGTTCGCTATAGTTATCGCCAGGACTGTATGATCAGATGCTGCACATGTATTGGTATTACTTGCAATAAAACTTCCCAAATCAACGAGCAAAAATGTGTCTTCGAACATAAAAATGGAGCCCGTTGGAAAACAAGTCTGTCGCGTAAGCAACGGAAATAACCGCCGTTACTATCTCGATACTGATGGTCTCAGTCGCCGAAAACCGCATTTCATCTTGTATAAAAAAAAATGTTTTAAAACCCAGATTTGTGCTAATAATCCTTTACAGAATGCAGGCAGGATGGAATTGTTATCCCTCCCTCTCTCACTCAAAGAAAACAATAATTAAATCCATGATATATACATTTTAAAGTTTATACTTAATATAACAAGAACTGCCAATTGTGTTTCTTTTTCTGGCAGCAGTAACAACAGGGCCAGGTATAATATGTATCATAATTAGATGAAAAAGAAAAGATGGAAAAGAATCAAATTGTATAAATAATGATAATTTTACTTTTTTTTCTTTGGGATTACAAAAATCATTATTTAATCATTGATTTTTTATGGACATTTACTATACAGGAAATAAATCAAACACATTTGCTTTCTGTCTTCTATGAATAATGAGAGAGTTGTTTATTATTATTATTATTATTATTATTATTAAAAGTGTTTAAATTTACCACAACCAAAGAATGTAGCATAAATCTGGTAACAATATCAAGTATTTAGCAAAATGGAATTACTGGAAATTAAAAGAAAATCTTCATGTTTCATTTAAGGTTTTTAGAATATGAGTACAAATTTATACTTTGCAGAAATTATGTGCTATATAATTACCAAACTTTGTTTCTTCTATGTTCTATGTTCTGGTTTAAGCCTACTCATGTTGCATTTATTACTTAGCAACACTTCTGCTGTTTACATGTATTTTTTTAAAAACATTTTTTTGTTACAAAACTAAATGCCTTGTTGACAGATAGGGGTTGACAAAGTCTGAAACATTCTAGAAGAGAACAGTAAGAAAAAAGTCCTGAATGCAAGAAATTCCAGTTTGTATTTTTACAGTGCACTTTGCAAATTTAAAATGATCCCCATTGTAATTCTAAAATTATTGCAGATACTAAATTTTGCTTAACAAATTCAAAGAATATATTTAAGGTTAGGTCTTTTTTGCAAATGAAAAACCATATATTAAAGCCCTTAATTTTGGTTATCTCTGGTAAAAGTTCTTCATTATTACCTTATACAGAAATCCTCCTCCTGTGAATTCTAAGTCCAAATTAGCCACCTTCTGCAAATTTCAAGTCCAGTGCACCCTCATTCTAAACCCAAATTTCCGCCTAGTACAAATTTCAAAGGAAAAAATGATGTCTCTGAACATGAGTCTCAGTGTTTTCCTCCATGGCCAGGCGGAAAAATATAGAATTACGTCTCAGATGAGCGGCATCAGTCAGACTGAAATCTTACTGAAATCACGTCTCCTGCTCAATTCCGCCTGGAATATTTCCATTCCAGGCGGAAACCAAGTGGTTTCAGTCTCAATGACGGGTGGTTTCCGCCTCTCCATTTCATACGGATAACAAACATAACTGGTTGAGTCCAACTTATATATAAATAGGGAGATAAATATGCAATAACAGACATAACTGGTTGAGTCCATCTTACAAATAAATCGAGAGATAAATATGCAATAACAGACACAATTGGTTGAGTCCATCTTACATATAAATATGGAGATAAATATGCAATAACAGATATAAGTGGTTGAGTCAATCTTACATATAAACAGGGAGATAAATATGCAATAACAAACATAAGTGGTTGAGTCCATCTTACATATAAATAAGGAGATAAATATGCAATAAGAAACATAAGTGGTTGAGACCATCTTACTTATAAATAGGGAGATAAATATGCAATAACAGACATAGCTGGTTGAGTCCATCGTACATATAAATAGGGAAAATGTTGATTATAAATCAACCAAAAACATGAATTTCAGTTAATTACTGAGAATTTTATCCTTGATGCAGAATAGTGACAGAAACAGATTGATAATGTGTCTTGAGTCCTGTATCTACAATTCTTAATCATTTCTGACTTGTTTGTTTCGTATAACAAAAGAATGCATTCTGCTTTCCCTTAAGTTTTATCATACCATCTTGTATTTACAATAATATTTACATCAATACCTTACAAATTTATCTTATTTGCCTATACTATGCAGTTGGGACAAATTTTTGATCCATGTCTGAAAAGATTCCATTACTAATGTACAGTTCAGCCTTGTATGTCTAGCACCAATGTACACTCCAACCCTATTTTCCAATATACAGTCCAGCCTTGTATATCTATTATTAATTTACAGTCCAGCCTTGTGTATATATATATATATATATATATATATATATATATATATATATATACATATATATATATATATATATATATATATATATATATATATATATATATATATATACAGTGTATATCCATTTCTAATGTACAGTCCAGCCTTGTATATTCATTACCAATATTCAGTCCAGTTTTGTATGCCAATGTACAGTCCTATCTTGTATATCCATTACTAATGTACAGTACAGTCTTGTATACCAATATATAGACCAGTCATATCTACATTACCAATGTACAGACCAGCCTTGTATATCCATTACTAATGTACAGTCCAGCCATGTATATTCAACATTCATTTATCTGACTCTTACAATGTCAGAATAGAAATGATCATGTATAACAGATCATGCACAGTTTGCAGATATCAAATGCAAGAGTTTGAGTCTGAGGGTGAAACCCGAGGGTTCAAAGTCTTAATGTTGACATATAACCATTATTTATGATATATATATATAACAAACAAAAAAAACAACAACAAAAAACCAACAGTTTTCATAATGGACAAATGTTGGATTGCCATATGCATTTACAATAAAATTTGGGTACGGATGACATCACAATACCACACATCTCATACCAGTTGGAGCAAGCCTAGTCATGTAAAAATGCATGTACCAGTAATTCAAGGTCTAGCAGTTTATCTGTCAGGGGGATTTGTCCAATGTTTTTAATGAGCAGGTACCAGCAATTAAAGGTCTAATTTGTTTGTCTGGCAGAGGAATTTGTCCGGTGTCTTCAGTGAACAGATACCAGTGATTCAAGGTCTGATCTGTGTATCTGTGAGTGGGGTTTATCCAATGTTATTAATGAACAGGTACCAGTAATTCAAGGTCTGATCTGTTTATCTGGCAGTGGGGTTTGTTTGATGTTTTTAATGAGCATATACCAGTAATTCAAGGTCTAATCTGTTTATCTGGCAGTGGAATTTGTCCAATGTTTTTAATGAGCAGGTACTGGTTATTCAAGGTCTAATCTGTTTATCTGAAAGTGGGGTTTGTCCAATGTTTTTAATGAGCAGGTACTAGTAATCTTTTTATCTGGCAATGGGTTGTGCCCAATATTTATAATGAGCACTTCTTTGCATCATACTAAAAAGACTAGATTGTACTATTAATGTATATTCTTTTTTTCAGTTGGTGTATTTACAAGGAATCTGGTCTATGGGGGAAATGATAGTACTACCACTGAAAAAAGTACAACCCTCACTTCAACCACATCGGTCCAACTCACTACATCACTTGGTAAGTTGGTATTTAAGTTCTGTTCTCTTCAAACCCCTCTCAAATCTTCTGTAATTCTACTCACTGGTATGTTGAGAAGGACAAGTTAAATACAACTAGATATAGTAATCATTTGCTATAATGAACTATGACCGAAATGGAATCATTTATCAGTCATAAAGTAATTGCTGTGAAAATGTTTTTATTAAACCAGTCCTTTGCAAAAGCATTGAAAATGTGAAACTAGAATTTTCCAGAACTGATGTACACTACTGAATTCAGTGCATCATGTTTTTTTTTTAAAATTTGTCAGTGGATTATAGCTAATAACAAATGCCATGCAAAAATGTGTCACTATCCAAGAGTTTTCATGCCACAGTGACCTGTACTAAGTTTAATATTTGGTTCAATCCTCGAAAAGTATTGTCAAAACGCAAAACATAACTTTGTATGTATATGAATTTAGCTTAAAGCTGCAATCCCTTCCAAAACAATTATTTAACTCGTACAAGTACTTTGTAACCCCCAACTATTTTAAATGATTGTATTATGACCCAAATCTACCCAGATCATAACTTTGATCTGTTTGCTTTTGGGGAAGCCCTAATGTTGCAGAATGAAAAAAAGTATTGATTACGCTGAATGATTTATTATTATTCCATGAAAAACATGTGACAAAAATTGATTTTTAATGATTTTACTACAGATAGGTTACCACGTGTCAGTAAATGCAGGAGAGAGAGAGAGAGAGAGAGAGAGAGAGAGAGAGAGAGAGAGAGAGAGAGAGAGAGAGAGAGAGAGAGATAGAGAGAGAGAGAGAGAAGTAAAAGAAAGAAAAAAGTCACTTAAGATACAAAAAGTAGTTGGATTGTTCTCCTATTTGTTCTTTGCTGAATTTAACTAGTACACAACATGAGATGCATGTATTTATCATGTTGTTCAAGGTACAGCACCAGTAAACATCTCCAGCCCCACATTAAGTGCTTTATAGACATCGGTCTCCAGCACCACATTAAGTGCTATAGGAACATCTACTTCCCTGACAACAAATCATATCAACAGTAACAGCTTCACCCACACCAAATTTGGCTAACCTTTTGCACATAAGATTCTCACGTGAGATCTAACTCAGCTTGAAAAAAAAATGCATCACATATTTTTTCTTTTGTATTTTTGCCATCATTATTTATAAGTATTTTATTGCAGTCGATATGCGTTTGAAAGAAATGATTTGTATTGCATATGCAAATATTAATAATACAGGGACATCATACACGATTGATTTCTAGAGTAAACATTGACCTAAATGTGACATTCCAATCTCACATCACATGGCCTTTATTTCAGGGGCACGAAGCACAAATGTAATTCTGGAAATAGACACATTTAGACACGCTCGGAAAAATGGTAACTCGCAAAAAATTTGGAGTTTGTGAATAAATTGAGCAGATATAGTTGAACACTTTCTCTGGTGATTTCAATAGGTTCTCCCAATGTTATAATATATGCGTTAAAATTAACGTTGAGGGCACGAACCATGGCAGTTCAAGGATACTAATCTCGTCACACTATTCTCGATAACTAGCATTGCATCAAAAACTGCAGTTTGGCAGGCGCAGCAGTAAATAATAATGATCTGAAAAATTATCGTCTCAATGATTGTTAAGAGCAAGATTACAAGGTCATCTTATTTGACGTATTAAATCGTGGGGGCAAAGCTGCGAAAGCGGCAGCCAAACTGTTGTACCTGTAAATAGGCAAAATGCAACACGGTCTTGATTTTACTCACCAACATGATACTTCCATGATTTTAAATTATCTCCTGGTTTCTATGATCAGTTGCTGCACATGTATTGGTATTGCTTGCAATGAAATTTCCCGAATTAAATAGCTAAATTTTGACAGACCAATATAATTTAAAATGGCGCCTGTTTGAAACCGAGGCTACTATGGTAGTTGTGTGTTGTAGTGCCTTCAAAAAGTTATGTGCATATTTTGCGATCAGTAAACCAGTCTCCTGAAAGTAAACAAGGGAAATAACCGGCGTTTTTGTCTCGATACCGGATAAGGTCTCAGTCGCGGAAAATCACATTTAATATTATGTGATTTTATTTTATTATTTGATTTGGTTTTTGAAAGCAAAATTCTTGAAGCATAATTCTTTATAGAATGCTGGAAGAATGGGATGATTCTCTAACTCGCATGAGGAAAACCAACTTAGAACAAATCTAAAATGTGTCTAATCAGAATCGAAGTCCAAATTTCTCACGTGATAACTCACGTGAGAAATTAGAAATCTACCTTATTTGCAAGCATAGTCAGATGTAAGAGGAAAGAATGTTTTCTAAGTCATACTTTCTCATGTGAACATTCAAATTCTCACGTGAGCAAAATCAGCACATGAGAAAATCGGGTTAGTTTTTCAATGGCTCACAAGATCTAACAGACTGCACACATGAGCTTGCAAAATCTACCCAATTTGCATACGTTCCTAACAAGGTTCTCATGTGAAGCTTATGAGCAGCTCATGTTAATTGGTGAGATTTTTCTGTATGGCCTGAGGAACAATTCTACACACTGGTCAGTTGTACTGTTGTGCCTATTTATGCGGTGATAAACAAGGTAACATATGTAGGAAAGTTTAGTATCTATAAAAAAAAGTTCTCCTAAAAAACTTATGGATGTACTTAAAAACTCCCTCCTTGAAAACAACTCTCTGTAGCTGTACGAACCAAGCAACTTGAACAGAGGTATATATTTTAATGATAAGGACTTGTTTCCAGTGTTACAGTTTTAAATAATCCATGAGTATGCCATTGCAAGTGAATTATGCCACAAATTGCAACATTTGAAAACAGGTATTTTGTTTTTAAAAAAAATGGATACCTCATTTTAAGTAATTATTTCAATTCTAACATGAAAATATAAACAAAATTCAGGTTATGTACACCAATTGCAGTCTGTTGACCTAGTAATACAGCATGTGAGCATTTTGCTCAACCATTGGTTTCTCACTCCTGTGATGATGTCTTGCTGATATATCATACTGGTCATTACCATTGGAGACATGCCACCAATAAAGATATCAGTTGTGCAATATAAATATCCTTTTTTTAAACAATATCCTGTATAGGTAAATCAAGTGGGGTCATGTTAGAATAAACAATGGACAATGATTAGTGAAGTTAAAAACTAGGATCAAGAGTGTTTGCTGCTTTCTTAGATATTAAAAAGGCGTTTGACACTGTGAATCACGACGGACTTTTTCTAAAACTCAGAAATCTGGGCATTCAAGGAAAGATTTTACATGTATTAAAGGAATCATACACAAATATTCAAAGCATTGTCCTGATGAACGAGTCAAAATCCGAACCTTTTCCAATAGAACGGGGTATTCGACAGGGAGGTGTTTTATCAACTTTTTTATATCTTGTTTATATTAATAACCTTTTACAAGAATTACATCAGTCAAAATTAGGGCTACTTGTTGGGTCAACTCCGTCTGGAAATCCAGCATTAGCCGATGATATAACTCTGCTCGCAAACACACCAATCCATTTGCAAAAAATGCTTGATATATGTAACAGATACTCACTAACATGGAACTTCACCTTCAACGTTAGTAAAAGCTGTGTATTAGTTTTTAATCAGAATAAGCAAACAACATGTGAGAAGTTTAACCGGAAAATAGGCAATCATACTATACCTATTTTAAGTGAAACCGAGCATGTTGGAATTCCTGTGTGTTCCAATATGAAATGCTTGACTAAAGTAGACAGATCTTGTACTAAAGGCAGAAAATCATTTTATTCTCTTGTAGGGGTTGACACAAATGAAGCTAGACCCAATCCTCTTACCTACGTCAGCTTGTACCAAAAAATTGTGATACCATCAGCCCTTTATGGTTGTGAAGTTTGGTCGAATATCAGACTCAAAGACTTGAGAAAGCTCGATGTATTTCAGCATCATTGTACCAAAATTCTGCAAGGCTTTCCTCAAAACACGCGGTCAGGAATGAGCGAAAGTTTACTGGGGATAAAGAGAATTATATCAGAAATTGATAAAAGGAAACTGAACTTTCTTGGTAAATTATGCCATCTTCCAGAAAATGTAACAACTAAAAGAATATTTTTATTCAGACTATATCTATATCTTTCTAGAAAAGATGTTACAGAACAAAAAGGCTTTATTCCAGATATATGTAGCATTTTGCAGAAATATAATATTTATGAATTTATTGAAATTTTTGTCAGAGACAAAATATTTCCAGGAAGAATACAGTGGAAACAAATTATAAAACATGCTACTCACAAATATGAAAACGAGCGCTTTACAAACTTGTGCCATACTGACATTTCCTACAAAAGATTCAAAAATGTTCATACTTCTATAAAACCCTCAATTCTATGGCAAACTCCAAAAACAACAAGAGAGTTACAGTTAATTACATCCCTTGCAAATGTTCTGATAACTGTTCCAAATAATACTATGCAAGTTTGTAAACACTGCACTTACTCTTACACAGATGTGATAATCCATGCATTTATTTCCTGTCAGAGCACTGTGCGACAACGAGACATATTTTGGACACATATTATAAATAACTTTGACATTCGTCTTGGCGTGTACCTTCATAATATATCAGATGAAGAATTTATTCAACATCTCCTTGGTAGAGAATTTCCCAACGGTATCGGCCTAGACGAGCCTGAAATACTGAGAAATTTTATAATGTCTGCCTCAGTATTTTCTGCAACTGTAATTCATGGATTCTTTTCATGGTAATAAGATCGATTTTCAGATTATCAAGATTTGGAATTATGTGATCGTTGAAATCTTGATAATCATGTCTTCATGCATGCTTCTATATATATATATATATATATATATATATATATATATATATATATATATATATATATATATTACATATACAATATTATTTTCTGTAAAATAATGATGATGTTTACGATAATTAAGCATTGAAGGATTGCGCAAGAGTGCACCATACTTTTGATAAGTATAGTGTCCTCATATAAGAATCCTCATAGGGAAAATCCACAGATTTCTCTCATGTATACCTCTGTTAATTGTATATAACTAATTCAATTAATTTCAATATTGTTTCATTGTTTTCTTTTTCATTTGTATGCATCCTTATCTCTGAAAAGAGGAAATAAAGATTGATGATGATGATGATGAAGTGGGGTCATGTTAGAATAAACAATGGACAATGATTAGTGAAGTTAAAAACTGAGCTTTAATTTGCTTTATGAGCCATCATTAGTAATTTGGTAAATATCAGTGAGAAAATCTGTCAAAAACCTAAAGTACCATCTATGCTCGCGTATAATTCGGATCCAAATGCAAACAACATAGACCCTGATCTGCCGTCACATAATGCGCGGGCAGATCAGTGTCTATGTTGTTTGTTCTACTGATTAGTCCTTACAAACTGCATATACCCAGATCTGCTGGTGCATTATGCGATGGCATATCTGGGTCTATGCAGTTTGCAGTTGGTATCGGTTTATACGCGAGTATATAAAGTATGTGATTCATGTCAACCAGTCAGATAACTAACTAGATGATATGTATAATAGATTCGTCAAATGAAGCATGTCATTGTTGGACAATATTGTAACACCATACCTGAATATGGGAGTGTCACATGCTATATAAACAAAATAGCTGACAGCATACCTTACGTACTTTGAGATGTTTAATGTAGAATGTGGCACAGTAGGAGTTAACTTCAATTTATTTAACTTTTCATTTATGAACTTGTGAACTTATTTAATTCATTACTTCAGTAACGGGTCCTGTTGATGGAAATTTGCGGTGTTTTCATAATGCATTTATTTTAAATGTACATAACCTACATGATATTAGCCAGAGTTAACTATAACAGCTAGAGTTATTTATGATAAATTGTCCTAAAATTTAGCATCTTATGGTGATTTTGTCCAGATTTCAGGTTTCACAGAATTACCCCAAGAAACTAAGACCCTCTTCTGTAGAAAATCACAATTTTATTCCAGACTTTTAAAGTTAGAAGTCACATTTTTCCACATTGACATGCCAATAGCTGGACTTTTTAGGTGGCATTAATTTGTTCATCTAAATTAATCATCAGAAAAAAATTACCCAATCAGCCTTTAAGTCTATACAAAGTACAACCAGTCTGAATACCAGGTAGTATTGTGATTATAAACAATTACTGTGTTTCAGTGTTAAGCAATGGATTTTGAAAAAAATAGATTTTCTGAGCTGCATTCAAATATTTCTGCCCATAATTAGTACAGATATAATTTATTTTTATTTCCTTCAGATTCTTTGAAACCTCCACAGACGAGCTGCCTAGGTATGATTATTTTGCTTTCTACTATTCAGATTAAGCAATAACACTAATCATTCTGCATTACTATAATAGAAATACAAGAAGATTGTATCTTTTATAAATTCACAAACTTTATATTTATGCATGGACAGTTTATCTATTTATGAATAATAATATGGTAATATATTCTAAAACTGAACAGATGCATACTGATACTTTTGGCTATTATTTATAAATGTGATGAAACATCATGATATATTTTTTTCACTTTGCTTCAAGCAAACAAGCAAACTCTGTATGATTGGTTCTAGAAATATTGAAATTTCTCAGTTGATACAATATAGCAATTTCTTAGTTGAAACAATATAGTAGTTTCTTAACTTTTACAATCTAGCCATTTTTCACTTGATACAATATAGCAATTTCTCAATTGATACAACATAGCAATTTCTCAATAGATACAATATGGCAATGTTTCAATTGATACAATATAGCAATTTTTTTCAGTTGATACAATATAGCAATTTCTCAATTGATACAATATAGCAATTTCTCAACTTTTACCATCCAGTCATTTTCCCTTGATACAATATAGCAATTTATCAATTGATACAATATAGCAATTTATCAATTTTTACAATGTAGCAATTTCTCAGTTGATACAATACAGCAATTTCTCAATTGATACAATGTGGCCATTTCTCAACTTTTACAATCCAGTCATTTTTCCCTTGATACAATATTGCAATTTCTCAATTGATACAATATAGCAATTTCTCATTTGTTACAATATAGCAATTTCTCAACTTTTGCAATCTAGTCATTTTTCTCTTGATACAATATAGCAATTTCTCAATTAATACAATATAGCAATTTCTCAACTTTTACATTCCAGTCATTTTTCCCTTGATACAATATAGCAATTTCTCAATTGATACAATATAGTAATTTCTCAATTTTTACAATATAGCAATTTCTCAATTTTTACAATATAGCAATTTCTCAATTGATACAATATAGCCATTTCTCAACTTTTACAATCCAGTCATGTTTCCCTTGATACAATATAGCAATTTCTCAATTGATACAATATAGCAATTTCTCATTTGATACAATATAGCAATTTCTCAACTTTTACAATCTAGTCATTTTTCCCTTGATACAATATAGCAATTTCTCAATTGATACAATATAGCTCTCCCTCGTTATATCGCGATAGTCAGGGTCTATAACCACTGACTGCATTATGTACCAAACCGTGTTATAGTGAGAATCGCATAATGTATGAGAATAGCATATTATACCAAACCTTGGTATAGCAGGAACTATCAATTTTTTTTAAAAAATAATAGTGTTTTAAAAAGGAAATAAACCTACAACACTAAGCTTCACCTTGTCTTCTTTCAATCCATATTGTTATACATTGGTATGATTTTGGACATGGGGCGATCATGTTATAACCCAGCATTTCTGTCTGGGAGTTGTAAATGCTGTGGATTCATTTATTTTCATAGGTATACATTTTTGTGTTGTTGCAAAATATGATATCTTCATTGTAGCTTACATTCATGGATTGGGCAATATGTCCTACTGTTTCTATAGAAGGGTTACTGTTCTGTGTGTCTTGAAATGTGTGGTTTGTAACAATCATGAAATCCACAAATAATGGTATCCCATGAATAATAGTGGAATATCTTGGACAGGATGATTTTTCTTTGATAAATCCCAGTCATATTTGGATGGGAGTTGATGAGACAATGCCATCATTCTTATTCTTAAAAAACATGTTAATGACAATCTTTTGATGTCAAGCTATAACTTAATTCACCACAACCAATCAGGGTTCAGAGAAAATCACTCCTGTGAGACAATCTGAATCTTAAGTTGAATGAAATTTGTCTGCAAATGGGAACTCATGGCAAAATCCTTGGGGTGATGGTTGACAACAATTTGCAATGGAATGAACATATTCAAGTCATATGTCATAAAGTCAATTCATCTCTCTGGTTATCAAGCAAAATAACGCCATATCTATCAGCTAAACATAGGTTAATATATTACAAAAGTTATATACAACCATACCTAGACTACTGTAATGTTGTTTGTGGAAACACTTCTGACAAAAATATTTGCAAATTATTCCGCTTGTGAAAGAAAGTTTGCAGACTCATCCTAGATAATGCTGAAAACATCCCAAATGCAACGAATGATGTTAAAATATTAACAGTAAGTGAACAAATATTGTTGAGAAAGGCTAGACTTACACACAAAGTTTCAAACAATATGGCCCCATTATATCTCAAGGAACTATTTCATGCTTGAAAACAAGCCAATACTCCCAATTTAAGATCAGTGTTAGCTAACCACCATTCCATTCCAAAACCAAATAAAGAACTCTTTAAGAAAAGTTTTCAATATTGGGGGTCACTAATTTGGAACCGAATTCCAAAAGAAGTTAGAGATAGTACTAATATTAATGCATTTAATTATAATCTAATTCAATGGATGAAAAGTGGAACCTGTTTGATTTGACAGATACATTACAACTCAAAGTATAAATTCTCAAACCTTCCACTTTGTTGTCTCATTATTTTCATACTGTATATACCCAATGTACCATGTTAGAGCATGTTCTTACAAAATGTTCTGTTTATTATGTCTATATATAAATCTAGCTTATTATCAATGCTTTATTATTATTGTGTGTGCAGTTATGCACATGTACCCTGAACGTAAATATGCATATAATAGAGGGCCACAAGGAGGATTAGTTTCATGCAACTAATTGTGTCACCCTCTTTAAATAAAGTTGTTATTATTATTATTATTATTATTATTATTATTATTATTATTATTATTATTATTATTATTATTATAAATGTTTACAAACATATAAAGGATGAAATCATTGTGTACTTTGGAGTCACTGTGGTAGAAAGGATTGTCTCAAAAAACAATAGCATCTAAAAGTCTCTTTCATGAAGTTACATAAATTGGAAGACTAAAAAGCATACAATTGTTGGCAAGTCCACTTACCAGGAATTTGCTGTGAACCTATTATGTATTTTATGTAAAAAGAGACAAACAAAATGATGATAATGAATGATGGATGTCTTTAATTTTTCAGCTAAAATTCACATAAATTTCACATTACCAACAAAAAGGACTGAATTATTCACACAGTGTTTTATGACACCAATACATTACTTTTTTAAGTTGGGTGCCAATTAGTAAATTTATTTAATTTATTTGGTCATTTTTATAAAATTGTTAATGACTGATGATATTAGCAAGGATTCTTGGCATCAAACAAATTTTTGGGATGGCAAGTGTTGGAATGGAAAATGATAATCTAAACCAAGGCAGGTTTTCCCAGTACTTTATTCAGTTAGTCTTTACTCAACCCTAATTCCCATCAAAACCAACCATCACCATCCAACTTATCTGTCCATGTCCTCTGGGTGTATATAAAGTCTAAACTAGTTAACATCCCATCGTTTCAAGCCTATATTTTAAATAGTGTTAGAGACGTTATTAAACGTGCATGTATAGTTAGATCACTTAACAAATTATTTGAGTATAACTCACACTCAGCTGGAACATCATATAATCAGATCTGCCATTTCACATAAGTGTGATGGCAGACTATCAGGGTCTACATTGTGTATCCGCTAATGACTTCAAGCAGACAGTGTAGATTTTTATTTACAGGTTAATTATATAAGGTAAATTAGTATGCATATATCCAATAAAGTATTGGGATATTGATCTAAAGATGCAGTATATAATGTTACAACTCTAGGTCTTAAAACATATGTGACAGAAAGAAAGTGAAAGCAGCAATGTAAATAATATCAACAAGCAATTTATTTCCCTATAATACAAAGTGAAATTCAAGAGATACGCACAATATTGTGAATCTAATTCCAAAAAATCCTAAATCTTCTAATCACAAATTAAAAAATATGGAATGTCTGAATGAGTTTCAATAGTCTTGATTGTCCTGATATAACACAATGATACAATCCAGAATGTCTTCGAATGAGTTCACAAAAATCCAAAGTAATGTATTAATTCAAAAGTCAATGAGCACTTTAGTAATTCCAATGAATATAATAAGTAAATAATTCCTCTCGAATTATATCTGATTTCAACGGCACAAACTATAAAATCTGATCTCAAATTGTTTCCCACAGACTGATCTAAAACAGGAATGAATTATTTGTTTACCAAATCCATATTTATACACATTTTCACTTGACCTATATCAACAGGATGTGAAGCAATCCAATGGAAAAAAACACATTTTAATTGTAAATAAGAATGACCTTGAACTCAAATGCTATGTAAACATTCTGTTTACAAGTGACCAGAATCTAAAGTTCACTTTACCTTGATGGACAAGATTTAAGCACACATTATAGATTAAATATACATAACAGTAAGGTAATTATGGTATGCATATATCCAGCAAAGTGATGGGATATTGATCTGCAGGTGCAGTATGTAAGGTAATTATGGCATCCATATATCTAACACAATGATGGGATATTGATCTACAGGTGCAGTATCAAGGTAATTATAGTGTGCATATAAAGCGATGTGGTGTTCTGTTTTGCAACATACACTGTGAACTGACTACTTTTTGGTGGGGTACCAATTGTTTTAGACTTGTGTGTTGCTGTACATATGTTAAAGACTCAAAGAACAATACTCACCCTTTAGAAATAAATAGGACCCATTCCTCAGTCCACAAGAATAAGACCCCTTTCTCAATCCACAAAAATATGACCCCTTTCTCAGTCCACAAAAATAGAACCCCTTTTTCGATCCACAAAAATATGGCCCCTTCCTCAATCCACAAAAGTAGAATCTCTTTCTCAATCCACAAAAATAGGTCCCATTTCTCAGTTCACAAAAATAGAACCCCTTTCTCAATCCACTAAATAGGTCCCCTTTCTCAATCCCAAAATTTAAGTACTGATTAAGATGTATTTTTTTCTAAAACCACAAAAACTGATACCCATGAAAATAAATGGCATCCTAGATCAGTTTTTTTCCATGGATGAGAAAAAAAGTTTTTCTTTTACAGATTTGAGTACCCCATGTATGAATAATGGTACTGGTACACCTCTAGGCTTAGTGGTATAAATAGTATTAAAGTCTGTGGTGGAAATGGAGTTTTAGAAGACTAATTGTTTCTTTATTATCAATTGTTTTGCAATTTGTATATTGCTATATTAATTGAAAGAGCATGTGACCCTCATAACATAAGCTTTACCATGTGACTTGTTGCATTTTCAGTAGATGCGTATGAATATAGAAATTATATAATAGTAGTACCAGTCTGACTAAGCACCAACACTTGTGAAAATACGCAAGCCGTTTGAAGAAAATAAAATCACAATAAAGAATTAAGTTTAAGATAAATAATTTTCTTTTGGCTTTAGACTTTCACTGTTTGCGCAAGAAGTTCGCCAAATCATATTGACGAAAAATAAAAGCCTGCCTTAATGTTCAATTTATAAAGTTGCTAAAGAAGAATATCAACAAATTATAATGTAATAATTAATAATAGCAGCATGCTCACAGCAATGACAAAGGTGAACCTTGTGATATATGATCATTGTTTAACTGTAATCTGAATGACCCACATGATTGACATTCACCACAGCCCATTCAAAGCAACATACATGTGATCTTTTCCCCCCTCTTTATGTGCCACGTTCTCCATTGTAATTTATGAGTATGCGCTGGTGAGTGGGTAGGATGGAATTTTTCTTTGAAAGAAAGAAAAAGAAATGACAAGAATGTAAAAAATGAGTGTAGACAATGCATTAAAGGTTTTTGGATACAATATCCATATTGACTTAGCTTATCACCCAAATATATGATGTCCAATATAGGGCATGATGCAATACTATGTGTCTAAACTAAAAGTAGCAAGTTTTTATATCTCCACAAGTGGCTTTCATTTGCTGTTGGGTAATAGACTTGGAAAACAGATGACTACACGCTCAGCTTAGGCTGTCATTCTGTAGGTTGACAGTAGACTGTCTCTAATGTGTAAACATATGTTAATTTAATTTGATACAAAGCTAGTGTTGTTACAATTCAGCCCATATCTGGAATGAAAGTCATAAAACAGTCATTCAAGCTTTCCAAGGGTTCAGCTTTAAAGGAGCAGGGCCCTTCAAAACCCATTAATAAGAATCCGATAACTCTACCACTGCCTTAGTTGGAATTAGCTATCTTGAGGGTGTTTTGACATTTTAAGTTACGTTTATTCATAACATTGCCGTTTACGTTACCCACTTCCCCCCAAACAGGGAATTAAAGTAACATTTTTGTTGTGACTTAAATAATTTAAGTTAATTTTTCCAACTTCAGACAGGTATTTAGTCTCCCTATCCTTGCCGGATTAGTTTGTGGTCTCCTTTACCTTAATTTTGTTGAGATACGAATCTCCAAAATTTTTACATTCTTTTCTATATCATTATATGAGTTCAATTCGCGGAAGGGATTCTCACACCATCACTCATATTCATTTGTGTGTTGACTTTTTCACACACCCTTAGACTATATTTAATCTTTAAAGGATCATATTCCTTTTCAGTCCTATCATATTACTTTCCTGCATGTTTGCTTTTCTTCATCTCCAGTACTCAGAATTAAGTTTTGCAGATGCCATTGTGATTCAAACATCAGTTTTGTTGTTGTTTTAATTCATATTAGGTAGATACTCAATGCGCAGTTAAGGTATTACTGTTTTAATTTGCATTCAGTACTAGTTCCATGCAAATTATCATACTTTATACTCATTGCACAAGATTATTGTGCTTTTTTCAGAGTTTTTCTTTCACAGTATTGTCTAAAGACAGAGTGTGGGTAAATGTGGGCACAAGAAAGCCCTTGGGATACCCAACCCACCAGCCTGGTTTGTACCAGTTGTAAAAGGACAGATGGTTATCCCTTTTTGTTGTTTCTGATCAGATGAGGTCTGGGACCTTGCCAAAATCAGACGGACATACAAAGGGAGAAAGAAGGATCTTTCCACTTCTTTGTCGGAATTTTCAGGATTTTCCATCACTGAGTTCCTGGGGTCAAAAGGAGGGTTGGATCAATCTCTTCAGAGACACATGAGGCCCATGGGGATCCTCCCAAGGGAGGAAATAGGTTTTCCATCGCTGAGTTCTTTGGGCCTCAGAGTAGGATTCAATTGATCTCTTCAGAGATACATAAAACCCAAGGGAGGAAATAAGGTATCCATTGCTGAGTCCATTGGGTCTCAGAGCAGGATTGGATCAGTCTCTTTGGAGATGCATAAGGCCCATTAGGCCCATCCCAAGAGAAAAAATAAGGTATCCATCGTTGAATCCCTCGGGTGGCAGCAGGATTGGATCAGTCTCTTCAAAGATGCATAAGGTCCATGGGGTCCCTCCCAAGGGAGGAAATACGGTATCCATTGCTGAGGCCCTCATGTCTCTGGGCAAGAATGGATCAGTATCTTTGGAGATGCATAAGGTCCGTGGGGCCAGTCCCAAGGGATGAAATGAGTGGGCAGAGAGTGAGTCATGCCTCCCCATGAGGGAGGAGCAGCACTCTCTCCACTCCTACAGGGCAGAGAGCGAGATGTGCCCTCCCCTGTGAGGAAGAAGAAGCATCCTCTCCATTCTCCTAGGGCTGAGAGTGAGTCACACCTAATGTTAGGGAGGAGCACCTCCCTCTCAGACTCTAAAACCCATTAGTGGCAACAGGATCGAGCCAGTCTGTAAGGGAAGACTTACAATCCAAGTCTATACAATCTGAGTAAGGGTCCTTCTATGGATCAGAGTCACCTGACTGGTCACTGGTGAATGGCGGGTAACCAGTCACTGGGAACTGGGCACCGGTCACCATCCACCGGGCACTGGGGACCAGTCTATGAGTTCTGGTGATTGGTCTTTGGAGCCCCCTCAGTAAGGGATATGAATTGGATCAAGACTCCCCCCCCCTCTGTACACACTACTGTTGAATCCGGCTAGAGACTGGGAATCAATGTTCAGGTGCCAGATTAGGGAAGGGGATTGGACTGTCATCTCCCCCTTTCCTATTATTCCACTCAATACCTATGGGATGTGGGATCATCCAATGCAGGGAAGTGATTGGTCCTTCCCTTTTATGCAGCCATAGACTTCAGACATTGGACCTCAAACTAGAAAGGTCAATGTTGCGGTCCACAGACCGACATCGCTCTCTTACAAAGTGGAGACTATAAGGAGGGAGGGGGGCATGCCCTCTTCTGTCAAATAACCCAGGTAGGTTGAGAGGCACTTTCGCCCTCTTGACGAGTGTGCCACCAGGGACAGTCCCCTTGCTCTGTGGGAGAAGTTATGGGATGAGGTTCGATTTACCTCCAGGACTTCACTGAAATAGAGTGACACTGTGCCAAAAAGTCTTGCCTTCCAAGAGTGAGAACAGGATGAAGACGTCTTGTCAGTCTTCATAGACTCTCACAAGTTCGATGTAGAACAGGCTGAGGTTGCATCCCTTCTCTTCTGGTCCCCTTTCCCATCCCAAATGTCGTCCCGGGTGGTGGAGGAGGAAAAGATTTGGTCTTTGGACAAGGCGGTCAATGAAGTTTACCATCTTCTGCCCCTAGATTTGTGTCCCAAGTCTTCA
Organism: Margaritifera margaritifera; assembly: GCA_029931535.1. Lineage (NCBI taxonomy): Eukaryota > Metazoa > Mollusca > Bivalvia > Unionida > Margaritiferidae > Margaritifera > Margaritifera margaritifera. Next base: position 1,963,341 of record JAQPZY010001437.1, on the reverse strand, counting down.
GTCTCGGAGGACACAAAAATTCTCTCCAGTTTGGAGAGACTCTCCGAGACGGCCTCCCGCACAGATCTTTTCCCCCACACATCCATGGTCTATGAGCTTTCTCAAAGGTTTTGTAAGGGACAGAAGTTTGCTAGGCAGTTTAGAGGGAGTCTGACCCCCCAACATTGAGACTTCTGGTCTCGGCTACTATGCTTCCAGCCATAGGGTTCACACTCCTACTTGGCCACTTAAACCTCCCACTTTGGATGACAGAGCATGTCAGTTAGGTACTTTCTCAGGACCTATGCCTACATTCTAGTCAAGACACTGGAGGCCTTAGAGCTGGAGGCTAGGTCTCTTTTCACGATAGCTTCACATGTTGATCTTTTTTCAGCTGCCTCCTTCAGTCTCTCTGTCACCAGCGCTTGCTGGAGGCAGTGGCCAAGACATCTCGACATGCCTTGGCCATGCCTATGGCAATATCAGCTAAGCTTCTCCACCTCTGCAGGGATGTTGCTTTGGACACATCCAAGGTCTCACTGGATCACAGTAAAAACATTCTGCGGGCTGCTACCCTGGAGGCAGAGACCCGTTTAGGAGGTCTCATTCCCTCTGTGGCTTCCTAGGACCTGAGGGACCAGTAACACCAGTCCCTCATATCCGCTCCTGGCCCATCAAAACCAGCCAAGAAGCGGGATCACCCTGCCTGCCCCAGGGATCTTCAACAAAGTTCTTCAAAACCACGCAGCCCAACTCCAAAAAGCAATTCAAACCTGCCTGAGGCTCTGGGAGGAGTCACCAGAGAGGCCAAGAGAGGATGTTTGAGGGCCCTTCACCCTTACCCGAGGAAGCCGGAGTGGGGTGGGTGGGAGGAGGGATCCACTCCTTCTCAAGCAATTAGTTTTTTTCCTTTGATTCCTATAGTTGCCAGACTGTCCCTCTTTTCAGAAGCTTGGTCGAGAATAATGGGAAATGTGTGGATCTTCTCAATCATAAGCAGAAGATATCAGCTTCACTTCTAGGAACTTTCTTCTCTGGTAAGGACCACCATGTGGTTCCACCAGTTGAATCTGGTGTGATCAAAAGGAAGAGGTACACTCCCGTCTGCAGAAGGGTGCAGTAGAGAGGGTGTTTAACATCCAGTCTCTGGCTTTCTACTCCCAGATTGTCTTAGTTCCCAAGAAAGGTGGAAAGTTTCATCTAATTATTGACCTTTCCACCATAAAAATGTTTCTGCAGGAAGAACCCTTCAAGTTGGAAACCGCAGCCTTTGTCAGGAATGCCATAAGGCCTGGCAACTGGGTGATCTCCATCAACCTTTGGGATGCATACTTTCACATCCCTAATTTTCCTCCTCACATTAAATACCCCTGGTTTTGCTTGGACAGGGAGGTTTTCCATTTTTGTGCTCTGCCGTTAGAGCTAGCTTCTGCACCCAGAGCTTTTACCAGACTCGGATGAGTAGTTGTCATCCACTTAAAGTCACTGGGGATCCCTATCCTCCAGTATTTCAATGACTGACTGGTCCACGATGGCCAGTTAGGGTCCCTCAGACAAGATCTTGCTCACCGTTTGTCCATAGCGACCAGACTGGGCCTTTTACCCAACCTAGAGAAATCAAAGCTGGTTTCTTCTCAAGATTTTGTACACATGGGGATTAATGTCCTCACAAACAAAGGATTAATATGTGTCCCATGTGACGGAGTAGACTGAATTTTGGCCCTGTTGGAGACACTCAGGGCTCAGACCTTGCTGGCTTGTCCATATCTATCCCTTCTGGGAACCTTGAACTCCATGGCAGACCTGGTTCCCCTAGAACGATTGCACTTGTGCCCACTCCAGTTTCTCCTTCTGGCAATCTGGAAAACGTGCACAGGGATTCTCTGACAGCTCAGATTTCTCTTGGACTGGATTTCCACCATCATCTGAATTGGTGGACAAATCATGTCCGGAGTCCCCATGCAAGCCCCCGAACCCCACTCCTATCTGTTCTAGGCGGGGTGCTCATCTGGAACTGGAAGGGCCAATTCTTCAGGGTGCATGGTCCCGGGAAGAATCCGCCCTCCACATCACTAATTTGGAAATGAGGGCAGTGCTCTTCAGGGTCGGTGTCAACACAATATGAAGTTGCTGTGTGATGTTCTGCTCTAACAAGACATCGGTAGTGGCATACCTCAGGCGACAAAGAGGCACACATGCCACTTCTCTCTGCATGGAGGTTTGGAACCTCCTTTACTGGTTACCTTCAGAAGGGATTACCCTCCAAGTTTGCCACATTCCGGGCAAAAAGAATATTTTTGCAGACAGTCTGTCCAGGAGGGGCAAGATTTGTCCTCATGGAATGGTCTCTGTACCAATTCATAGCAGACTTTGGGGAGACCTTTGGTTGACTGGTTTGTGACAAGGCTAAACAACATGCTTCGTCCTGATGTGGGATGATTTGTTTGCTTATGCCTTCCCACCCTTCCAGATGATCCCACAACTTCTTTACAAAGTAAAGACCTCCCCTGCTCAAATCAATTTGATAGCCCCTCTGTGGCCCTAATGATCTTGCTTCAACGATCTCTCAACCTACTGGTAGACCACCCAGGACATTGCCCCAGAGGAGGGACCTTCTGTCGCAGCACAGGGGCTCGAGCCTACACAACAACCCACAGACACTCTATCTTCACACTTGGCTCATCTCAAATGATCTATCTGACACGACAAGTTCTCGAGCAAAGTTGCCAAGTGCATTGTTCAGGCCAGGAGATGCTCTATATCCAAGGTCTATGATGCCAAGTGGAGAACATTTTGCAATTGGTGCAGTAGGAAACTTGTTAATCCTAGCTGTCCCTCTATGAGCACAGTGGCTGATTTTCTTTTGTTCATTTTTGAAGCGAACCTGCTCAGTTTCCACTATCAAGGGCTATAGGACAGCCCTTTCCAACACACAAAAATTTTCAAAGGCCTGGCAATCGGGTCAGATTCTCATATTGCCGACCTGATAATGTATTTCAAGCTGCAGAGACCGGTGTCATGCTCTCTAATGTCTAGATGGAATCTCTCATGTGTCTTGTGGTTTTTAACAAACACCCCTTTTGAACCTTTGAGTGATGATTCTTTCAAGAACCTTACCATCAAGACAGTTTTCTCGCTCTCCTTAGCGTCTGCAAGATGAAGGAGCTAGCTTTATGCTCTATCCATAGAACCAGACTGTCTGCGGTTTAATGACAATTATGAGTCAGTTTCTCACCTATGCCAACCAGGTTTTTAGCAAACAACCAGCTTCTGTCGGTAGCTCCACTAACTATACAGATTCCCAGTCTTAGTCATATCTGTGCTGGGGATGATCAAGATCGACTTTTATGTCCAGTTAGGGTTTTCCGTTTCTATATGGCAGCCTCTTAGGGGAAAAGAAAGGGTATGAAGCATCTTTTCCTTGCACTAAATGGCTCGGCTAATATTTCAGCTTCCACTTTTTCAAGGTGGATTGTTACGATAATCAAGAAAGCTTATCAGTCCCTTGCCGAGAATAACCTTTCATTCATGAAGATTAAAGCACATGAGGTTTGAGTCATTGCTACATCATGGGCATATCTAACTTACTCGTCTTTGGAGGATGTGATGAAAGCCGCATTTGGGTGATCTCACACTACCTTCGCCTCCTTCTACCTCCACTCCTTGGTGCACCAAACTGAACACATTTTTTCTCTAGGGCTCATTGTTGTTGCACAAAAAGTGGCCCAAGCAGATGTCATCTTACAGTAGTGGACACTTTTACCGTAAGGGTGAGTATTTCCTTGTGTTTTTCCTATCCAGTTTTGGGGGGTCATCAGCCTCCCACCGAACTGGCAAATTCAGCTATGCAATAACGACAGGTAACATATTACTAATATTAAAATGTAGTTTTTTGGAGGGGTACAACTAATGTTAATGATATAATACTCACCTATTGCTATTGCCAAATTACCTCCTCCCAGCCCACATTGATCTAATACTAGTGGTCAACATCCGTGAAAAAGGATGAGGACTAGTGGGCATGCGCCAGGTTGTAAGGTTGACTTCAAGAATCTTCAGGACGTCACCCTATTGGAGGATGAATTCTCATCATATGAACAAGGGTAATTTCCCTCCTAAAATGGGTAAGCTATAGCAATAGGTATGTATTACATCATCAAAATTAGTTTTACTTCCCCAATACATTTTGTCCTTGTCATCTCATTTTAATAATTTTTTACTCAACAAAGATTTCATTAACCTCAGAAATTAATTATTAATTTTTCTGACAAATATCCTGATATGTCAGCTAAACCTTTTTAAAAAAGTCAATATTATGGGTAAAAACTTTTGAAGATGAATAAACAATAATCTGTTACCAAGAAATGATAAAGAATGACCAATGTACTTTGTCAGTTTTTTTCTTTTTTACATGGTATGATTTCTGTCAATAAACATGGATTTTATCAATTTACTAATTATTTAGAGTATTGAGGACAAAAGCTTTCTTTTTTTATGGTAAATTCTTGAGCAACCACAATCATAGTCATTATCATATATTATTTCAGATTATTTGCAAACAATGTTTTCAAAGCTGTTTGTAATCTAAAAGAGAAAGTGTCGATGATAATACAGACGATATTTATATTTGTTGCTGTAAGGTTGTTTTGCTTCTTTGAACACATTTTTCTGTTTTAAGCTTTGGTTTTTCTGAAAAAGAATCATCAAACAAGTGATAAAAAAAATGAGATGGAAGAATCATGAGACATCCAAAGATATGAAAGTGAATTTAAATCCATCAACGAAAAAAAGTTTACAAGTTTTTGTTGGCCTTGAGATTTATATTTATAAGCATAGATAATCTTGACATATTTTGGACCATTACTAAAGACAGTGAAAAGGAATCGAATGCTATAAAAAGAGAGAGTAACCACAAGATAACATTAGACTCTTATCATCTTCCAGCTAAAGGTAAACAAGGAAAATTTAAAAGTTTTTATGACAAAGCTAGATATGTATGTATGTAGTAGTGTTTAACAGCACCTCAGCACAAAGTGGCTATGTAGTGCCAACAAAAGGTTATGTTCAAAAACATGTTACCATATATATTCGCTTAAAAATCAAGTCAAAATGCAAATTGCACAGACCCAGACCTGCCATCGTATAATGCGCCAGCAGATTTAGGTCTATGCAGTGTGCTAGGAGTAATCAGTAGAGAAAACAACATAGACCCTGATCTGCCAGCACATTATGCGATAGCAGATCAGGGCCTATGTTGTTTGCCATTGGACTCAACCCATGAGCGAGAATATATGCTATTTTTGCTACCTGGCTGTAAAGCCAAGAGAGCTTATGGCATAGCCCTGTACAATTATGCAAGCTATTTTTGCTACTTTGCTATAAATCCAAGAGAGCTTATGGCATGGCCCTGCATTCATCATGTGTCTTCCATTGTGCTTTGTGGATTATGTGGCATCATTTTCACATCAATCAACATTTGCTTTTTTAACTTTGTGCATCATCCATCTGTCATCACATGCTTCTTTCAGCTTCTCAAAAACCACTGGTTCAGGACTAATTTCAACCAAACGCAGCAGTGAGCATTCTGCTATGAAGGCCTTTCAGATTTGTTCTGAAAATGCTGAGCCATCATCTGATATGGTTACTATTACAAAAACAACAAAATCTTCAAATGATTTCTTATGAAAAACCACTAAACAGAATTAAACCAAGTTTTACAGAAAGCATATTGGCATCAAGACCTTTTTAGTTTGTACAAATAATATGGATCCAGCTGTGGATCAAAAACTGCTCAGCACAATTTGACCAGATTTGCAAATGACGCCGGTCTGCCATCCAGTGTGGTCACCATTGCTAAAAGTTGAAAAATCTTTAAACGATTATTAATCAAAAGTGCTAGACAGAATTTGACCAAATTTGACAGAAAGCATCTGTTTTGATGGAGTTTATGTTACCAGGAAGAGTACATATTACCACTGAAAATATAACATTTGGACCCCTATCACTTCCTCTCCTATGGGTTGCATCCATGATCTAGAATCTTCATTTAAATCTACCCATCCTTCAAAAGCATGATACCAAATGTGATTGATATGATCACTCTCCCTCAGTCAGTTTATATGGAGTTATAATTACAAGGATAACATAGTGATAGTAGTTTGACGGTCATACGGATGGACGTGGGCTATTACAATATATGGAGTTTAGGTTAAAAGGATAACACATTGATGGATGGTTGGATAGTCACACGGGTGGATGTGGGCTATTATAATATATCCACAAAAGTGCTGATATAAATATTGTAAAAAGGGTTAAATGGCATAAAGATCTAAATCAGTCATTTATGTGAGCATGCTAACATGCCTACCAAATTTCATTTTTCTACATCGAATATATTTTTGTGCAATTGTCTTTACAAAGTTTCTGGGATGAACAGAGCGTCAGTTAGGACCAAATGAAGATGCCCCTGTCTCAAGTGATGTGGAATGAAAATATTAATTTGGAAGTATTCCTTTAAATTTATGAAGAAACAATGTCCGGATAAGGTCAACTTCAGGTCTCAAAAAGTTGATAAGAACAAGTCCATAATGCCATTAATCTCTAACAGAATCTGAAATGTCCATAACTAATAAAAACTCAGAACTGAGATCATCATAGAAACAGACATATCCATCCAACCTGATCATGGTCCAAACAGAATTTCCCTCTTTCTTAACAGAAAGTACTCTAATCAGTTAAGCAGAGTTTTGTTTGCTGGATGGTGTCAAAAACAAAAAGGGCAAAATGCAAGATTTTGCCTTAGAGACGTTCTTGAAATGGAACACGTCCAGGAATTTATTTTTGATGGGCACTATGAGGATTTCAATAACAATGTTCACTTTCAAAACGGTGATGATTCTGGAGATGACAAACGTGAACATTTTTATCATAAATTTTCCTATTATTTCTGTGATAATACAAGTGACTTTGTTGTATATATTTGATGAAGTGAATTTTAGTTTATGATTGACTGAAATTTGAAATCTTTTCAACAGCAACCCAACTTTGATCATTAAATGGAAGCAAGAGTCTCATGGGAGGACTGAACTTAAGTATCTGTATAAAATATTAAAAGTAATGATTTATAATTACTACTCATTTACTATGAAATAAGTTATTTATTGTCAGTTGTGGATTACAATGGAAAGTTTGCTTTTTCTAACACTGACAAAATTTACAAATTAAATACTGGAGACATACATTGCTAATTATTTCCATTACTCCATCATACATAGTCCACTATGACAGAACCTCTTTTTATATACACTGGGTAGGGAGCACTTGTAATTCGATACCTTGAAAATATAATCAGGGGCAGTGCAATATGTTGGGCTTAAATTAATAGGTTTGAGAGAGCTTGCTCCTTTGGAGTTGGATCCTTGGCAAAGTTTATTAGACTGCAAACAAAACCAACTGCAGTAAAATGTCAATTTCTTTATATGTATGTTTTAGTGTGTAACTGTACTTCAGTACAATAATGATTGTATGGTACCAATAGAAAGTAAAGTTCTAACAAAAAAAAAAAACAAAAAAAAACTTTAGGAACATAAACTCTTCCTCAAACATTTTGCACATTACGTAAAAGGATAACAGATTTACATCCCCTTTCATAGATTGTAAATGGCTTTGACAACGACAGTTACATGTTATTAAAAAAAGAACATGTCATTCAAAGAGGAAATTGAAAAATAAAGTAACTAATTGTTCCATTTTTAAAAATAGCAAATTTGTTGTATAAAATCTAAATCTAAAGAAATTAAATTTGAAGTATTAAAAACTGACAATTTTTATATGAAATGATACATTATATGATACAGCTAGAAAGCTATAGACTTTTCTTTGCTAAAATGTTTGAAAACATGTGAAGAGTTAAATAAATAATCTTCTTGAAAGTTTGTGTTACAGAATGTTTTGAAGTAAGTTTGATATCTTATATGTAATACATTTGACCATTTACATGCAGTTGTTAGCATACTATATTTAGTAGTTACCTTGAAAAAATTACTGATTTTGTATGCTTACATTGATTTCTAGTATAGTAGTTCTCTAATCCTTAAGTAAAAATATTTCTCTTTTATGCCTCCACTGCTTACAGAGCAGAGTGGGATGAGATCTTGATTTAGTTCTTGTCTGTCTGTCCATCCTGGGAAGCTATTTTGTCTACCTTTTTCTTTTGATCTCTCCAATCTTCACTTTTAAGTACATGTCAATATCATCAATACATTGATTAATAATTTTCAGTTGTGCCAGAGTTGGGACTTTTGGCAGCATTTTTCTTTGTCTGTTACTTGTATTTGTTTGTTTGTTTGTTTGTTTGTTTGTTTGTTGTTTATTTGTTGTTGTTTTTTTATTTTGTTTTTTTTTTCTTCATTTTTAACCTTGCAGGTCTGTTTTGTATTCATTTTCGTCCATGAATTATTTGATATCTGGTATGGGATTTTTTTTAATGTATTGGAACAATATTCACTAATATGAATACAATTATACAATTTTCTGCTAAAAAGCCAATATGAATTTGTTTTTGCAGGTAGCTTTTGTAATATCAGTGGCTGTGACAACTATCATTGTTATAATGGAGGGAAGTGTCGGAATAGCTCAGGAATTGCTGTATGTGACTGTGTGTCTGATGCTACTGGTCACCACTGTGAGCACAATGTGGAACATTCCTGCTATCATATGCCACCGGATGCTTTAAACCATACAGTGTCTTGTATTGATAATATAGGTGAGTCTTATGAAATTTTGAAATAAGTTGATCCCTAGATTATGCACTTTGTATGAACTATGATTTAATGAAAACTGAAAGGAGTAATTTGTGGGTTCCTATTTGTCCTTCACAGTTTTATGAGAATTACAAGACAAAGAATTTACATTTACCTTCCATTACCTGTCTGTTTCTCTGTCTAAACAAAATAACACTTTTTCGATCACCTACAGCCTTAGTATTCATTTTGTCCTCAAGGTCAAGGGCACATATCATATTACCTCTCAGCATTATGAATTGATTAAACTTGGTACACAGTCTCATTTATTATTATCATATGTATTGGTTATTATATGTGTATTGTCAGATGGATAGGTTGTTTTAGCACGTGACTGATGAGCTTGATGATTTTTACATTTTGATGTCAACAAACGACAGATGGGGGTTTACATTGGAATCCAATGGTATTACTCCAGTGTCATACACTTGTGGTCCCTGGGTGACCCAGACATGTGAACCTCCCAACCGGGAGGATTTTCCTATAGAGATGAGGGATGTCTCCCACCACTCATTGAATGCTCCCCCATACTGAAAATTATTATCGAAAAAATCTGGAACAGATATTTTTCCGGTTGTTTTTTTTTTTTTTTCCACATTTTTGTTTTCATTGTAGAATATTTCCGACATAAACTTCCTGTGATCACATGACTGTGAAAATGACACTTTAATTGCTAATTCGACAGACAATAACCTAAAGTGAATTATTGAATTATACTATGTGTGATCAGTAGTAATTTGGAAAGGAACAAAGATGTTAATGGATTATGGTTGGATTAGACATTACTAAAGAACTTGGGTGTCATAAAACAGGTAAGTTTGGTATAAGTATTTAACGTTTGATGATATCTAAGCGTGCGTGATATCCCAATGCTAACACGCCAAAACCTAAACAACCGAAATATCACACAAAATTCAATAATGGATGGAAAGAGGAATTCCGGTGGTTGTAATCAAGTTTAAAGCGAGATGAATATAAATTCTGCATTCCTAAAAAGTTGATTTTAAGAGTAAGTTCACAAATTCAACCCAGATAGCACCAATCTTAAGAAGTTATGGCAGGCAGGCAGTAACCTGAATCTACCCACAGGCAGGAAACAATTAAACTTCTTGTAGGACTCAGCAGAGTTGTCTTAACATTGCCACATTCCAATGCAGACACTGAGAGGCATTTTCCATTTTGAGGAAAATTCAGGCTGACTCCAGAGGAAACCTGGATCTAGTAACAATACATCCTCTCCTAAGTGTAAAGATCAGCAATAATGAGGACTGCCACAAATATCATCCAGATAATGATCTCCTAAGAGATGTTTTATGACTCTAGGTCTTAAAATAATGTAACAGAAAAAAGTGAAACCAACAATATAAGTAAAATCAAGAAGCAATTTATTTCTAGACAATTAAAGTGAAAATTCAAAAAGACACTTACGATAACGTGAATTAAAGTCCAAATAATCCAAAAATCCTATGTGTTCTAATCACAAGTCCTAAATATACAATTTTCCGAATGAATTCCAGTAGCCTTGAATGTCCTGATGTGCTAGTAGTCTTGACTGCTCTGATGTGTCAGTAGTCTTGAATGCCATGATATGCCTGATGTAATCCAGAATATCTTTGAATGAATTCACATAAATCACAAAGTCAAGTATTAATCAAAATGATAATGAGCACTTTTAGTAATTCCAATGAATATTTCAAATAAATAATTCCTCTCTCTGAATTTACTCTGATTTTCACAACTGTAACATCTGATTACTAAAATAAATTCCTTAATAGACTGATCTTTATGACATGAAGTTTAACATAGGAATGAAATCTTGTTTACCAAACCTGTATAAATATAAAGATAGGTCACCTGACCGAATATTCTAAAATACGAGTAACTCTAATGAATACGTATGGTACGTACGTGACTTTCCTCACATCAAGACATGGAAAGTTCCACTCTAAGTACTAAATGCTATGTAAACAAGACTAACCTTGAACTCAAATGCAGTAAATATGTTGCTTACAAAATGACCACTAAAGTACAACTTACTTCATGGACACGTATTATAAATTCAATATACATAACAGATGCTACAAATGCTGCTGGTATATATAAGGAGAGTATGAATGGCAACATGTTACTGTTAAAGGACTGATGTGCATATTTTAATATTAAAATATTTGAAATTTGTTTAATAGTTGTAATTTTTTTCCATTTTGCATGATTAAAATCAGGTCAGTGAAAATCCTCCCTCTTTTGAAGTTAAAACTCCTGACCAAATTGTGCAAATCTTCGGATCTGTCTTCAGCTGACCTCACTGTTCTGTCACATGTATGTGGGTCGTAACTTAGAAACTATTGAGATTCCTACCCTGTAACTATCTATACACTTATTGGGTGTAAACCGATGAAATTAGATATGCAGCTGACTTTAGCAAGGGGTCTATTATTTCACCTAGAGGCACAGACTTTAGATGGTGGTGGTTGGTGGGACGAAGTAAGGGACCACAGTGATATGTATTTTGGTTACTGCGTGAAGATTATAATTAGTTTGTTAAACAATATTTTATATACGTTGAAAAAATTGACACAATGTGTATGAAATATTATGTAAATTATTATCACTTCAATTCAGCGAAGAGCGGGATTATTGTCGGTCCCTCAATATATTCATCTGTCCATCTATCCAGCTTGTCTCCTCGCACACCAATTGGAGGATTTTGATGAAACTTTGTGGTTTAGATACATGGGTGGTGTAGATGTGCAATAAGGTGTTAATTTTTTGCTCCAGCCCATTTTGGGAAATTGTCTTTAAAATTGTCAAAAACCTGGCAATTTGAGAATTTAACTCATCATTGCTTCTCCCACTACATTGGTCGAAGGATTTTTATTGAAACTTTGTACACTATATATTTGGTTGGTGTAGTTGTGCAATAAGGGTTTAATTTTTCCTCTGGCCCATTTTGGGGAACTTTTTGTGCACAATTTTCAAAAAAAAAGGAAATTATAAGAAATAACTTGTCGCTGTTCTCCTCCAATGATGCTTTTATTAAAACTTTGTAGGCTAGATTTGTGGTTGTTGTAGATGTGCAAACAAGGTTTAATATTTTTCCCTCTGGTCCATTTTTGGGGACATTTCTTGAAAAATTGTCAAAAAAGGGGGGTATTTTGGGAATTTAGTTCATTATAGCTTCTTCTTTCACACTGCTTGGAAGATTTTATTGAAACTTTATAGGCTAGATATATGGTTGGTGTAGATGTGAAATAAGGAGTTTTTACTATTTTCTTCTGCCACATTATTGCGGACATTTCTTGAAAAGTTTTTTTTTTTAAAAAAGAAGGTATTTTGCTCCTCATTGCTTCTTTTTCCACACTGCTTGGAGGATTTTATTGAAACTTTGTAGGCTAGATATGTGGTTGGAGTAGATGTGTAAGAAAGTTTTCCTTTTTTCCGTTGGCTCACTTTTGGGGACATTTCTTTGAATATTAAAAAAGGAACTATTATTTTTTTAATTCAGTTTTTCATAGCTTCTCCCACACTGCTTAGAGGATTTAATGAAACTTTGTAGGCTAGATATGTTATTGGCGTAGATGCACAATAAGGTTTTACTTTTTTCCCATGCCAGTTTTTTGGGACATTTTTAAAAATTTTGAACAAAGGGTATTTTGAGAATGCATCTTGGTCTTGTATTGAAACTATATACTCGCGTAATCCGATACCAACTGCAAACTGCATAGACCCAGTGCATAATGCGTCAGCATATCTGGGTCTATGCAGTTTGTAAGAACTAATCATTGGAACAAACAACATAGACCCTGATCTGCCGGCGCATTATGTGACAGTAGATTAGGGTCTATGTTGTTTGCATTTAGACTCGTCTTATATGTAGGATAGATATGTTGCTAGTGTAGATGCACAATAAGGTTTTACCTTTTTTCCCCCAATTTTTTGGGACATTCTTGAAAATTTTGAAAAAATGTTATTTTGAGAATGCGTCTTGGCCTTGTATTGAAACTATATAGGCTAGCTCATATTTGGTTAAATTTCTTGAAGATTTTTTGAAAAAGATGAATTCTGAGACTTCAGCTTGTTTATTTACTATTTATTAAACCCTGTGCAATATTACTACAGGACACTCACAGATGTGTAGGAAACTTTATGATCTTTCTCCCTCTGTGGGTTCAGGATTGTAGAATAGGTCCGACGCGTCCTCGCTGCATGTCGTAAGAGGTGACTGAGTGGAGGCAACCTGTTTGCTATAGGTTGCATCCAGTGTTATTGTAAAAGATCCTGGAAGTTGAGTAGTGGAGAGGCCGATGGTTGCCGCTTCAACTTCAGCTACACAGGTGATCAGAAAGGCCCGGTCTGATCAGTTGGCCAGTCATGCCAAGCTTCAGAGACTATCTTAAAGATATTCGGTTTAACTGTTTGGCATATGGTTTAAAAGTGACCTTTGGGAGTAATCAGCGTGGTGTTGTTCACCAAACCTTACAAAGGGCGGTAGCAAGGGTCAACTGAGTAAAGTTTCGACTTTGTTTTAGTATATCACCATGTGTAGCCCTGACATGAAAAACACAATAAATGAGCATAAATCTCTGTCATTTGTTGGGCTTTGATGTAGGTGGCAAGCACAGGTGCTGAAATAATAATCTGACATTTGGGGAAAACCAACCAAAACTTTTACTATTTGTGTGAGACCTGATCTCAAAAGGACCAGGAATAATTCAGTCAGCGACTTGGATAAGGAAACTTGTCTTAGTCAGGGAAATTGGCCAAGATTTCTCATCATTAAATCCAATGATGAGAACCAAAAACTAACCAAGCTATCACCCTTTGTGATAGCCAAAGCACTTCAAGACTTAGCTGGAGAGTCAGGAAGTGTAAAAAAAAACTTATTTCGGGCCAACTACTTGTAGAGTGTAGCTACAAAGCTCACTCTGATAACTTACTTCATTCAATGTGGTTCGTGGAGATACCTATTAAGGTATTTCCACACAAATCAACTCTTCAAGAGGTGTCGTTTCATCTAGAGATTTTGATGACTGCAGTGCGGCTGAGATGCTTGAAAATCTCAACCCTCAGAACATCTCACAAGTGAAATGAATCAATATTCACTGTAATGGCATGTTGATTCCCACAAACATTTACAAATTGTCATTCAACTACACCACTTAACCTACATCGATTAAAGCTTGGTTCTTAAATATCCCTGTCAACCTTTAATTTCATTCCTAATCCTTCGCAGTGTTTCAACTGCCAGAAATATGGCCAGCACAGAGATGACTGCAAGAGGAACCAGTCTGTCTCAGATGTGGGCATGAGGGTCATGATGGACCGTCCTGTTCAGGGAAAGTCTCTTGTGTGAATTGTCAGGCAAAACATTTCTCATATTCTAGAGACTTTCCTAAGTGGAAACTAGAGAAGGAGATTTAATGTGTGAAACAGGAGAAAGGCATGAGCTTTTCTGGGGCCAGACAATTTGTGGAAGCCACAGCTCCAAGTAACACAGCTGACAAATCCTACACCAGCACAGCTAAAGTGGAGAAGTAATCTTCCACAAATAATGTCTGTACCCAGACAGACATTACATGTTCTCAAAATCAAACCAAATTCACAGTCTTGAGGCCACCAAAATCCATGCTAGCAGCCACTAAAGACATATAATGCTACAAATGAAAAACCAAGAAAATCCAGTCCAAACAAAATCAGCAAACACTGGCCACAGTGGACATAGAATCAGTGTACCACAGAAGATTCCAAGAAACGAGTTAAATCTTGTCCACCAAAAGAGGAGCAGATTGCTGGTGCCAGTGGTATCGCATGCTCCAAACAAGGAGAGGATTCAAGAATGTACTAGACTTCCCAAAGGATCAGATGATTCTATCAAGCTTTTTAATAAGCTTGGGAACCATTAGAGTATGGACACCGCAGAGCCCCCTGATATCACACTAGGAAAGCTCCCAGAAGTCCCATACTTCAACCATTGTCATAAATATGTCTGACACTATAATGCAGTGGAATTGCCAAGGTTTAAAGGCAAATATTAATGAAATTAGTCTTCTATTTAAGGAACATGATCCAATAGTTGTTTTTCTTCGGGAAACCTTTCTAAACGAAAACGATCGAGTTCATCTAAAAACTTCATTATGTACAGCAGATTTTCAAGAAATGCTGATAAGGCAGCTGGAGGAATCCATCATCATAAATAATAAATCTCCTCGTGGTCAAATTAATCTCAGTACTACTTTACAGGCTGTAGCTGTCATGTGTCATTACATAAAACTCTTTCTCTTTGTTCAATATATCTCCCTCCAAGCATTCCAGCCAATCAAACTGATTTTGACCATCTTATTGATCAGTTGCCTATACCTTTTGTTTTGCATGGTGACTTTAATGACCACCATACCCTTTGGGGCCGTAAAAATATAAATGAGAGAGGGAAGAAGATAGAGGAATTTGTTTCAAAACACAATCTTTGCCTCCTTAATGATAAGTTGTATACCTACCTGCTTTCTGCCACAGGATCGTGCTTGTCCTTAGATCTGACTATCTGCAGTCCATCTCTTTTACTTTACTTCTCTTGGGAAGTTGGTGATGACCTATATGGTATTGACCACTTTCCAATATATTTAAGAAGTAATATTCCCAAACCCCAAGGGCTTGGGCAGAGATGAAAATTGAACAAGACAGATTGGGAAATGTTTCAATGCCTCTGCGAGTCAAATCTGACAGCTGATCATTTTGACAATGAGGTCGATCCAATACTCCTATTTACGAAAGATACTCCATGATGTTGCTGGGAACTTCGGCAATTCCAAAATGCGTCTGCAAATAATGGCTTGATGATGTATACAATGACACTATCAGTGAATGGAAAAAGGTCCTTCAATATTTCAATGCCAGTCCAACACCTCAAAATCTGAATAAATACTATATATGACGAGCTAAAGCTAAAGCTCGTCATACTATTAGACAGAGAGAGAGGAAAACATGGAGATCCTAAGTCTCTGGGTTGAGCTCTCACTCCTCTATTAAATCGGTATGGAATATAGTATAAAAAATCATTGGCAAAAAAAACCCCAGCTGTATCAAGCATTTAAAGAAATATGATTAAATGGTCACAACCATACCAGAAATCTCAAATACATAGGCCCAAATATTCTTGAAGAATTCCTCACAAGAGAATTATTCTTAAATCTTCTGCTGTGTCAAAGACTTGAAGAAGAGGGTTCCTCTAAATTTCAGATCTGCTAATACTGAAGATTACAATAAACTTTTCACTCTCAGAAAGTTACAAAACTCTCTTGATTGAGTCCATGACATTTCAGCAGGATCAGATGATATCCACTATAAACTTATGAAATACTTACCTGACACAGGTCTAAATACACTACTAAGCGTTGTGAATAAAATTTAGGAAACTGGCAACTTCCGCATTCTTTGCAAGAAGCAACGGTGATACCAGTACCCAAACTTGGAAAGTACCAAACCAACCCTTTCAAGTATCATCCCATAGCATTAACAAGCTGTATTTGATAAAATATTCTGGTATCTCGAATCCAGCAAACCAATATCACATTCAACATGGATTGAGATGCCAGAGAAGCACAATAGACTATCTTATCAGACTTGACGTATATATCAGAGAAGCTTTTATAAAGGAAGAACATATAGTTGTCATCTTTTTTGATTTGGAGAAAGCTTATGACACCACATGGAAGTATAGCATAACGAATGACCTATTCAACCTAGGTCTAAATGGTCACCTAACTAACTTTATCTCCAATGTTTTGAAAGATAGAAACTTCAGAGTTAAGGTTGGCAGCCATCTTTCTGAAAGCTATTCTTAGGAGATGTGTGTACCTCAGGGCAGCATGTTGTCAATCACACTGTTCAATATCAAAATTAACAGTATAGTGAAATGCCTTAATTCAGGAACCGACTGCTCATTATATGTCGACTGTTTGATCTGCTATAGATTAAAGAGTGCGCATACTATTGAACATCCACTGCAAATAGAGTTCAGAAATGGGCAGAAGAAAACAAGTTCACATTTTTTAAATAAAAATTAGCTGTATACACTTCTTTGGATTACATCATATTCATGATGACCCAAAGCTCAGGATGGATGTCTTATTCCTGTTGTGGAGATACATTTCTAGGGCTTATTTTTGACTATGAAACTGACTTTTCTTCCATGTATTAGATACCTCAGGGACAAATGTCGAAAAGCCCTGGACTTAATATGAATCATGGCAAGTACAGATTCGGGAGCAGATTGAAAAGTGTTGCTCCAGTTATACAGGTCATTAATAATATCAAAACATGAATATGGCTCGACTGTGTACGGATTAGCTTGTAAATCTTACTTGCAGATGCTTAATCCGATACACAGTCAGGGACTTAGACTCAGTCTGGGTGCATTTAGAACTTCCCATTCAGAAAATCTCTATCTTGAGGCAAATTAAGCACAACTTTATCTCAGATGAATGAAATTGGCGCCTCGATATGTTACCAAATTATATTCTGATCCATCTAACCCCACATAGGCCCAAATACCAAACCTTGTACGTTCAGAAACCAAACTTCATTCCACCTTTTGGCATACGAATATGTCCTCAGTTAGAAACAGCAAAAGTCATTGTTGGAAATATTGCACAATTCTGTATTTCCAAATGACAAACCATGGTTATTAAAACATACCAAAATAATATTTGACCTTATGAATTCAAAAAGTCCTCAACAAATCCCCTGCTTTTTTAGAGTCAGTTTAATGAAATCAGGGCCTCCTATCATAGCCATATGCCCCGGTATACAGACACACATATCTGACTCATGCATACCTCCAGAATGGAGAAAAACAATCGGAATGAATACCCTACCAGTGTTCACCAAGAGTGGAACACATTCTTATCAAGAGTGTAGATTTCCACCCTGTGAGGCAGAAGCATTTTGACATGAACTGCTTGAAGAAACCATATGAGGACGTACTGCCCAAGAAAATCTTGGACTTTTAAAGGGAATGCAGATTATATAACAAATTTTAATCATGTATTAAGGATATTACCTGTGTTACTGCTATCTGTTATTTTATATATATTTGACAGAATTTTAACATCTTTATATTTTATATTTTATCTTGTTGTACTTAATGTTTATATTTATTTGGAAGGGTTTATTCTAATTGTTTTTGCAATTCATTTTAACATTGTTAGAACTTTACCTTTAGTTGGCACTACATAGCCACTTTTGTACTGAGGTGCCATAAGACGCTACATACATATTCTGGCCTTTCATTTCTTGAGAGAGGGAGAATGTATGTTGTTTGTCATATAAAAAAAAAATGTTCAGAAGAACATGCGTGAAGTGTTGAGATATGTATGTCTGTGATTGCAAGTATATCTACATATACATATCACCACTTTTTCACGATCTCATCAAGATAATATAACGATGCTTATACCGTTGTTATGATATATTATCCAGCACACTTGAGACAAGCGCATGGCCAAGTGTCAAGGCCAAGATTATAGGTCACAGAAAATTATATTGTTTTTCTTCCCGCTAATTATTGCCTATAGACCTGTAGACCTTGTAAATTCAAAAACCAAACTTCATTCCACCTTTTGGCATACTAATTTGTCCTCACTTAGAAACAGCAAAAATCAATGTAGGTTTTTATAGTTGACAAACATGTATCAATTACTAATGCTGAGGACACAGTTGATTATAGTAAGCATGCTACTCTGTATTAGTGCTTTGTATTGAAGTGATTTGGAAATGGATTTATGCAGGCTGGGTGGGTGGGTGGCATATATCTCAAATGTATACAATTTTTCTGATCTTATTTTGTTGCAGATATTGTTTTTGCACCTAATCCAATGATGATACATTATAATGCCAATATAACATCATTAGTAAACAGTATTACATGGTAAGACAGTGACATCACTAGTAGTATTATAGGTAAGACTGGGACATCACAAGTAGGCAGTAATACAGGTAAGACAGGGACATCACAGGTAGGCAGTATTACAGGTAAGACAGGGACAATGTTTCAACTCAGCATGCTTTGCTACATAACAAAGGGAACAGAAAGTATTGCAAATTTCCAGGTACAGCAGGAAACTCTGAATGTAGGCTGTATTTATTTGTCATTACATTATATGTAATAAGCCCATACATTACTCTTCCGTGTTTTGTATATGACATAATTGATTTTACAGGAAATTACACTCTGGTGTGTAAGCCAGAGTGGACAGGGAATAACTGTGATGTACCAATAAGCAGGACTGAATTCTGCAGAAGTAATGAGTGTGAACTTCAGCACATGTATTACTGCAATGTAAGTTATCAAGCTTAATAATATTACAAGTCAAGTCAAGAAAGTATCAGTTTCAGATATTGAACCCCAGACCACAGAGATACAAAGCAAATGGCTTAACCACTGTGCTTACCCACACATATTATGGAGTATCACTTCCTACTAATATTTTTGTTGACACATTATCATGTTTTGAATGAGAAACAACAGTGCAACCTGTTCTGTAGTTAATCGTTCAGTGCCACTATTTAAATAGTGTCAGCATCACCATATCATAACTAGAATTCTGTGTTTGTAACTCCCTCTTCCCAGTTTTGATCTCCAACATGAATTTTGAGCCACTTGGGTAGGTCCTTGACGATAAGAACTGCACCAGGGCCAAATGTGATGTGCATTTGCCTTTCATGCCCAGTAAGTACTAAAATGGTTATAGGGTGAGGATCTTAGTAGTTTCTAAGCTTTTGGAGGTAATGATGAACCTCGGGGCCAATGTCAGTTGCATTTATAAATTTATCTTTTTCTGCCCAATAAATGTAGCCTCGAGCAACCACTTTTCGTGCACTTAACGTGAATTTTAACGAGTTCGTTATAATATTGTGAGAATCTATTAAAAAACCATAGAAAGTATTCAACTATATCTACTTCATTTAATCATCGTTAAAACATTTTGGCATTCATGTACATTAGTTCAGAATTACCTTTTTTCCGAGCGTGTGTAATTTTTCTTATTTCCGGAAGAGGCGTCCATGGTTCGTGACGCTAACTAAAAAGTCACGTGGCATATGACCGGAATGTGCCAGTTAGGTCAAGGTATGGATGTTATTAGCTCATAGCGTCTCCATGTTTTTGAAAAGAAAAAAATGTCGTTAATTCTATATGCAGTTTGTGCACTTACATTTCTGCTTGCTTGTTCTTTACCATATAAATACATGACTCAATAGACTGAGAGACAGACAGACAGACAGACAGAGGGTGAGAGAAGTTTAAAAAAAAGACAGTGGTGAATGGATACACATTTTATTATAATAGATTCAATGTTTTTTGATGTAGAATATATGTTTATTATAAAATAATACTGAAACGAAATAGTCCGTAGTGAATATACATTTCGAGTGTAAATTTTTCTTACGTTGTATAAGAACTAATATTTACATTGGCTATCCAGTTGTAGAAATTCCCAAAGTGGGTTATCCTGTTCAAAATATGTACACAAAGCCCACATGTGATCGGCAGCGCTATCTTTAGCATATAATAGAAAATTCAAGGCCAAAATGTGTGACACAAAAAAGGCATTAGTGAAAATATAGATTTTCATTATGATTTTTTTTAATTTACATAAAATTTTGTCTGATTTTACTGTTTAATTCATTCCGGTCACTCTTCAAAAACTCCCGTGACACAGTTGATGACGTCATTATCTCGAAACAAGCGCGTTAGATTGCGAGAAACATGATGCACGATTGAAGGAGGAGCACGACATCGGGTGGTTGGACGACGATAAATAAGGTTACAGAGAGGGTATCTTCATAGTTTTCAAGTTATGAACCACCGGCTAAGTCTTAGGCTATATGGATGTATGTATAAATTTGTCTTTTTGATGTGCAGTAAGTATATTGATGATTATAGGGTAGGAATCTCAATAGTATCCTTGTAGTAACCCAGGAGTTATAGCCTGACATTTACTGACACTTGGGTCATAGATTTCACATGCCTATTCTCAGCCATGTGAGACAAATAACTCAGGATTTACTTGAAATGTTTATGTAAAATTGATTGTCCATACCCCCTAGCCCCACCCTCAGGGACAAGATCAGATTCCAAAAGTGTTGGTATTGTCTGCACCAATGGACTGTCATTGACCTACGTTTCGTATGTCGATCTTTAACAGTGCCGGAGGAGTTCAAGGGTATTACACATGTATATGTAGTATGTACATACAACCATATCAATGTAGGTTTGGACTGTATCAATATGTATGTTACAATTTGTATAGGCAGCCATCACCGCTGAAATTACATGAATGAAATGGTGTAGTATGAAACGAAATGATTTAAACCAACAAATGGAATGATGAATTCAGATTCAAAGTGTAGTTATAAAGTATTAAATGAAATGATTTGAAGAAAAAGAGTAGTATAAACAAACCAAATTCAAAATTAAATCCTATCAGAGTGAAATATATTGCAACATTACACATTATGTAATAGGAAAGAAACTGAAGTTCAAACAAATGGAATGATTTGCACAAACTAGTCTGAATGGCCAACTGATATTCAAAATAAAATAACAGGATGATAATGAAAACTGTATAATTTAAAATGTGATTTGAAGTATAAAAATTTACATGCCATAAAAAGAAGTCATGTTAACAAAGAAAAGCAAATAATGGAAATAAATATAATATCAACTAATATGTTTACAGTTGTAGTGATATGATCGGAAAGAACACCAAATGGCACAAAGTGCATTGAAAGTAAACAGTGCAACAAAGTCTGGCTGGGACTAGAATTACAATTTAGGGTCAAACTACTAATCAGTTTAGCAAAAAAACAACAACAACTAAAAAACAGACACAGGATGGCACTGCCATGCATGACACATGGTGTTTGATGCTCCAACTTATAATCTACAGGCATGTTTACAGCTGTCGGCAGAGGATTTATTGCATACAACACTCAAATAGCCAAGATCCAATAGGTGTAATTATCAATACCAAGAGAAATCTATAAGGTAAGTGTTTCTTTTCGAAATATATAAACTATAACAATATTTTCCATTCAGCACAAAGTGACTTGATGCACATTATAGATTGTGCATAACAAAGTGTGTCTGTATTTTATCTCTTGCACTGCACCAGCTTCCAAGGCTTCAACAAACCTTGATCTATCAATAAAGGAAATGAAATATTAATCTTATTTGATCAATAATAATTACCAAGTTTATACAGCTGAAGTAGCGTACAAACTAGAGCAACAAGTTTGTTCTCCACCACTTTTTGATTTATCTGACATTACTGGCAACCTGTACGAACACATAACTTTGTCCAATCTTTATTTGTTATCAAGTTTCTTTTTATCCTTAGTTTCCCCCCCCCCCACCTCCTGTAAAACCATGTTTACAGCAACCGATTTTTTTCAGAAGGAGTGGAGGAGAGGGAGGCAGAGCAACTATAAGTTTATTTAGAATCCTGACTCATGACCCTTTTTGCAGATGTAATACCCCACCCACTCCACCCTTTTCCAGATGCATTGGGAATTGTTTGGAAAACATTCTGTTACAGAATTTAAAACTAAATGAATAAGTGAACAAGTAAACATTTGTATCCTTACATCTATAATATCATAGTTTGTGGGGTGTTTTATAAAAATAATAAATACAAGCACAATTTGTTTCTTTATAAAACACCCCAAACTATGATTCCGTCATATTTATCACACAGCATCAATGCATCCTTACTGATTATATGCGACTCATCAGGTCATGACAGGCATGAATAAACCAATGTCAGCATCAGATGTAGAGAAGGGTGACAGTGATAGATTTTATCAGAATAAAAAAAGAAAAAAACCCAGCTTCAGGGCTTCCTAACTGATATCATGTGACCCTTAGAGTCCTGACAAGCTTGGATAAACCCCATTTCTTCGGTTCTCTCTCTCTCTCTCTCTCTCTCTCTCTCTCTCTCTCTCTCTCTCTCTCTCTCTCTCTCTCTCTCTCTCTCTCTTTCTCACACAATTTATAACCAAAATGGAAGGATCTAACTTGGGCTTTCTGGTGACTGTTGGAACAATGCTAGTGTTGAGTAACATAAGTACTCAATATTTATTTGTAAGAGTGTGCACTTAGGATAATGAGAATGTTTTCATCAATATTAACATGCATTTCTCAAACTTCAAATAGCAATTAATGCTCAACAAAGGGTTTTCTGACTATGGTATTGAAATCTCTTCATTTGGACCTACATTGTCATCACAAGTCTGAAGAATTTAGCAAAAGGCAGAGTGCCATGCCAGTCAAAATTGTCATTGGGCAATGAAGTTATCGATTTACTGGGAAAAATATAGGAACTTTCATCCAGTAACTGCAGCAGTGAAATGCAACCTTTGAACCTACAGACCATGCTATAGCTTCTTCAGAAATTGGCATTTACTAAAATATGGAGTGGAGTTGTGGAATGGAGTAGAGGAGTGGAGTGGCAGGGTGGGGATTTGGAGAATGATTTGAATGTGATATGAATGAAATGATGGTCTCTTTGTTTTCAGCATAGTGTATGTATCCAGTTTAATTTTCTTTTTTTACAGGCACTATATGTGTTTAAACTTATAATATGTACATAGAGGCAGTGAGACTATATAGCAAATAAAGTAATGGTGAAAACATATGAAATTACCTTTGACAAATGCTAATCGGAAAGTTTGACAGAAATCAGAGAAAAACCCTCAGATTACATCTGATGTTTTTATTTTTGCCTTTTTTATCATATTGCTACCTGAGGGTTTTATTTTTGGTGATTTTGGGCACAACAGCACATGAAGGTTATAGTGTGCCAATGCAAGCAATGTAAAGTGCCTTACCAGGGACTCACCACAGCAGCTGACATGGTCTGATCCGATGGCACATATGAACCCACACCCTTTTAGTCACGAGTCTGACACGCTAACCACTGTGACTCTGTATTGCAATTGAGATCTATACATTTAAATTAATCCTGTAAGGGTTTCAATCTTTCAGGTTTTCAGGTTAACAGTAAGAAACATATTACCTTAAGATTTTTATTTTGGACTCATTGGTAAAACCAATATTAATGTTTATGGGTGAAACTATACACCTCTGCACGCATCGATACGATTCTCGATACACAGCCTACGATACGATATATTATCGATACACATATCAACTTGATGGTCTTTTCATCTTTAGAGTGTATGTCAATGGTAGGGTGGTGACATTTTTTTGTATTGACATATTGGGTGTATTTCCAGTATGAAGATTAAAAACAAACATGGACGTTTCATCTGTTCATATGCCATTCTCATTCTCGACAAGATTTTAAAAAAAAACAACTTCTAAACAGACTAGCTTTTAGTGATTTTTGTTCAACCTTTTTAGGCCATTTCAGTCTGCTCCATTCGATCATACGCATGATTCATCCTGGTCACCACGCTCTTTGTTTTATATTGAATGAATGTTTTTAAAACATATTATTGCCAGTTTCATGTCTTCACTTAACTTGTGAAGAGATTACGGTGTTATCTTCAAAACAGAAGAAACAGTGCAATTTCCTTGTGCAAGGAAATTCTTATCAAGAACAAATCTGAGTGTAGGAGCGGAGATGGCTAATAGCCAAATCCTTCACATTGTACTTCCTGCAGATGCAAATCAACTGCCGCGGCTACAGACATTTGTGTCTGTCAATGAAAAAGGAAATTATTGACAACACCCACTCCCTTTCTACAAATTGACGCGGTGGCTATAGCTAGTGCGGTTTGGAATCTGCCCCCTAGCCGATTCTGTGCTATTTTTTTTTTAATTCCATCGGCAGGTTTGGTCGCTGATTACATATATCAACGTAAAAGGAGATATTCCAAACTTATTCCCCCAAGTACGATTTAAGTACTTTACACATATCATTTATATATATAGTCACTTTTGTGTGAAGTTTCTATGATGCTTTGTATCTATTTGGATAGAGTTTGGATGCCAATATTTCCGGTATGTCACGCAGTGAACACGCTACAGTTCGTTATGATTGGTGGTTATTGTTTTACCATGGACTTGAACAAACAATAACCATTAATCAGAATTGCATGTAACACTGCGTGACACACCTGATGTGTAGCCTTCAATTCGATCCAAGTAGACAAGATGCGATGCAACATATTATTGAAAATACTGTTATCTCTACTCCTCCCAAATGGATGGCTATATCAACATGGGGTTTTCACCAATAGTCTTCTTATAATACTTAGTTGGTCCGAAATGAAAATGGTGCCAATTGTACATTCAATATGGCTGCCATGATGAATGTCTTAAAAATATTGCTGTCACTACTCCTCCTGAATGGATGGTCATATTGATATGGGGTTTTCGCCGAAAGACTTCTAATGATGTCTACTTGGTCCTAAATGCAAATGGTGCCAATCTAATATCCAGTATATCCATCACAGCATCTGAAAATCTTGTTATTGCTGAAGAATATCAGAGATGGTTTCAACACTCAGCAATTAAAAGGAAAAAATGGTCTTATCTTGAATTCCTGGACATCTTTCTCTCCCAGTAAAGTGTCAGTCCCTTCAAGGAACTCTTGTTTCTTTTACTGCAAGATAAGTTATTTTTTGAAAGACTAATAGTACTGATAGAATTAGTTATTCTAATAGCAGAAATTCTTTACCTGTTACTATTGCCATGCTTATCTCTTTAGGGACACAAGTCCCCTCATCCAAACTCAGAATACCATCCTCCTATTAGAATGGAAAGTTCTAGAAAACTAGAACTGAAAGAACACAGATCCAGCCTGACTCCCACATCATAGACCTATGAGGATTAATCATCCTCTTTTCCTTGGACGTATGTATGCTTACACGTTTGCAAATTCGTTTTGGAAATTTGGATTCGTTTTTTATTCTCAAGATGTATTTTGGCATTTTAATCTTATTTTCAGTATTGATCAAGTGATAATCCCCTCAGTCCTTGCAAATTTTGAGTGTTGTTTTAGCTCTCTTGAGGAGTTTATTGCGCTGTGATAATCAAGCAAGCCTAATTAAATTTATCCCATTTCGCTTATCCCGTGATAGGGTAAGAATTTGCTACCCATTTTTAGTTCCAGAATTGTATTTCCTCGATTCATCAAATTGTTGCATTAGAATATTTTTAAAAGTATTTGCTTTGGAAGTACATATACTAAAATTAGAATATTTGTATAATATTTTTCATTTCAGCATGAAATGTTGCAGGGTGTGAGGAAGTGTGGGCACAAAAAGGCCGCATGAGACACTCACCCCACTTGCTTAGTGTGTTCTCAGTATGCATGCATGAATGGTTGTCTGTTTTGCTGTTTGTGGTTCGATGAGGTCTGGGACCTTGACAATAGTCAGCGTACTCATAAGGGAGGAAGAAAGGGCCTTTTGTCTTGTCTTCCATTGACAACCCTCTCTGCTCCCAGGGTGGATTGGGATCTGTCTCTATGTTAGCGAAAAGTAATACCCCTGTAGGGCAGGAATATCATCAGTGCTGCAGGACTAGGACTAAGGCCCAACAATCCCTGACGATCATTTCAGTGCATTCATAATCTATTATTGATCGATCTTGGGTCCCTCCCAAGGGAGAATAAACACCGGAAGTGAGCTAGTCACACACACAGACACACAGACACACCCCGCTTATGGTGGAGCATCACCCTCTCAAGGTTAGCAGCATGGTGAAGGTGATGAGCAAATCATGCCTACCTGAAAAGGGAGAGCAATGATCTCACTCTGAGCTCTACCATCAGATCATTGTTGCCTGACTTGTCTTTGGGTGCTGGTCACTGGTCATCTGGCACTGGGCACCGGTCTCCCAGCAGTAGTCAATGGATTTCCATCATTGGTATGGGGACAGGGATCCGGTTGATACAACCACCACCACCCCCACGTCTCTATGCTACATACCAATCTCGATCGGGATAGAGAGTCGGAATGTACTCGTCTGACAAGGGAAGGGAACTGGACTAGCATACCTCCCCCTTCCCTATGTTCCCTTCAATCCCTATGGGATGTGGGGAAGTGAATCTTCCTTTTCCTTCATGGTGCTATAGATGCCCACGCCTTAGCCTCAAAGCAGATTGGTTGTTGCATTATTGCTGGACACGGACCTGCTTTGTCTGCTCAAGTAGAGCCAAACAAAAAGGAGGGCGGCTAGATCTCTGCCCCTAGATGACCTCGGGAGGATTAGAGGCATTCTTGTCCTCCTAAGAGATCTGCTAGTAAGTGCAGTCCCATCACTTCTTGTGAGGAGTCGAGGAACAAGGATATCTTTTTGGCATCCAGCTATTGAGTTCATTATCCTGCTTGGCCCCTTAAACCCCCCCCCCCCTTGATGCAGGTGGGTCACAAGTGGGAATTTGGCAGGGACCAGATCAAGACCATGGAGCACTGGAGCTTAAGGCTTGTGTGCTTGTAACTATAGACTTGAGCGCTGATCTTTTTTTGGCAGCTTCCTTCAGTCTTTTGAAAAAGGAAACTTTGTCTCCAGCTGCACTTCAGCGCCTACTGGAGGCTGTAGCAAAGATGTTAAGGCATGCCTTGCCCATGTCCATGGCTCTACCAGCAGAGCTGCTTTACCTCCACAGGGATGTTGCTCTGAATACTTTGAAAGTCTTGCTGGACCACAACACTGGTTCCTCGTAGTCGCTCCTTGCCAGTCTAAGCAGACCAAGAAGTGTACTCATTCCAACCGTCCTTTGGGTCCTTCTCCCAAGTTTTTCAAGATGATGCAGCCCCAACAGTCTCAAAAACTACCCCAATTCAAACCCCCCTCTTGTCCTATTCTCACTAGATGAGGCGACCATATAATTCGTCTTCCTAGCGTCCCCGTGGGTGATCAGCTAGCCCTCTTTTCAGGGGTCTGGTCAGGCATCACGGAAGATTTGTGGGTCCTTTCTACCTTAAAGGAAGACTCCTGGCTTTGTTTCTTGGAACATCCTCCTCTTTCATGGACCCCCATCTTCTTTGACCAGTCAAAACTGGTTCAGTAAATTGGAAGAGGTGAACACCCTTTTTCAGATAGGCACAGAAAAGAGGGCTTTCTATTCCCAGATTTTCTTGTTGTCCAAGAAGGCAGAAAGTTTTGGTTTATAATCAATCTTTCGGCCTAAACAAATTTCTGTGGGAAGAGCCATTCAAGAAGGAGACTATTACATCAGTCAGAAACACCATAAGGCCATGTGACTGGGCTGACTTCATCGACTTTCAGGATGCATACCTTCACATCTTCATTTTTCCTCCCTAGAGAAAATACCCCTGGTTTTGCCTGTAGCAGGAAGTTTTTCAATTTTGAGATCTGCTTTTTGGCCTAGCCTTCACCCCCAGAACTTTTGCCAGGGTCATGGAAGTAGTTGCAGTCCACCTGAGTTCTCTAGGGATCCCAATCGTCCAGTACTTTGGTGACTAGTTGATGCACAATGTCCTCAGAGTATCCCTCCTGTCCGCCATATTCTGGGCAAGAAGAACATTCTGGCACACAGTCTGTTCAGAGGGGGCTAAGTGGTACTCACAGAATTGTCTCTGCACCAATCCGTAGCAGAGTCCCTGTTCAGGCTGTATGATAGGCTCTTGGTTGACTTGATTATGGGAATGGGGAACAACAAGCTCTCCTTGTATGTCTCTCCTGTCACAGATCAGAGGGACTGAGCAGTGGACGCCTTCAGTCTAAGGTGTGATCACCTCCCGCCCTTCAGAATGATTCTGTAAGTGCTCCACAAAGTCAGGACCTCCACTGCCTGGCTCATTCTGGTAGCCCCTCTGTTACCCCAATGGTTGTGGTTGAATGATCTACTTGACCTTATGATAGATGAACCCAGGAGATTACCTCAGGGGGCGGACCTGCTTTCTCTTCTACACAATAATCCACAGATTCCACACCTTCACACTTGGCCTTAACTGCATCGTCCTGGCAAGGAGGCGTTCCACTTCTAAGGTATAAGATACAAAGTGGAGAATCTTCTGCGGTTGATGCAGTAGGAAATGCATTGATCCTAGCTGTTCCCCTTTGAGTGCAGTGGCAGGCTTTCTTCTCTTCCTTTTTGAGGAGGGAGAATTTTTGGTCTCCACCATAGGCTATACGGCAGGTTAAAAAAGGTTGAAAAAGGTCATTTATGGTTTAACAGTAATTGTGTGTCCATTTCTCTACTTTGTGAAGTGGGCTTCTTGCAAAGAACTAGCTTCCTTCGCTAGCTCCTCTCCCTATTGTGATCCCCAGTCTCATTCGTATCTGTGCTGGAGATGATCAAGATAGGCTTATCTGCCCAGTTAGAGCTTTGTGGTTTTATTTGGCTGCTTCAAAAGGAAGAAGGAAGTGTCAGAAGCATCTCTTTCTATTTATTATGTTCTCTGCTGATATTGCGGCATCCACCATTTCCAGGTGGATTGACCTCACCATCAAGAGAGCTTATCAGTCCCTCATTTAGGGACCTTTCTTTCATGAGAATGAAATCCCATGAAGTCAGGGCTATCGCCGCTTCCTATGCCGATCTTAATCATTCTTTGTTTGCGGATTTTATGAGAGCCACATTTTAGTGGTCACACACTACTTTCTCCTCCTTTTACCTTCAATCTTTAGCACATCAGATCAAAGGCAGTTTCTCACTGGGCCCTATAGTAATGGCCCAAAAAGTGTCCCAACCTTCTGCCAGATTACAGTAAGACTAAGTGCATCAGCTTTATACCATTTTCTTGAGGCTATCAGCCTCCCTCCAAACTGGCTAATTCAGCAAGGCAATAGTGACAGCTATTCTATATTCTTGCTATTTAAATTTGGTTTTGGGGGGGAGGGATCAACTAATTTTAATTGTGTAATACTTACTTGTCACTATTGCAAGATTCCCTCCTCCCAGCCCACTCTGATGTCTTAAACTTAGTCTAGATCCAAGTCAATGACTAAGAGTAATCCTATGGACCTTATGACATTGGAGTCAGACTGGGTCTGTGTTCTTTCTGTTCTAGGTTTCTTGAACTTTCCATACTAATAGGAGGATGCAATTATGAGCTTACATGAGGGGACTTGCATCCCAGAAGAAGTAAGGAAAATAATAGTGACAGATCAGTATTACATAATTAAAATTAGTTTTACCCCACCCTGAAAACCACATTTTCTTGTACTAATCAGAGCAAAATATTGTTTTCAAGGTAATTGGGGCCAGAAATTATTCTTTAGAAAATACCTATACTCCCCACCACCACCGCCTAAAATTCAATGGTCAGTACTTTATATGTATGTCTGTGTAGACAGAAATGTCAGATAAATAACAAATGGAGGAGAACAACTTGTTGCTCTAGAATGTATTCTACTTCAGCTCTGTAAACTTGGTAATTATTCTTGATCAAAGAAGATTAAGATTTTATCTCATTTATCGATATATCTAGGTTTGTTGAAGCCTTGGAAGCTGGCGCAGTGCAAAAGATAAAATACTGACACACTTTGGCATGCACATTCAAGAATTTGGATCAAGTCACTTTGTGCTGATTGGAAAATATTGTTGTAGTTTATATCTTACAAGAAGAAACACTTACCTTATAGATTTCTCTTGGTATAGATAATTACGTATATTGGATATTGGCCATTCAAGCATTGTCTGCGGTAAATCCTCTGCCGAAAGCTGTAAACATGCATGTAGATTATCAAACATCTATCAAAGCCAGGTTCTTTGAATCTCGCAGTTGACCCTTTGTGCTGCTTTAACTGCCACAAATAAGGCTACCACAAAGATGGCTGTAATAGGAAACCAGTTTGCCGAGATGTGGGCTGAAGTGCCATAACAAGATTGTACTGCACATAGAAAATCTCTTGTGCTACTTGTCAAGGTGATCACTTCTCTTACTCAAGAGATTGCCCAAGAAAAGGAAATACAACAAGTCAAGCATCATAAGGGCCTGAGCTTCCCCGAGACCAGATAGTTTGTGGAAGCCACAACTCCACTGAGCACTTCTGGCAGATCCTACGTGACTAAAGCTATAAGGGAGTTGAAACCTTCCACAAATACTGTGTATTCCCAAGCAGACATTACATGGCCACATGGTGAAACCAAGCCTACAGACTTGATGCCTCTAAAATTCGTGTGAGCAGACAACCAAACCGAGAATGCAGCAGATACTGCAAGTACTTAATGCGACAGTGTGACAAATAATAAACCGTACACTGCTAGCGAGAAACCAGTTGGATCCAGCCCATAAAGAGAGCAACAAACCACTGGCCCCAGTGGTCAGTTTAACAGTCTGACAAATGAAAAACCAAACACTACTAGGTCAAAACTGATTAGATCTGACCCGCAAAAAGAGGAGCTAAATGTTGGCCTCAGTGGTAGTGCATGCTCAAAACAAACAAAGAGTATATTAAAGAATCTACTAGACTTCCAAAGGAATCTGATGATCCTATCAAGCCCTTCAATAAATTCAGAAGTCTAAAAATTATGGAAAGTTTAGGGCCCCCTGATACTGCACCAGGGAAACCTCTCAGAAGTCCCATACTGCCACCACATCCATCAATATGTCTGACACATTAATTCAATGGAATTGCAGAGATTATTGACATATATTGATGAAATAAGTCTTCAACTCAAAGAATATGGCCCAATAGCTGTCTGCCTTCAGGAGACCTCTTCAAAAGAAAACAACAGAGTTAATAGAACAATTGTACAACCTGAAACAACTTTTCAAGAAATACTGATAAGGCTGCTGTGGGAGTTTTCATAATCATAAATAACAAAACTCTTCACAGCCCAATTAATCTCAATACTACACTACAGCCATCCATGTGTCCTTACACAAAACTCTCACACTTTTCTAAATATATCTTCCTCCTTGGATCTGATCATCTGGGATCCATCTCTTTTACTTGACGTCTCTTGGGAAGTTGATAACATTTGTGGTACTGGCCACTTTCCAACATACTTAAAAGGTAATATTTCTAAACTTCAAGAACCGTGGCACATACAGGAATTGAACAAGGTAGATTGAGATATGTTTCAGTCCGTCTGTGAATAAAATTTGATAGTTGATCAATTTGAATATTTAGTGGATCTGATACTCTTATTTACAAACATACTCCAAGATGTTGCTGGGAATACAATACCAGAAACGTTGATCATTCCTAAATGTGTCAACAAGCCATGGTTGGATGATATACTTTACTTGCAAAGACACCATCAGTGAATGGGAAAAGGTCGTTAAAGACTTCAGCACCAATCCAAAAGCTGAACATCTTAATAAATAATGTATATACCAAGCTAAAACTTGTTATACCATTAAAAAGAGCAAGAGGAAAACATGGACATCTCTAGGTCGAACTCTTGCTCCCCTATTAAACCAGCATGGAATATAAAATCACTGGTAAAAATGAAAACAGCTGTATCAAGCACTTGCAGAAATCTGATGAAATGGTCGCAACCATACCAGAAACTTCAAAATAGATTGGCAGATACATTTTCCAACAACTCCTCAGAAGAGAACTATTCTAAAAACTTTCACTGTATCAAAAACCTGAAAGGAAATGTTCCATTAAATTTCATATCTGTTAACACTGAAGTCTACAATATACATTTCACTCTTAGAAAACTGTAAGACTCTCTTGATCAAACCCATGTCACTTAAGCAGGACCAGATGATATCTGTTAGTATGCCCCACAATAATGTCAGAAAACTGACCTACACACAAACCTTAACCAGCTGGACAGACAGATTGATAAGGCCAGGCAATACTATATGGTCCTCCCACATTCATGGTGGGGTATAAAAGGTCAAGAGCAAAATACAACTGGCTATTGTTAATTTCAGTTGATTTTTATCTCCATCATAACAGTGGTAGTGTTATCCTTATTTGTCCATCACACCTGGGTTAAGTTTTACCAACAGGTCATTTCAGGCACTGAGGTGGGGTATCCGTGTTCGATGAGCACACTTCTAGTTCCAATATATGTTGCTGTATTCTTTGATAATATAGCTTTTTTCAGAGAAAAAAAAATGGTGGTATCACATTTTTTTTACCTCAGTCTTTCAAGTAGACACATTTAATACTTGAACAATAAATTTTCCTTATTTCTCTTTCTCTCATATATACTATGATACCGAGACTTATTGCCCTTTTTGTCTTGTAGCAGTGTATGACACAATCTCGTTAGTGTAACTAGTCTTGCAGTTTTTGATGGATTGCCATGAAACTTGGTAAATAATATCATCATGACCTGAAGATCTGCATATCAACAAATCACTTTGCTCCCTCAAGTTTTTTTTAGATGTATTGCACTTTTTGCCTTGTACCAGTTTACGACATTAGTTTATGCGAACTTGATAAATGTTATAGCCATGACCTGAAGATGCCCATATGAAACAATTCACTTTGATCCCATCATTTGTTTAAATGTTTTTGCTCTTTTTGTTTTTTAGCTTAATGCAGTGTATGATACAATCTCATTAGCGCATCTACTCCCGCAATTTTAGATGGACTTGCAATGAAACTTGGTAATTATTATAGTCATGACCTGGAAATGTACATATTGATAGGTCACATTGGTCCCCTAATTTTTTATAGAAGTTATTGCCCTTCTTATCTAGTAGCTTAATGTAGTTTACGACACAACCTTGTTACCACATCTAGTCTTTGATTAATTGCTAATAAGCTTTGTAAATATGAAATATTATGGTCATGACCAGGAAATGTGCATATTGTTTTTGAGTTATCGCTCTTTTTATCTTGTAGCTTAAGGCAGCGAATGACACAACTAATCCTGCAGTCTTTGATGGATTGCCATGAAATTTGTTAAATAATATGGTTATGATGTGAAGGTGTGCATACTGACATCTCATTTTGTTTTGATGTGAAAGTGTGCATGTTGACATCTCACTTTGCTTTGATGTGAAGGTGTGCATGTTGACATCTCACTTTGCTTTGATGTGAAGGTGTGCATATTGACATCTCACTTTGCTTTATTTGTTATTGTCCTTTTTGTCTCGTATCCATGTATGACACAATCTTGTTAGCTCATCTGGCCCTGCAATTTTTGATGGATTGCCATGAAACTTCGTAAATATTATGTTCATCACCTGAAGATGTGTATATCAACAAATCACTTTTCTCCTGTAATTACTGTCAGTTATTGACATCTTTTGTCTTGTAGCTTAAGGCAGTGTATGATAAAATCTCATTAGCACAACTAGTATTACAGGTTTTGATGGATTGCCATGAAACTCGGTAAATATTATGGTCATTGTCTGAAAATGTGCATGTCAACAAATGACTTTGCTCCCACAATTTGTGTTCGAGGTTATTGCCCTTTTTTCATGCAGTGTGTGACATAATCTTATTAGAACAACTAGTCTCGAGGTTTGTTTTGCAGTTCTTTATGAATTGCTGTGAAACTTTATACATATTTCGTTCATCATTAGAGGATACACATGTTGGCAAATCATTGTCAATAAACTCACACTATTTGCAGAAGAGCTGTGCACTTTTCTTACTATAGATTCATCTCCATCATAGCTTGGGATGCATTAAGGATGGAGTATATTTATGTGAGCAAATTGCTCACCATTCCTCTAGTTTGTGTTAGACTAAAGAGACCTGGCTGTACTACAAAGAGAGACCTGATTGGCTGAAATTTAAATCTGACTTAAAAATTAGCCAATCAGTTGTCTTAAGTCTAGATTTAATTTTAAGATTTATGTTGTCTGTTTCAGGCTGTTTGTGAGGCAGGCAACTGCAGCCATATTATGATGGAGGAACCTTATGACCACAGTGGGTCCGATTCTGGGGACCTGTACGATGATGAAAGGACAGACCCACAAACAGGGTGTAATTTCACACTCGGAAACCCATGGAACATGTGCAACCAATCTGACTGCATTGAAAGATTTGCCAATGGTTTTTGTGATTCTTCATGCAATTATGAGGGGTGCTTGTATGATGGTTATGACTGTATGTTGCCAAAAGGCTTTCTAGAAGACTGTAGTCCATATTTCAATACACCCTGCTCCTATAACCTGACTTTTGATGGCCAGTGTAACACAGAATGTAACACAACAGATTGTTTGTATGATGGATTTGATTGTGCTTTCTCTGGACTTGCACCATTGCCAGGTCAACTCATCATCCATGTGCAGCCCATCAATCATATGGAAAGTGTTGTAAGAAAGATTGGTCTTCTGCTAAGATCAGGAGTAAACAAAACATTCAGTACCATGTGAGTAGACTTTCTGTCATATACCCATTTAACCCTGTCCCCTCGATGCACTGTTCTCTATATGAAATTTTAATCTATTTGATCCCCTTGCCAAAAATCTCTGCAGCAAACGGTGGGGGTTGGGGGCAATATATCAAATTTTAGTTGGGCAAAAATGTTATGCTAGATGAACAGAAGTATCTATAATAGGGCTGCAGTTTTGTCAGAATGCAGTTGTAATTCTGTTTGCAATGACAAGATGCAGAGATGTCATCCTGGAATAATTATGAATTTGTAGGGAAAATTCTGCATTATTAATTGTATTTACGAAAATCCAGAAAATTTTATTTTTTGGGGAAAAAAAATTAACAGTTTTATGTGTGCATACAGGTGGAGAGAATGTATATAAGCACCAGTATGATTACCATCTATACTCGTCTATAAGTCCATTCGCATATAAGCCGCCCCCACACACACACACACACACACACAACTGAATAGGTAAAAAGTAAAAACATTAAAAAGTGCATGACCCGCGCAAAAGCCAACCCATATATATATATATATATATATATATATATATATATATATATATATATATATATATATATATATATATATATATATACCCTTCTGACCCTAACCCCCAGGTCCTTACCTACTGAGGTTACCTGGTTAATGGCTTATATGGTGTTAGTACTGCCATAATGGGCCTGATAAGCTGACCTCCCTTCTTTCAGGTTTTAATTTTTTCCTAAATTATTCTGCTTATACGCTAGTAGATATGATAAGTAGTACATAAAATAATTCCCAATGTAAAAAACAGTATGTAGATAACAGAAAACCGGATGATTCGACTAAAAAGGTGAAAAAATGGTGGCAATGGTGAAGAGAAAAGTAAGATGTAGATAATTCATGAGGAAAACTAATGTTTAGGGGTGTTGATTTTATTTTGGCCAGAAATGTTACAGGAATTCAAAGTTCTGGAATGGAGGAATGGATACACGATTTATTCTTACTAAACCTCAGTTGTTTAATGACGGTACAGGTATGTAAATAGGCTCATAGAAAGATGCAATATGATTGTATATAGCTGATGGTAAATGATTTAATGCTGATGTTTTTCCATGATGATTATATTTATAGGCTACATTTCTAGTAATAGATATGACATACTTGAATAAAATCTGTTTGCAAAGTAATAGCTTGGAATAGCTAGGCTCGTGAGGGCTAGCCATGCTTTGCTGGTCTACAAGCAAAATAATACGACAGATCCCATCCATATTGGATCAGTCGATAAGTCGATAATCAGTTGAAATGTGAGTACTATGATTTGTTTTTTTAATCAGAAGTTACTCTACAAACTTTCTGCCATATTTGTGCCAGATTCCATGGAAAATCTTCATACACCCTTATCATTCACAGATTGAAAGTATATTAATTATGGATGTGATCTCTTATACCAGCCATTATGTTGGAAAATACTTCAACTGAAGGTTTGTACAATCGATTCCCAAATTTGAACTGTGATTTTCAATAAAAATAGATTTTTTTTTAGTATAAGATCATCTTGAGCATAATAATGAAGTTTGTTACTTTTAGTGAATGTGTTACCCTGATTCTGGGTGGGCTGCCTACATTTTAAAAAATGAATGCTAGGGTTTCTCATATGCCACATTTATAGGCCATGTTTGGTGCCAAATATTGGCACATATTCACAATGCTTGTACCACTGTGTGGTTTGGGGTAAGAATGCTTATAATACAGAGTTACTGATAATTGGAATGTTTGTACTACACCTTAGGAACATGTGTATGATTAAACCAGCCATACGTTTCGGCAAATAAAAACCTGCTGAAAGTAGAGAAACATGACTGAAGTTCTTAATAATAGTTGTTAAACCTCATTGAATATAATGATTTGATAAAGTGATTTTAATCATAATACTATATAAAATTGAATTACATAATAATAATAATAATAATAATAATAATAATAATAATAATAATAATAATAATAATAATAATAATAATAATAATAAAAGTGTTTGAAATCATTGTTTACGTTTCTCCATCACTACCCAGTTGCCAAGGGCCAAATTGTACAATTACATTGGAATTTACATCAAAATTGAAAGGAAACAAATTGTAGTCAGGAATGGAAATTCTTAGCCATTGAGTAATTGTAGTAAGAAATGACACAATCGTTAACTGTTTTTAATAGATACATTTTTATTCAGATATGTTACTGGATTGTAATATGTTAGGAGTACATCTGCTACCTGGTTAATTCAATCCTCCAATAGTAGTACATCAACTACCTGGCTAATTCAGACCTCCAATAGAAGTACATCCAGTACCTAGTTAATTCAACCCTCCAATAGGAGACCCTTCACTACCTAGTTAATTCAACCCTCAAATAGGAGTACATCTACTACCTGGTTAATTCTACCCTCCTAAGCTAAAAGATGTTAACTATGTATTTTGGCTTGCTTTAGCAACGGAAGTAGTAACAAGTCATCTGCTTGCCAAGGTGTAAGTTAAACAAGAGTTGTGTCCCCTTGAACAGAGGAATTGGTGCCTAAATCCCCTCCATTGCATGGGATGCAAATGGTTCAAGCTGGCTGAAGACAATCATAATACCTGTATTGTATGGTGTGCAGTTTGAGCCATACATGAGATGTATCCTCACACTTGTCTGAGGATGTATGGGCAAGCATCACATCCAAACAACTAACCCTGGCAAATAAGAGAACTGTGAAACGCATGATCAAGTATGCAGATGCCATCAGCACTGCTGCCAATGCATCTCCATTGACATTTTCCTTTTTGTATAAATCCCGGAAGGTAGAAAACTTGCCCAAGCAGAAAAAAATATACAGCAATCCAGGCATTCTCACACAGCACCAGCCTCACCACTACCCTCATTGCCACAAACAGAACAAATCTTGCCACATATTACTGGGCCAGTACCACCGTAGTATGGTGGCCCATCTTAACCAGTAGTAGATATGTCATCAACACAGACAAATCTCCAAACTGGAAAAGCCAATATT
This sequence comes from Margaritifera margaritifera, assembly GCA_029931535.1. NCBI lineage: Eukaryota > Metazoa > Mollusca > Bivalvia > Unionida > Margaritiferidae > Margaritifera > Margaritifera margaritifera. Next base: position 1,925,293 of record JAQPZY010001437.1, on the reverse strand, counting down.
GGACATTGGAACCAGACACCAACTGACTGTGGAACACACCAGCTCTGGCACAGCCGAGACTGACACCTTCAACTTCCGGGACTGGGTACAGTGCTCTATTTTCCCAGTATAACCAGTCCTGGCATCCAGTCAGTGCCAACATGGTAAAGTTCACAACCTGAATCTACATTCCGTCACCTCTAATTGATCCTTGAACTGACTATGGTGATCATTCTTTCAACAGCCATGACCAGACTTAGACATCAAAAGTCAGTCAACCCCAGACCATGTCTCCAGTTCTAGCACAGTGCCACAATCAGAGCATTCCATCACAATACAGATTAATGGGTCAGTATTGACATGGTACTGCAGCCCACATGAACCATTCCTGGACATTCTATCAACTCATATAGACCCCGGTACTGGCTGTTGTGATCATTCCCTTGACAGTCAACTCCAGCATAACCTTGACCTATTCCATCTACCACTGGGACCAAGTACGATGATTAATACCTCATCACACCTTTTCCAGCCCTGGCTCTGTCATGGATGCCCAACATACCTGACACTGGATTTGGTGAACCTTTTTCTCACACTATCCAGTAACAGACTCAAGGAAGCATTACAGACCTGCACTGGACAGGCCCATCACCAATTCTGGCTCTGTCATAACCTAGTACCAACTACGGCAACTCGTGATTCCCAACCACCTAGAGATCACTGTGTCCCAGTATGGATGGACTCACAGTTTAATCACTATCACCTACATCCTGCTTCATCAGTTGGCGCTAACTTCACAAGATGTTTCCTTGCTTTCCCACTCTTATGAGTTCATTGACACACACTCACAAGCACCATCTTCCATTCTCAATCTGACATTGTCCAGGAAAGACATAGGTTTCTGTGCATTGACTGAAGTAGTCTTCCAACCTCTATCTCCTCCTGCTTCGTATATGTTTTTTTTTTACAGAATTCCTACATCCATCGATCTCTTTTTTTTTTAAAAAACCCAGCCTTTTTATCAAAAACAACTTTCACAGTATGTTTTTGCACTGCTTTCAAAGGCAAGTTCAAGGCCCAAGTATCAACATGCCTTTCCTTCAATAACAGGACCCACTGACTTAAACCTAACACATGCGAGTCATTTACACTGAAGTCCCAACTGCCAACAAAAACATGACAGGTCTGAAAATGTAAAAACGTTCAACTTTGTACATGGACTGGAAACCCTTTTGAATACATTACGGTGATTGAGTATATTCCCAAGCTATATTTCAGCAATCTGAACATAGCCTAGATCCCATTCATGTCTGGGAGTCATACTTTCTAATGTTATAGCTGGATCTGTTAAGTTCTAGGTCATGGAAGGATATGCTGCCAAAAGACAATGACAAGGTCATCATCAAATCGCGCCCTCCATCTTCCAGACACTAATTTCACGGCCAGATAGAAGGGGACAGACAACAGGGCAACAAAGGGGCAAATATTGTGCTGGCCTAACAACCCAAAGAGAAAACATCCTGTTTTGAGCCAGCTTCTTCTCACAAAAATAATGCAATTCTGGTGTTGTCTTTTTCTGATATGCCAGTGGATGGAAGTATTCCTTCTTTACTACAGAATGGGAGACACCCTGCTCAAACAACCCATGACTCTCATTAGAATATACACGTTCCTCACAAAAGAGCAGTTGTGTTTCTGCACAACACAATTCCACTGGCATCTTACTTAGGGCCTTTTCAAGATAGTAGCTCACTCAACAAGCGCCAATGGGTACCAGAGTTCAGTATGGATATCCTGAGATATGTCCCCACCACCATTCAGGATGAGACCTTACAGGTCAAATAGTACAAGAAAAGCACCCCATTGTAGCAAGACACACAATCCTTTGTTTTGCTCTTGCCTTGTCTCAGATTTCTTGTCAAAAAATACAAATTTCTATGGCATTTAATTCCAGCTTTTCATTTCATCTGGACATAGAGTCCAAAACATCCTTTAGTTTGGAGTTTGTCTCCCCCTGGAACATATCTTGGGGATTACCGGTATTTGGTTTCCCCTTCCACTTGAAGAGTCATATCTTAGCTTGTTAATATCTGCCTCTTGGGTCTTCTCAATGCAGCCATGAAACCTCCTAACCTCCTAACCTCCACCCCAGTTTACGAGACCTCTGCAGATGACCTTACTATCCTCAGTGGCAGCGAAAACGTTTACGTATCAGAGTCAATTATCAAAGGTTGGGATTACATGAAGCACAATCTCAGCAAACGGGAGGACCTCCCCCAGTACATGGCAGGTTTCTTGCTGGAGGATCAACCACTGGACCTCACAGTCTACATAAATGCCAGCATGAAAGACTGTGGTACCCACCTTTTTCCCTCAGTGAGCAGGGTTAGGCCCCTTCAGGAGTGCTCATTGCAAATCAGTCTCCTGGAAATGAAGACCACAGTGAATATCTTTCAATCATGGCAGGAGATGTTGTCTGGAAATGACATTCTCATTTTATCCAACAACTTGACTATCATCAATTGCATCTGAAGGCAAGAAGTAAGCAAGTTCCCACACCTCTGCCTTCTTTGGGATTTTTTCGGGTGTTTCTCAGGTGTTGTCGTAGCTTACAAATCTACATCCAAGTATGCCACATCTCAGACAGACTCAGTGTTTTAGTGGATTCACTGTCTAGACAAAGTAGCTAATTTACACCGAATGGTCCAGTCACCCCTTGGTCTTCATCAAATCTGTGCCCATTTACTTCTCATAGACCTATGTGTGGCAAGGTGGAATGCAAAGTTCCTGAACTTTGTCTCTTTAGTCCGTGATATGTAAGCATCGGCAGCCAATGCTCTTCACCTGAATTGAAATAATCTGGATGCATTTGTATTTCACCCAACCCCTCTGATTCCCTAAGTCTTGCAAAAGGCAGGGAATCTGAGTGCCATTTAATCCTTATTGTTTCGCACAAGTTGTTAATGTCATAGATCAACAACCTATCAAACTTAGCAGAAGAGATTCCAAGAGTAGTTTAGTTCCATTCATGACAGCCCCAGCTTTCAATGTTAAGAACAGGCTACTGCTAGACTAGATGGTCCCACACCAAATTTGGCTAACCTTTTGCACATAAGATTCTCACGTGAGATCTAACTCATGCTAGTCTCGTGCATTTTAACATGCAAATTAGGTAGAACTCACATGAGCAATAGAATCTAACACAATCTGAAAATCACATGAGCAGGAATTGTTAATATGAGCAAGATTTTGCTCACGTGAGCAAGCATTTCTTCACTTGAGCAAGACCTTGCTCACGTGAGCAAGTCTGTTCATGTGAAAATCACATGAGCAGGAATGGTTAAAGTAAGCAAGATTTTGCTCACAGGAGCAAGATTTTGCTCACGTTAGCAATAGGAACAAAACCATCTAGGATTTGATTTGTATTTGATAAATATTTTTGACAAGAATGAAAAAGAACCAAGTTCCTATAATAAAACTTATTTAGCAGTAATAAAGAGATTTTCAAAGTGATATTAAAATCAAGTTCAATTATGCATGTTTTTGTGAGGTTTCTCACATGAGAAAAAAGACAACCCGTATATAAATATGTGATACTAATGATTTTCAATTATTATAATTATTATATCGCATGCATTCTGTAACAATAAATGCTCGCAGCACAAATGGGCAGGTGTAAAACACTCGTTCACTCATCAAGCAAATGAGTGTAATTATTGTGAAAGCAATGGTCTTCACGCATATGAAACCAGCTAGGTGTACTACATCCAAGCTCTGATTTCGTTACTGATGATAACAAAATGTATAGGGTCTCAGGCTAGCATTGACCAATCAGAAAAGGTTGCTTTTATTGACTCAATGAATAATCCAAAATTATAGCAAACAATATTTTATTATTTATATTGTTGTTGATAAACATTCAGTGCATTATGCACTGACAATTGTAAACATGAAGAAGTATTTGCAATGTGTTCAGCTGCCACCGAAATGGCAAATATTAGATGACAAGGGAGCGCGATCACGTATATGATGAAGAACATAAGAGACTAAGAAAGTACCAGAAATGCTGGGAAAATGGACACTAATGACTAAAGTGTCACACAGGAAGACTGTGTTGTTGGTGAAATACAATTATTATTTTGAGTTGATGTTAATGAATAATAAATATTGAATTAGAAACTGAACTGGCTTCTGTTTGATTTTAGCAAGATCAGTTACACTTAGACAGAGTTAATACAAATATTATTTTGGAAACCTTTGAAATAGATCCACTGCTATATTCTTTGAAAAATTAAAAGTATACAAATTAGAATCATACCTACATGTATACGAATTCTAAACTTGCCTCAGTTAAATTTCAAACTTCACTGCATGAAGACAATTGTAGAATTTGATACGCTAGAAGAAAAACAGTCCCTAACAAAAACAGAAATGAGATTAACAACCTTGCATGTAATTTATCGGCAATTTTTCTAACTTCGTGGTCATCCTTGATTCGTGCGTCATGTTTCTCGTGACCTCACAAGCTTGTTTTGAGATCCTGACGTAATCAACCGAGTCACTAGCATTCGTTGACAGTGACAGTAAGTGCTGATTAAGACATATTTGAATATGTAATACAAATCAAATTGAAAAAACACAATGAAAATGGCAAATTTTACTCATTCCATACACTTTGTGAGTGTTAGCCGTTCAAGCCAGGGTCGCTCTTCACATGTTGCTTTTCTTCACCTTTTGATTAGCGGGAAACACACAAAAGAGATTTTTTAGATGGCAAAGGTAATGTAAAAATTTGATAATTAGAACATGCACTTCTTATATCATGTTACAAAAAAATAAAACCAATGAAAAACTATATAGTATGAAATTTTTCATTGAAATATTTTAATAAGAGAAAAATAAATCTAAGTTATAAAATAGCATGAAAAAAATTCTTTTAAAATTTACGGTATCTTTAAATATGACAATTTTACCAGACAGCTTGAAAAAAAGAAAATTAAAAAAATGCATCATATTTTTTTTTATAATTATTTTGCTATCATTATTTATAAGTATTTTATTGCAGTCGATATGCGTTTGAAAGAAATAATTTGTATCACTTATGCAAATATTAATAATACAGGGACATCACAAACGATCGATTTCTAAAGTAAACTTTGACCTAATTGTGACATTCCAGTCCTACGTCACGTAGCTTTTATTTCAGGGTCACGAACCATTAGTGTACTTCCAGAAATAGACAAATTTTGACACGCTCGGGAAAACGGTAGCTCGCAAAGAATTTGGAGAGTTTATAACGATGAATAAATTAAGCAGATATAGTTGAACACTTTCTATGGCGATTTCAATAGTTTCTCCCAATATTATAATATAGGGGTTAAAATTAACGTTGAGGGCACGAACCATGGCAGTTCAAGGATACTAATCTCGTCACACTATTCTCGATAACTGAAAACATGGTATCGAGAACTGCAGTTTGGCAGGCACAGCAGTAAATAATAATGATCTGAAAAATTATCGTCTCAATGATTATTAAGAGCAAGATTACAAGGTCATCTTATTGACGTATTAAATCGTGGGGGCAAAATTGCGAAAGCGGCAGCCAAACTGCTGTTCCCGTAAACAGGCAAAATGCAATACGGTCTTGATTTTACTCACCAACATGATAATTCCACGATTTTAAATTATCTCCTGATTCCCATGATCAGTTGCTGCACATGTATTGATAGTGCATGCAATGAAACTTCCAAAATTGAAGAGCTAAATTGCACACTTCAAAGTTTAATTTTAAAATGGCACCTGTTTGAAAGCGAGTCTACCATGGTAGTTGTGTGTTGTAGTGCCTTTAAAAAGGTATGTGCATATTTTGCGATCAGTAAACCAGTCTCCAGACTGTGAACAAGGGAAATAACTGTCGTTAATGTCTCGATACCGGATTAGGTCTCAGTCGCGGAAAACTACATTTAATCTTATGTGATTTTATTTTATTATTTGATTTTGTTTTTGAAAGCAATATTCTTTATAGAATGCTGGCAGAATGGGATGGGTCTCTAACTCATATGAGAAAAACCAACTTAGAGCAAATCTAAAATGTGTCTGATCAGAATCGAAGTCCAAATTAGAACTCAGCCTTTTTTTCAAACATAGTCAGATGTAAGAGGAAAGAATGTTTTCTAAGTTATACTTTCTCATGTGAACATTCAAATTCTCACGTGAGCAAAACCTGCACATGAGAAAATTTGGTTAGTTCTTCAATGTCTCACAAGATCTAACAAACTTCACACATGAGCTTGTAAAATCTACCCAATTTGCATACGTTTCTAACAAGGTTATCATCTGCAACTTATGAGCAGCTCATGTGAATTAGTTAGATTTTTCTGTACGGGGTTGTATGCATTAGTACCACCCTCTTATAACAAACGAAGATTACACTCATGTACATTTCACATTCTACTGGCTAAGATAGATCACGTATTTGCAATAGCTTATGACCACATAGTTTTTTTGCAGCCTAGATACGTACCTGGAATCATGAAACTTGGTGAGGGAATGCAATTTGATGAGTACAACACCCTCATCACAAAAGTACATCACTGTGACTCATATATGATGCTTTAACTTTGGTTACATTTTGTGTTTTAAGTTTTATCAAGCTGTTCATGAAAGAATCATCAAACTAGATGATTATATGCATCTCTGTTATTACCATACCCTTACAATATAATCTACAATTCACATTTTAATGGCTTCGGTTAAGTTTTTGCATTTAACTCATGAGCACTTAGGTTTTTTGCATCCTGTATACATAATATTTGTACCTGGAATCATGAAACTTAGTGAGGGGATGCACCTTGATGGGTACTACACTCTCTTCACAAAAGTGGTCACTGTGACCCATCTTTCATACTTCACTGACTTAACTGGTTACATTTTGTGTTTTAGATGTTCATGCTAGTAACTTTAAGTTTTCTGATTGTATATATCTCTATTAGCACCACACCCATACCAAAAAAAGGCCACTGTGACCTTCATTTCACATTTTTCTGGCTTAGGTTTGGTTTTTGAATTTAGCTAATGACTACATAGTTTGTTGGAATGCTTTATGCATACTATCCTATCTATAAGTATGGAACTTGGTGAGAGGATGCATCTTGATGAGCGCTGCACCCTTATTGCAGACGTTCGTAATATGGCCCATATTTCATGTTTCACTGACTTGGGTTAGATTTTGTGTTTGATGTTCATTTTTCATGCATGTTCATGCTAGAATAATGAAATTGATGATGATATGCATCTCAGTTTGTACCACACTCTTAAAACAAAAGAAGCTCATTGTGACCTATATTTAATCTTTTATTGGTTTTAGTTCAGTTTTTGCATTGAGCTCATTACGACTTGAGTTGTTGACATGCTGTATGCATACTTCTCTACCTAGAATCATGAAACTTGGTGGGGGATGAAGTTTGATAACTACAACACCCATATTGCAAAAAGCGGTCTGTGCGACCTATATTTCATGCGTCAGTGACTTTATTGAAGTATTGTGTTTAAAGTTCATTTTATTGGGTGCTGTTTAAATTTGAATGATAAAACTTGATAATTGGATGCATCTCTACATTCTTACAACCGAAGAAGGTGACTGTGAGCTACATTATATGCATTACTGAGTACTAAATATTTGTATTAGCTCATTATCACATAGATAATTCCATGCTATATATATCCTAGCCTACGCAGAAGGTCCTTGTTGGCCAATGGAGGTGGAAGAAGCAGTGTTAATTTTAGGCTGTGCCATTGCACCACTGACTGATATTTTTCTTCTTGGGTGCAAGAAGGTTGCCTCTGTGGTGCCCATAGAGTATATCAAAACAACTACAGAAAACAAAGATAAAACATTGTTACAGTTGATTGTAGGCTGACAGAATCGAGCATACCCCAAGTAAGCGTACTGAATACAGTTCACTTATTGCCAAAGAAGCATAAGAAGATCAATTTGATTGGTTGATAGAAATGTCTTACTGATTTTGAATAGGTTGGGCACCAATCAAGATCATATAGTTGATGATCATGGATAGAACATGTAAAGAATGGATGAAAAGTTCAGCAAAAACATTTCTACATTTATTTCTAAAGTAAACATACAGGGACGGAAAAAAATGTAGATTCAAGTGTCCAGAATAAATTCTAGAGGGGAATGGTTATTCCAGAATGAGGAATTCAAATGTCAGTATGAAAGGCCCATGGCAGGGGAGGCTGATAATGATAATGATATATGCTTGAATGTTCTTCAATAAAAAAGGAACAGGTTAGGATATTTGCTACCAGAGTTTTTTCTAAATGACCCCACTTTTGACACATGGCCGTTGGGCCCCAATTATTCCATTTCTGGAATGAATAAGAAGTAGGAATACATATGTTTATGCAGGTGTCAACTTTCCATATTAATGAGAATACATTCTGCATTGTGGTAGGTTACCCTCAACAGGTTAACTGTATTATACATGTGAATGAGTATAGGAATTAGATGAGGGGACTGGATGCATTTTATGTGAGACCAGCTGTAGTGGCTAATCAAGGTAATTACTGATGGATGAACTATGCTTCTAATTATATTCATACATTCTGTCACTCCAAGGTTACTCAGAGCGTGTGCTGTAATTCTGTTAAATCTGGCTTCTGGGGATCAACAATGATAATAGCTTCTGAAGCAGATTTTAAGAACAATGATATAGAAAAAAGAAAAACAAAATGAATTCAGGCTTTTATCAACTCATTATACTACCTCTTCTTTCACGTCATAGAAAATAATGTTCTTTTATTATTGTCGTATGTTATTTATGATTTGTGATGGGGGCCATTGTTTTGTTGTGAAGATCACTTTACTCTGAATTTATTTTCTGCATGATAATGTTTATAACCGCTGCTGGAGAATGCTAAAAGCTTTGTAGAGGCAAGCAATGTAATCATCGATTACATTATGGTTTCATTTAATTATATGTCCTAACCCCTTGATAGATTGTGTTCATATCTGGGGTGAATTATTATGAAGCTAAGGCAATTCATTCTGTGACTTGTTAGTTCATCCCTTAATGTTTGGGGTCAAAATCAAAGTCAGAGAATATTTTTTGTTAAGGTTTGGTTCAATTTGTACATTCGCATATATTTCTTAAACCTGTGATTGTTTCTCATCATTATTGGGACGAATTATTATGAAGCTAAGACAATTCATTCTGTGATACATCAGCTAGTCTCTTTGACCTTGGGGACAAGGTCACAGTATTAGACAGTTTGTGTTATGGTTTAAGTTTAAGTTTTTCATTTGCTTATATCTCCTAAATCTCTTTATGAATTCTGTTCATACTTGGGATGAATCATTATGAAGTAAAGTTATTCATTCGTAACATGTTTGTTCACCCCTTTGACCTTGGGGTCAAAGTAATAGTAATAGAAAATTTGTGTTAAGGTTTTGGTTAACGATTTTTCATTTGCTTGTATTTCCTAAACCCTTTTATGGATTTTGTTCATACTTGGGGTGAATCATTATGAAAGTAAGACAAATCAATCTTCAACTTGCTCGTTTTGTCTCATTGACCTTGGCATCCCTTGGGGTCAAGATAACAGTAATAGAAAATTTGTGTTAAGGTTTTGGTTAAAGTTTTTCATTTGCTTATATTTCCTAAATATTTTAATGGATTCTTTTCATGCCTGGGATGAATCATCATTAAGTTAGACTATTCATTCTGCAACACACTCATTCAGTCTTTTGATATTTTGATCATAGTCACATGTTTTAAAGCAATGCTTCGATCATGAGCTCAACATGCAGCCCATGGCCTTCGTGTTAGAGTTCGTTTGTATCATTTCTACTTCATTTATTTCACTTAATTTTAGTTATTAGCTAAAGAGAACCAATTATGATGTGACTTCCCATACGTATATACCCTGTATTTGTGTTTTATGCAGTAATATGACACAGTCTTGTTAGAACATACCTCAGTATAAGGCTCCCTCATTTAAAATGTGGGTTCTTTTTTTGGCTCATGTGAATAGCTTTATAAAGAGGAAGCGCTGTATACCATTCTATATGAGGCTGCATTAGGTGGACTCCTACCGGGGGGGGGGGGGGACCTATCTCTTGTAAGAGACATCATAAAAGGGTTGCTTCCTCTGATGGAGATAAAATAACAGATTTATACCACTCTGGACCAGGATAAGGTGGAGTGATTATGTTACAGGGAGGTGTCTCTCAGCAAGTCTTATAAGAAGGGTAGCCTTATCTTAGGGGGCAAAATAACAGATGTATACCACTCTTTACCAGGATAATGTGACCTCATGCCAGTTGGATGCCACGTTCTCAACAGGCTTTATCAGAAGGATTTCCTCATCTGAGTGGAACAAATAATAAAAATTTATCACTCAGGAGTATATTTTTGGTGTGTATGTTTTGGGGTTTTTTTACAGCACAGCAACACTTTGAAGGTAACATTGTGCTGAGGCAAAAGGAGTAAAGTGCCTTGCCCAAGGAAACACCATGGTAGCCGATCTGGTCTGATGGAGTGGTGGGAATCGAACCTGCACTCTTCAGTTCATGCGGCTCTCAATGAGAATGAGGTAACCTCATTTCAGGGTGAAGATAGGCTTCATAAAAGAAGGGTGGACATGTTTTATGGCTAACCACAACATTGGTAGACTTAGTATTACTCTTGTCTGTCTTTTGTTTTTAAAAAAACAGATAAGTTGAGGACTAATAGTCAGAAAAAGGATGCAAAGTGCCTTTGCATGTAGTCAAACCATCATTCCAGTCACCTTTTATGGCATCACCTGGTCACAATGGCCATTGTAACTACCCCCCCCCCCCAGTAAATTTGACACATTAAAGTCATGTACATAAGGGTCATCTGTTTTCTGCAGTTAGTGGCCAGGTATTTTCTAACTAAATAATAGTTTCTCTCTGCTTAAGCAGTCACCTGAGCATACTGACAGTGACCACTGTATATATATATATATATATATATATATATATATATATATATATATATATATATATATATATACACATAAACTTTAGCTTGATGAGGAAGGCATTCTTTAGATAAGGCATATCATGTGAATTGATGTGTAAATATTTTTCATTTCGCTTGTACTCACCAAACTGCAGTCAAACTGTCAGTGTAACTCAAAGGTGTCCATATGTCAAATTCAAAAGCGATGTGGTTTTTATCAAGCAATTGATGGTGGAAAACGTAGTTGTGTAGTCACAGCAAAAATGGGAGTCATTTTTTGTGACGGTGTGACAGGTATATTTGGATATCTTCATCTGTTTTATTTGCCTATGAGTTAAAGTTATCTCTGATGAAAAAAGTTATTCTTTGAGGAGAGATACACGTTATATCCCTCTTCATTATGGTCACGGGTCATTCGGTATTTACAAAACTTTTCTATAAAGGCAAGTGAAGTTTCTGTTCATGTGTTACTAACAATTCCCTCACAGGCCTCTCACATAAACCCACTGTCTTTTGATATTGGCAAGTTGAGAAACCGGTTAATCCATATATTGTTTGAAGTGTAAACAGTTGCTTCTAAACGTAATTATACACGGTGTCCGAACAAAGATTCAGTCCTCTGTTTCACAGTCATATGTAAGCTGCTAATTAGTAAAACAAAATAATGCTTTGTCATGCTGCACAAAATAAACTAAGATTAGTGATTTATTTATAAGAGTCAGTGATGATTTCATTTACAGGATTGATGAAGTGAGCAGTATACAGAAATCATGTGCTAAAAGTGTCATTAAAACCAGCAAAACAAACAAATAAGTCATCAGCTAAAGTCTTCCTTTATCCATTGTCTATATCACCTATGCAAAACTACTCTTCCTTACTTCAATGAAAAGTGGGGGAAAATAAGGATTATATTTTTATGATCATGCACATCATCATCAAGTTGTTGGCATGATTTATCAAAGGAGGTTTTCACATAAAGTATTTAGTGCTTCTCAACTACCCTAAGAAACGCATGTCACAACCGACCTGCTTTCTCTACACAAGAGTTTACTGCATATATTCGCTTATAAGTTGAATCCAACTGCAAACTGCACAGACCCCGATCTGCCATAGCATAATGTGCCAGCAGATTTGGCTCTGTGCAGTTTGTTGGGAGTGATCAATAGAACAAACACCATAGACCCTGATCAGCCAGCACATTATGCAATGGCAGAACAGGGTGTATGTTGTTTGCATTTTGGACTTGACTTAAAAGCGAGTATAGACGGTATGCCAGGAAAAACATTGGGCTTTTGAACTAGATCTTCTTTGTCTTGTCCTCTGGTATTCCATTTTTGTTAGACTCACCACTTCTGTAAATTGTATAGAAAATGTTGCAGTCTTCAAGTCTTAATGACTACAGTGTGCTTTCTGATGGGTTTGTTGCAGTACTTTCTTTGTTTGTTGGGTAGCAACAAACCAATTGTTGATATATACCAGCACATCAAAAATGTTCTGATTAATTGTTTTTGCAATTCTTACTGGAACAATTTTTGGTTTTGTTCCCACAAGTTTGCTACTACCTGACAAGCCTTATTTTCATTCTTTCAGGAAGAATGGTCCAGATGGCATTGTTGTCCACCTACAGTTGACATGCTCAGCGCTAGTCAACAGGAAATGCTTTACTTCCATCCAGAGTGCTGCCAGGTTTCTTGCTGCCTATGTGGCTAAACTGAATGTCCCAGATCTATATGTGAAGAACATCATTGGTAAATCTGGTTACATTCATGCTACCTAATTATTTTAGTTATATATGCTTTGTGGCAGGAGCAGTTTTATATCAGTGTGATATTCGGTGAAACACAATTCATTTGCACAGGCTAAGATTACACATACGCTATAGTGTAGCAAATCTATATTGTGTCATTGGTGTCAGTCAGTACACATGGTGTTCCCACACCAAATTTGGCTAACCTTTTGCACATAATATTCTCACGTGAAATCTAGCTCATGTTAGACGCATGTGCATTTCAACATGAAAATTAGGTATAACTCACATGAGCAATAGAATCTAACACAATCTGAAAATCACATGAGCAGGACTTGTTAATATGAGCAATATTTTGCTCACGTGAGCAAGCATTTCCTCACATGAGCAAGACCTTGCTCACATGCGCAACTAAGCTCATGTGAAAATCACATGAACAGGAATGGTTAAAGTAAGCAAGATTTTGTTCACATGAGCAAGATTTTGCTCACGTGAGCAAGAACTTGCTCACTTGAGCAATAGGAAAAAAATGTCTAGGATTTGATTTGTATTTGATAAATATTTTTGACAAGAATGAAAAAGAACCAAGTTCCTATAATAAAACTTATTTAGCAGTAATAAAGAGATTTTCAAAGTGATATTAAAATCAAGTTCAATTATGCATGTTTTTGTGAGGTTTCTCACATGAGAAAAAAGACAACCCGTATATAAATATGTGATACTAATGATTTTCAATTATTATAATTATTATATCGCATGCATTCTGTAACAATAAATGCTCGCAGCACAAATGGGCAGGTGTAAAACACTCGTTCACTCATCAAGCAAATGAGTGTAATTATTGTGAAAGCAATGGTCTTCACGCACATGAAACAAGCTAGGTGTACTCCATTCAAGGACTAATTTCATTACTGATGATAACAAAAGGTATAGGGTCTCAGGCTAGCATTGACCAATCAGAAAAGGTTGCTTTTATTGACTCAATGAATAATCCAAAATTATAGCAAACAATGTTTTAATATTTATATTGTTGTTGATAAACATTCAGTGCATTATGCAAGTATTTGCAAGGTGTGACTATATACCACTTTGGCAAAGGCATTGTGTTTTAATTCAACATTCGAAAATCACTTCACAAGTCTTAGAAACATCTATAGGTGCTATTCATGACCATCGAGTTTGAAAGCTGCAACATCATATCTGTCAAACGTTTGATACTTTACGTCTTTAAACAAAAAAAAGCAATATCAAATTACTCACTTTACACCTTAAAACCTTTGAAATAAATCCACTGCTACATTCTTTGAAAAATAAAAAGTATTAAAATTAGAGCATACCCACATGTATATCACTTCTGAACTTGCCTCAGTTAAATTTCAAACTTCACTGCATAAAGACAATTGTAGAATTTGATACGCTAGAAGAAAAACAGTCTCTAACAAAAACAGAAATGAGATTAATAGCCTTGCATGTAATTTATCGGCAATTTTCCTAACTTCGTGGTCATCCTTGATTCGTGCGTCATGTTTCTCGTGGCCTCACACGCTTGTTTTGAGATCCTGGCGTGATCAACCGAGTCACTAGCATTCGTTGACAGTGACAGTAAGTGCTGATTAAGACATATTTGAATATCTAATATAAATCAAATCGAAAAAACACAATGAAAATGGCAAATTGTACTCATACCATACACATTGTGGCCCTGGTGTGAGTGTTAGCCGTTCAAGCCAGGGCCGCTGTTCACATGTTGGTTTTCTTTACTCTTTTATTAGCGGGAAACCCACAACAGAGATTTTTTAGACGGTAAAGGCATTGCAACTTCTTATATCATGTTAGAAAAAATAAATCCAATAAAAATGTATATAGTATGAAATTTTTTATTGAAATATTTCAATTCAAGAGAAAAAAACTTTGTTATGAAATAGCATGAAAAAAAATCTTTTAAAACTTTACAGTATCTTTAAATATGATAATTTTATCAGACAGCTTGAAATTTTTTTTAAAAAATGCATCATATTTTTGTTTCCTTAATATTTTTGTCATCATTATTTATAAGTGTTTTATTGCAGTCGATATGCGTTTGAAAGAAATGATTTGCATTGCATATGCAAATATTAATAATACAGGGACATCATACACGAGCGATTTCTAGAGTAAACATTGAACTAACTGTCACATTCCAATCTTACGTCACGTGGCCTTTATTTCAGGGTCACGAACCACTGATGTACTTCCGAAAATAGACACATTTAGACACGCTCGGAAACACGGTTGCTCGCAAAGAATTTGGAGAGTTTATAACGATGAATAAATTAAGCAGATATAGTTGAACACTTTCTATGGCGATTTCAATAGTTTCTCCCAATATTATAATATAGGGGTTAAAATTAACGTTGAGGGCACGGACCATGGCAGTTCAAGGATACTAATCTCGTCACACTATTCTCGATAACTGAAAACATGGTATCGAGAACTGCAGTTTGGCAGGCACAGCAGTAAATAATAATGATCTGAAAAAGTATCGTCCAATGATTGTTAGGAGCAAGGTTACAAGGTCATCTTATTTGAGGTATTAAATCGTGTGGGCAAAGCTGCGAAAGCGGCAGCCAAACTGCTGTTCCCGTGAAAAGGCAAAATGCAATACGGTCTTGATTTTACTCACCAACATGATAATTCCACGATTTTAAATTATCTCCAGGTTCCCATGATCAGTTGCTGCACATTTATTGATAGTGCATGCAATGAAATTTCCCGAATTAACGAGAAATTTGGACAGTTCAAATTAATCTTAAAATGGCGCCTGTTTGAAAGCGAGGCTGTCATGGTAGTTGTTTTGTTGTAGTGCCTTCAAAAAGTTATATGCATATTTTGCGATCAGTAAACCAGTCTCCAGACTCTAAACAAGGGAAATAACCGGCGTTATTGTCTCAACACCGGATTAGGTCTCAGTCGCGGAGAACCAAATTTGATCTTATGTGATTTTATTTTATTTTATTATTTGATTTGGTTTTGAAAGCAAAATTCTTAAAGCATAAATTTTTTTCATAGAATACCGGCAGAATGGGATGGGTCTCTAACTCATATGAGAACAACCAACTTAGAACAAATCTAAAATGTGTCTGATCAGAATCGAAGTCCAAATTTGTCACGTGATACCTCACTTGACAAATTAGAACTCTGCCTTATTTTCAAACATAGTCAGATGTAAGAGGAAATAATGTTTTCTAAGTCATACATTCTCATGTGAGCATTCAAATTCTCACGTGAGCAAATCCTGCACATGATAAACTTTGGCTAGTTTTTCAATGGCTCACAAGATCTAACAAACTGCACACATGAGCTTGCAAAATGTACCCAATTTGCATACGTTTCTAATAAGGTTATCATGTGAAGCTTATGAGCAGCTCGTATGAATTGGTGAGATTTTTCTGTACTGGATATTGCAAGAATGTACACAATTGTCATGCATTATCTACATGTGCGCCCTTGGCTTTGCCTATTTGATATGATCTGTATCGTCAAATTAATCCGCATAAGATTTCTTTGTGACATAATTATTCAGTTCTCAAGTCTAAGCCTTAGGATTAAGACATAGGTCTAGTTAGGATTAAGTTTATGACACAAATCACATTTGCAAACAAACAAAAAGTATACATTATGTTTGTTGTGACATTTTTGTGTCCTCTTTTTCATGATTCTATCTGGCCCAACACAGAGCCTAAGAAGCTGATAATAGTCAGGTTCATGCAAAAGAATTTACTTCTAATAAAACTAAAATTATTGTCTCTTTCCAAATCATTCAGAGGGATCGAGTCTTACAAAAGTGAAAATAAGCAAGGGAAAATGTGTTAATTATTTGTCTTGTTTCTTTTTTAACACTATTCTTTGCATTTCTCATGCCATGTATGGGCAATCCTTAGATCTTCACTTCTTCATTCTCATTTTAAGCTGTCTTCTTGATTCTTTAGAGTTTTTTCTAGCTCTACTGGTGAAAGACCACAGTAGTTTATGTAATGGTCCTGTGTTTATCACACATCAATTGTCTCGTATCCATGGTCCATTAGCACTTATTTGTTATAGCAACTTCTTCTAAATTAGGCAATTAAACTTGGAACACAGGTTCATTCTGAGGTCTAGTTGTCCTAATTGAAAATATTCCTCCTGAGATGTCCAATATGGCCACCATGGTGGGCATCTCTAAAAATCTTGTTGTTGCTGCTCCTAATGAATGGTTGGTCATATCAACATACAATGATTTTTCACTTAAGCAATTCTTTAGATATGTAATGGGTCCTGTGTGAAAATGGTGCTGATCTAACCACAGTGGCCATCTTGAAAATCTTGTTATAGCTATTTTGCATGAATGTATTGACAGTGGGTTGTCGCTTAAACACTTCTGATGATATTTAGTTGATAAAGAAAATGCTGCTTATCTAACCTCCAATATGGCCACTCTGAAAATCTTGCTATCACTACTTCTTGCAAATGGATGGTCATATTAACATAGGGTTTCACGAATACTTTTTGCAGTATTTTGTTGGTCCTAAATGAAAAATGTGCCAGTCAGACCTCCAACATGGCTGCCATAGCAGCCACCTTAAAATCCTTGTTGTTGCTACTCCTCATGAACAGATAGTTGTATTGAATGGGGGTTGTCACATAAACACTTTGTAAGATACGTAGTAAGCCCTGAATGAAAATGGTGCCGGTATGATCTCCAACATTGTGGCCTTGGTGGCCATATTAAAAACCTTGCATTAACTACTCTTTAACAGAGTGGTGTTATGACTCTAGGTCTTAAAATATATAACAGAAAGAAAGTGAAACTAATAAAATCAAGTAAAAATAAGCAAGCAATTTATTTTCTGACAATTAAAGTGAAAATTCAAAAGACACTTACAATTTTTGACATAGATCATGTAGTCATGTGTGTGTGTGTGTATATATATATATATATATATATATATATATATATATATACAGATTTTGGTAAACAACTTCATTCTTGTTCTAAAATTCATGTTCTAAAGATGAGTCTGAATTTACAGTTGTGTTGTTGATATCAGATATAATTTGAGACGAATTATTTATTTAAAATATTTATTGGAATTACTAAAGTGCTCATTGGCTTTTGGATTAATACATGATTTTGGGATTTATGTGAACTCATTCAAAAACATTCTCGGTTACATCGGTGTGGTACATCAGGACATTCAAGGCTATTGGAATTCATTCGGAACATTCTATTATTTTGGACTTGTGATTAAGACATTTAGGATTATTTGGAATTTAACTCACAAATTGTAAGTGTCTTTTGAATTTTCACTTTAATTGTCTGGAAGTAAATTGCTTGTTGAATCTACTTGATTGTATTGGTTTCACTTTCTTTCAGTTACATATGTTAAGACCTAGAGTTGTAACACATCCATGACATCAGATTCAAGGACAAAGATCATGACTAAGTTTTTTGTGCTGTGCTTATCTTGTGAACATCTTAACTCAAAGATATAAGAAAACTTTTTTTTTATCTAATTTGGTATAATTGAGTTACTAATTAATATCTCATATGATTTTAACACTCAGCAGTTCAAAGGAATAAAGGGAGGGATGAAATGTACTTTTGGGCCAGTAGAGTGCCAGTTCCTATGAGGGACTCTTGTTATATCACGGCCATTATAATACCATCTTACCTTCATCTTTAAATTGATGGGTGAGGATGCCTCACGGAACGATGAATATTTGGCAAATTCATGCACATACCACAAGAGTCAGCTAGTATGATTAACACTGACTAGTTTTTTGGGTTTTTTTTAAATCAGCCTGTGAAGGGTGCCAGAACAAATGCATTGAGGACTGCAATGATAGCCCAAGCAGTGAAATTTGTGATAAGGACATGGGAGAGTGTCTTGATGGTTGCACAGATGAGTTCTATGGCTCCAAGTGTGATGCAGAATGTAATGACAACTGTGGGAAGGGTGTTGGGCGACGTTGCCATGAGGACAGTGGAAACTGCATATACTCATGTAATAAAGGCTTCTATGGGCCACAGTGTAATCGTGTCTGCAGTGATAAATGCTTTGCTTCATGTGATATAAATGGCATGTGTATTGGAGGATGCCAGGGAAATTTATCATATGGTTTACACTGTGAAGAACAATGTCCAAGACAATGCCAAAATTCCACTTGCGATCATTTAGGAAACTGTCGTGCCTGCATGATTGGTTACCATGGTGACAACTGCACAAAACCTTGCCCTAAGGGATGCTCTGGAGGCTGCGCTCAAACTACCAGCTATTGCTTCACCTTTAAAGCTGATCCCCATGGAAACAATGGTGAGGAAGGTAAGGGAATATCTGGCATTTCTTTTATGAAGCATCTCAACTTTTTGTGCTCAGATTTTCACAACTGAATTACTTTCTAACCTTAAAGGTCATGAAAACTCAGACCTATTTTTAGAAGCAGACTGCTCAGTTTCATATATCAAGATACTGTCTCTTAGTTGAATGTAATGTCAACTATATGGATGGGACTACCTGATCTCACTGCCTTATGTAGTTAGATCAGGTCATTCTGACTGTAGAATAATTGTGTCAGGACTACTACCAAGGTGAGACACCTTAGTATCCTCAGTAAATTATGTTCTTAGTGACCTATGTGAACAATTTCAACTTTTATTTGTGCCCCCAATATTGAACCTTATTGAAAGACATAAAGTGTACTGTAAACCTGGAATTGTACCACAATGATAAAATACACCTGTCCAACAACGCAAACCTGGAATTGTACCAAAATGATAAAATACACCTGTCCAATAAAGGAACTGCTTTATTTCTCAACAACAGATGTAACTTAATGAAAATCATGAAGGGACCTACAAATGTTGTTGAAAACTGTCTTTACTGTGCTGAACAGGTATGGATAACAGAAATTTGTTTACTCCCTATATAATCTACATAAATATTGTAACAAATTAAGACATGTATGTGTCTGTAATACAAAACCCTTTCCAATAAAAATTTACTAACACAGGATAAAGACTCTGAGAGTGATCAGTTTGTAAGCTGAACAGATAATTATTGTCTACCTTTAGGACATCACACGTATCCTATACTCAATCAGATAATATCACAAAAACTTTTACTAATGTACAAGTATATGAGATCATAAACAGTTTTATGACTGTAATTTTAAATACTAGGTCTAAAAGTGACATTGATCTTACTATTGATGAATCAAATATATTTTCACAAGATTGTAAAACTAAAATCAGTAACAAAGGAAATGAGTTAAACAATTCTGTGGCACCTGTTCATACCTCTGATTTAAGTGAAATTCCATATATACTCTTGTATATTATGCATCATGCAATAGCAGATCAGGGTCTATGTTGTTTGCATTTGGACCCGACTTTTACGCGAGTATAGACAGTACAATGTACCGGTACCTCATTTGGAATTATTAAGAAAGGATTACACATTCATCTTAACATCAGAAATGTACTTTCTAAAATAGATGACCTTGAATTACTATTAAGTCAGAAAGATTATGTGCACATACTAGGTTAATGTGAAGTTACCTAAAAGAAACTTTAATTACTGTCTCCTTGAAATGGAAGGGTATCAGCTAGAAAGGAAAGATCATTCTGGCCACAATGTATGTGGTATTCGTCAATATATTTCTAATTCAGTGAGTTATATACACCTACATGACCCATATAAAGGTGACATTGAAAATATATGGATAGAGGTAACCCTCAAGCAGTCCAAACTGATTCTAATATGTTCTGTCTATCGACCCTCAAATAGGTTAGAATATTTTGAAAAGGAACTTAAGAAAGCACTTGACAGATTTGATCATGAAACAATCATTTGTGGGGACTTTAACATCGATTACCTTAAAAGTCTTCTCTTAAATTGAACACAATGCTTTAACAAATGGTTTTTTACAATGATACAGAACCCAGCAAAGATCTTTAAAGAGACTGTTACACCTATTGATCATGTTACACTATTAGACCTGAAAATATCTGTGAACATTCAGTGCCAGTTTACGCATTCCGTGACCACTATCCTCTGTATGTCACAAGACATGCCCTTCAATATAAACCAGGCTAAAATCAAGTATAAAAACTTTAAGAAATTTAATGAAAATGAATTAACTTACACGCCTTTTGATTAAGTGGAGCATATTAGGGACATAATTGCTGCATTGGACTTATGGTACCAGCTTTTACTAGCAGTGTTAGACAGACATGCCTCAATAATAGTCAAAAGAGTGAAACATTAGGTTCCGAAAAAATGGATGGATTCTGAAATTAAATCCTCGTGATGTACTAGAGATAAACATCACAAATTAAATGACTGAGAGAGATACGGAAAATGGCAAAATAAAACCAAGAAACAATTAGATAAGTCAAAGGAAAATTATTATAGGAAAGCAATAGAAACAAATATATAAAAAAGGTCTGATATGGCAGTACTTAGAAGATCATACTCCTTGTAAAAATAAAGTTATTCTTACCCAGTTACGGTATAATAACGCTCTAAATTCTTCCCTTAAGGATACAGTAGTAACATTTTAAACAAAATTCACATATTTGGCAGATAGATTCCTACATAGTGAAAACAACAATAACATTGATTTATAACATACCTATTAATTTATTTATTCAAAAGTACTCATTTAGACAAGGTTACTGGTAACTGTATAAATAATCATAATGTATTCTTGGAACTGTCACAATTAAATATTATGAAATTCACATGTCTCAGTAAAGTTGGACCAAGGATCTTGAAACATTCTGCTCAAGTAGTGACAAAGTCTGTCACATACCTAACAAACCTATGTATCCAGTCAGGTGTCTTTCCTGACAGATTGAAATGTGCCATGGTCAGACCAAACCATAAAAACTGCAGCAAGAGTGATGTTTAAAACTACAGATCTGTATCAGTACTCTCAAACATATTTAATATATGTTTTAAAAAAAACAATTAGTGCAACAATCTTACAAATATTTCAATTCATATTCAATGTGTCATACACAACAGTTGGGCGTCCGCAAAACCCATTCATGTATCACAGCCTTAACTAAATTGACATACTGCTGGCTTACGGAAATGGATAATGGAAATTTGACTGGTGTAATATTCCTATTTGATCTTGTAAATCATACAATCCTGTTGTCAAAGCTGAAATGCTACAAGTTTGATTAGTCAGTTCTAAACTGGTGCAAGTGATATTTAAAAAACAGATCCCAGAATGTTTATATAAGAAATACATATTCTGAATCAATAATAATTAAATGTAGTGTTCCACAGGGTTCAATACTTGGTCTGTTACGCTTCTTAATTTAATAAATCATCTTCCTTTTTGTACTGTATTTACTGACACTGCTATGTTTGCTGATGATGCAACTTGAAAATGTACAAAGATGGTCAAGGCATAACAAGATCGTAATCAGTGAAAATAAAAAGAAATGTATGCTTATTGGTACATTCAAAATAGTGTTGAGAATGATCAGGAAGAACTTAACTCAAAAACTTGGTGACAAGTATATTGAAAATGTACAAGACAAACAACTCCTTGGATTGATATGATGTGCCTACATACATAACTGCTTATTTATAAATGTATAGATATCATGTGCCTACATACATAACTGCTTATTTATAAATGTATAGATATCATGTGCCTACATACATAACTGCTTATTTATAAATGAATAGATATCATGTGCCTACATACATAACTGCTTATTTATAAATGTTTAGATATCATATGCCTACATACATAACTGCTTATTTATAAATGTATAGATATCATATGCCTACATACATAACTGCTTATTTATAAATGTATATATATATCATATGCCTACATATATAACTGCTTATTTATAAATGTATAGATATCATGTGCCTACTTACATAACTAAATTGTTTCAAGAAAACCATAATGAGTACTTTCTATGGTGAATTGCACATGGAAATTTAAAAATCCTCAAACCAAATATGGAACCAATTAAAAGTAGCCTCCAGTATTCTGGTGAATTCACTTCCATAGCATGTCAGCTCTGTTGATAGATTTAAGAAAATGTATCATGATTATGTCACTATGAAATATTGTGTTCAATGTAGAAAGGTTAGCATGGGAAGTAGTTGTTCTCCAAAGTATGTAAAGGAGTACAGATTTGATGTATTGATGCAAAGGGTCACAGAAATTAAAAAGTAATTTAATTATCAGTGATACAATCAGTGATTTAATTTAAGTATTAAAGTGATTCTTCGTTGATGTTAGTTTCAATTGTATCAAAACAAACATTGGTGTTAATTCCACTCATGTGCAGAAAATGTAGTTTGGTGTCACTGCCATTAACCTGAGTACACTATTCGTTTATGCTTTGACCCCATAGCATAACATGGTCCATTAAATGTGCCACCATATGTAAATTCAGTTCCATACTGTAGCAATAATTAATATGTTAAACTTTCCTCATATATATATATATATATATATATATATATATATATATATATATATATATATATATATATATATATATATATATATATATATAATAATAATAATAATAATAATAATAATAATAATAATAATCCTTGAATACGACTAGCTCTTCTTACCAAGAAGGGATAAAAGAGTTTAGCAGCAGGGTGGATGAACAGAGTAAGTTATTATTAACCAAGCCAGCTCGTCCATCCAGACCCCCTTTCCGAGCCCCTATAAGGACCAAAAAAACCCAGCCAACCTGCATTCTTCTAAACGCCCTGTTGCAGATGACAGCGGAGAAGCAAAACCCAGCATGTTAATAAAATATATTTATCTTTGGAGAGACCATACACTGTGGCTGTAAGTTATCAAAGATCGTTTGCCGGAACGGCAGGCTAGTAGATTATCGATACGAATTGTTCATTTTGTATGTTGAACTAGGCGTCCATGTTTATGTACAAGTATATGTTTAACATACCTGCCGCCTGGGCCGTCCTTTCAGTTTAACGCTGTTGCTCGCGTTTTCGATGCGTCTTCTTGACCCGTGGAACGTGTGGTCTTCCTTTGAGCTCGTATAAATGACAAGGTCAAACCAGTTTGGGTAGAAGGCACCAACATGAATTGATGGCAACTTCGTGTCCTTGATAGACTTGATGACTTCCTCGCCATTATATTTATGGTTCTTACCACTGCTGGTATCTCCACTGCCCCTGCGCAAAGATCTGGTTTGGGATGCCCGTAACCGTCACCGACACCTTGTTAATGAAGGGGTTGTAGAAATATTCAGTATCACCCTCGAACTCGACACTCTTTGTCGCATCCTCGAAGAACAAAACTGTTGCCTTCATGCTTTTTGCTGGCATGTTCAGGTTGATGTTCCACGTTTCTTTCTTATTCACCAGCATCCTGCGATGCCGCAGCACTCAGGTGTACAAGACAACCACTTTTCCAATGTGCTATTGTCTGATCAGCTAGAGATCCTTATAGACGCCACAAATATCGGCATGGTCAATGCAGGCCACTTCGTTCCCCTCAAGCTTTACGTCGATCTTCTTGACGAGGGTGCGCTGAGGTTTTTACGATTTTACGGTTGGCATCAATTGGTGCTGCTGAGCCGCCGCTCAGAGCGATTGTAAATGCCAGCATAGCAGTGCCTGGCACAACAACATCATTCCTGGTGGGGTTTGGAAATCTGACAATAAGCTGCTGGTTTTGATCTATGGTGTTCGGATTTTTAATCACAACGAGAGGGAGGGATATGGAGCGATATGGATCTTGTTTGTTTCCGTATTGAGACATGTTGTGCTGGCACAAACTTTAACAGTTTTGCTGCTTGCACAATTTTTAACAAGTTTTGGTGCTCGCACACATTTTAACAAGTTTGGTGCTATTTAAATTCAAGTGTTCTTCCTTTAATATGTTAATATAATGTCGTATAGTTATTTGCTTAATAGTGAAAAATGGCTGAAGGTGGGGTTGGCTTTTAAATAACCGACTTTCATAAAGGAGACACTCATCAACCAGATGAAGGAGACATTAATCAATCAGATGAAGAAGAAGCTACATTTATCGAACCTACTGTCACGGAATTGTATAAATCCCTTTTGTTAAATACATGTACTCGGGTTTCGTTTTTCAGTATAACAACGATACCCGAGAGTGAGTTATGTATATTGTACAATATTTCGAAACAGTGAGTTCGGTTCACCCCATGCCGCACGTGCGAAGTGCTTTCGATGGGAAAAACCGAATGCATCAAGCGTACGGACGATGTAGAGCTGCATCGTCTGTGTATAAATGTATCACCGTAAGACTAAATCTTTACATTACGGAACGTCTTGTCAGTGAGCAGTCTACTTAAGGATTTGCACGTCTTCATCTGCAGAGCTGTAGAGATCAGAGTCGACGAGGTCCCAGCTATAGAGGGGACAATAGAAGTTGACTATAGCAGCTGTAAAGCTAACCATAGCAGCCGTGTAGCTGAATAAACAGTGTGTTGCTTGAATACCAGGTGATCGGGCGTTGTTGACCCATTGGTGGGCGTGGATCGCTTGATTGACCAGTGCGACTAGCAGCCAAGTATGCTAGTGACGGAGTGCTTTGAGTCACTCCATATATGTAATCTTTTAGCCATGGGCTAATTTTGGGTTTTTGTGATACCCAGTGGTTTGGGAGTGTAAGATATTTTGCATGATATCTATCCCATTCTTTGCACTACATTTTATTATTTGAATAAAGTGCCTCATGTTTCATTATTTGAGGGTATACATTTTTGCTATTTGAGTAAAATACATCATTTTTGCTATCTGAGTAAAACACATCATTCTTTTCGTCGTCCGAGATTACTGTGAATCATTAGCCTTTATCATTGCTCTGTGTATTTATTTATTTGTATTTATATTTGGGTTACATCATTAGGTTCGTGCTGATTATGTTAATTTGTCCAATATTTGGACCCTATACACGCACGTATTAATCATAACCCTTCTTCCCATTCAAGTCATTCATCAATAAACATTACATTTTTATCACCATCAACAGTGTTCTGTTATAAATCCGAAATCCAACTCGGTTATCTTGTTACACCTACCCCCAAATAACAACAAGAAACACGGAAATTGGAAGAACGCCTGTACGACCTTCATGGCCACGAACTGATAGAAGCTAAAGCTAGCATTGGCGATATAAAAAAATTAACGTCATATTTAAGGCCAATGGTATATATAAACGGCCTGTCTATCCCATGTATTTTTTTATAGATGATAATATATATTGACACTCAAGGAGTATAATATCCCTCTTGAATTCATACAGGCCGTGGGCTAGTGATATATCGTTCCAAGCCCATCGTGCCATCCTTGGAGATTTGCTAGCGCCGGTTACAGTTTGAACCCTTGTTAAACTCTCTGCAAATATTTTCTTAGACCGTTGAGTCAACATTTTATGTCAAACTGATTGGAACGAACTTGTCTGCTTTGGAGTGGAGCACCACAGCTGGTTGAGTGGCGACGTTACCTGAAAGTAAACATGAAATATGTAAAAGCTGGATAACAGGGAATTCTTCACAAGCATATGGTCTTTGACGCCGAGACCACAGCCTGTTGTTTCAGACCAGTAGACAAAGTTTAGCTGATCTTGCCAAAACTGCATCTTCCATCTACTGGAAGGGCATATTTATCGGATATGTCGATAACGTTTGTCTGCAACGAAACGCCCTCTCGTACAAATATTTTTCGATACTCATCTTAGGCGAACGATATGCACCGGTTAATATGCTGAAGTGTACCATCACCATTGAAACCAAAGAATAGTGCTAACAAAATGTGCTAACACACTATGAGTCCACCCGGTCCTGGCTTCTTTAATAACAGCGCTGCAATCGCCTTTGGGCTATCCCCCATTTAATGTTGCCCTGATGCTGACATTCTTGGCCGCAAGGCGGACAGTGCTAGCACGGCCAGCACAAGTGCAGGCACTGGTGCCGCCTTAAAGGTCGTATACTTAACGGTTGACAGTATCCCGTCGGTGAACAAAATTACCGTAATAAATGTGTCCGGTTATTATAGCTGGGATTCAAAGCAAATCTTTAAAAACGTTGGTGGTTTTTACTCCTAACAACAACAACAGCGCTATCACCGTCCTGGGCGGAGGTTTTTGCTTCATCACCTTCTATGGAAATTTTGGTGACGGAATGTGGGCAACGCTTTCAATCCGTATCAGTGGAACCGTACGGACACATAATGACAGCAGTAATCAGTCTGCCGTTCCCGCTAACGTCTCACACGAAAGCTTTACAACTAGCTTTGCGTCTATGTTTGCCGCTGGAGACACCATCTGGTGCAAGGGTCTCAATGTTAACGCACAAGCGTCTGGAATTTCAGCCACACTAACCATCTTCGGTTTCGGAATTAGAACTAACGTTAAACTAAGCTTAACGACAAAAAAGAATAAAGCCACATGGGAACAACCAGACATAGTGAACTAACACGAATCATTTGTACAGCCTGTCAATCCAGATATAATAAATGAATTATTGGTACAGCTCGCACAAAAAGTGCATGGCATCGACAAAGAACACAAACCACTGGTGCGAGAGTATTTGCGCCAGTTTGGGGTTTACATGTGCCGGTTCAGACTGTGGTGGAACCAGGATGCATAGCAGATGGACATCGAACACTTGGATTACGCTGAGCATCCTAAGCCAACTCTCAAAGAGCTAGGGTTAATTGCGATTTTCTTGTCGAAACAACAGCCGTAAGTAATGCCCTCGGGGAGTCACGGGCTTGATTGTTACGTGGTATTTAGCGAAACAACCTCGGCGAAAACCTTTCCTTCGGGGTATGTAGAGCCTTCTATCACTAGTCTCACCGGCAGATAAACAGGGTTATATTCTAAAAAGACGCACTCTGCCGCATTACAGTAATGGGCCAGATAAACATGCAGTCGGTGAACCTGCGAACAGAGGGCATGGTATTTGTGACTTTTAGTGAGGGTGTTGGCGGGCGTGATGAAGACCGTGTTATTTACAGATCTAGTGATATGAAGCAAACTGACGCCTTCTTTAACATCACCGCCGTCTTACCAGTACACCACAGCGACAAGTTAGAGGTGCGTATCCACCGGAGAGCTGACAGAACCACCCGTCTAGATCAAGTAAACTTTTATATCACGATGCTTATAGATGAATTATAAAGTCGCTATACCTAAAACTCCACCCACAAGATTTTAGCCCCAAAAGATCTGCAACGCTGAAACTTCTTATGGGCAGATGATGAACAGCGGCACACTCTGTACAAAAGTACTAGCGCGTAGGAACTCGGTGAATGGCGTTGATACTACACTGAACGCTGAGTCTGTGGGCACCGGTGTGGCGGGAATTAGAATATCGTCAACAATTATTGCTGACCCATTGCAATTGCCCTTGAGATCACAGCTTTGAGTTGTGGTCTGATTTTATGGGCTAGAAATTTTATCTGCCATTAAAGTCAAAAAGCACGATTAAATCAGAGTCTTAGCCGAATCAAAGCTCAACACAATCGCAGATCACATATCTAAGGCGGTATGTGATAACGCCATCTCAGAGGAAGAATTCAAGCTTATCCTAGATGAATTCGACAAATACACAACCATGAAAAATGAAATACGGGCTGCATGGCATAAGGATTATTTATGTACTTCGGTTGTAATCAAAGAAGTGGCAAAAACGAATTAAAAGCCAGCGGAAGAACCCATGCCCTTGAGGAGATCATAAAAAATCTCGATGGGAATTCATAATAAGCTGTGTTTGTCTGTCGGCACAACAGCTCTCGAAGCTTTTTCCCAGAGCACCTGCAGCATACCATGCCGTTTACAATAGCAGGCTAACATAAAATGTGTTGCCAAAGTGGCCTATTTTTCCTTTTTTGCCTGCTTTTTCAGTAAATTTAAAAGAATGATAGCCGCCTTACGCTTTGGTAAGCTCATCAGATATGGCCTGCATATCTGCATAGAAAATCGTGTACTACCAATGACACTGTCAACATTTGCTGGAACAACTACCTGCTTTGATGCATAAATACCAAAAGCAAGTACAAGTAAGGTTGCCATAGTCAAAGCAAGTACAAGTAAGGTTGCCATAGTCAAAGCAAGTACAAGTAAGGTTGCCATAGTCAAAGCAAGTACAAGTAAGGTTGCCATAGTCAAAGCAAGTACAAGTAAGGTTGCCATAGTCAAAGTCGCCAAAGGCACAAAGGCATCAACAAGAAAGAATTCGGTGCACATTTTAACTGTCGAAAATACGACAATACACGACATTTCTAAATAGGAAAAAAAGCTTAAGGGTGTACAGTTGAACCAAGACCAAACAAGGGGCTATTCGTTTATAGAAATGAATATGCGCGTATATCAAGGTAATAAAGTCCTAAATCTCAGTCAAAAACGCAAGCTTAAGCTTGCAAACAGATGCCATGCAGACGTTAGTGCGCTACGTTCTTTAAACAAATAGACTTGATGACCTAGATATCCAGAGACTTGTTGTTATGAAGCGCTACTTAACAGTACCATCTCCAAAAGAAGGTTCGCATGTGCCTTATATGAACACAAAGAAGTAGGAACGACAGTCAATGACCCGGTTTCCTAGCGAACCGTCTAATTAGTATCTCCGCAGTTGTGCTCAGACCTCCGCTAAGGCAATATTTGTTTTAATATAGAGAAAAGTAAAGACATAATAGGGACCCTCCGGCGGAGTGGGCTAGGCCCGCTCTATGGTCTCTCCTAAGAGAAGCACAATTTTTTTAACATGCCTGGTTTTTGTTTTCGCGCTGGGAGCCGCGACGGGGCGTTTACAATAATAATGGTGGTTGACTTTTTTATTTAGGGGGGTTCGGAAAGGGAGCCTGGAGGATCAGAGGTGGTTGGCTCTCTGTCAAAAGATATGTGATGAACTCCGCCAAAGACAAATCTTAAACCCATCAAATTTATGTAACTACAATTGCATCCGAGGCTATTTCTCGACTTCACGGAAATGGCCGAGCGATGTTCGTACCCCTATTCACAGAATTTGAAGTAATTTTTGAGGAAAAAAGGAAAACATATGAATCACATTTTTTGAACCTAGCTAATAATGTTTAAATGATTCATAACGTTTGTGGATTGCAGTTAAATTATTTGGACAAACAAAATGAAGAAACCTGTGGAAATCACAAAACAAAGTACAAATAATGGATTACCTGTTATGGAAAGCAGATTCTTAAAACTCACAGGGGGTGCTGCAACTTGTTGCGTTCCTAGATAGATAGATTATTGACAATATATTTGCGTTAGTGGATCAGAGATAAATTAGAATACATTTTACGTACATATGAAAAAAAAGATCGTTTACAGTCTGATGGAGAAAATATAGACTAGAAAAATTTTGAGTGTTTATAGAACCGGTTAAAGATGGGACGACTTTGCTTCTGGTGAATGTTGCATAATGCAATTTTAAAAAGTTAAATAGATTATCAAACCAGAATGTCACTTTATTAAATTGTGTAGAAATGAACTTGCAACAATCAGCAATGTTAAATACATAACAAATTGTAAACTTTCATTAGTATTAATGAATTGAAAAGAGTTGAAAAGGGTAGACGTATCAAGAGAACTGTACAAAGCTGGTGTACCTAGAATCACTTATTACATCATGAAATAAGTCAATATTGCATCACTATTTAAGGACTCGAATGCTAGAGAGCCTAAAATAACAAGAGAACATATCTATTCAGGCAACAATGGATAATGTTCAAAGTACAAAGAGAAGGAGAAAATGTCAAACAAATGCTAACGTTTACTCCTTTAGTAACAGCGCCATGAATATTGTCGAGGAACAACGTTTTAGCTCAGCTTCAAATCTGCACGTATGTGATTGACAAGGTTTGTCCCAATAGTACAACCACATGGATGATTCACAGAATGTGCACCTAAGGGATGGCAGGCAATTAAATAGTTTTGCATTAAATACACAAAACAAAGACGTCTATAAATTATTAAGTGTTTTGGAAAACAAAGCATTACATTAAATAATAAATTGTTCTTGAAAAGATGGTGATGTTGATTTAATTGTTTCATGTTTAAAGTTTGTAATTAATTGATCCGTTATCTCATCAGCTTGAATTTATAGTTAGTTTTTATATTGTAGCAATGTATAATCTTTTTTGTCGCAAGATACAAATGTCTGCCGGCCCAGTTATAGGCTTAATAAATAGGGCTGCTTAAGCTAACGACGTTTAACATTTATTAGTCTTTTAGTTCTTCTGACAATCAGTTTTACTAGTGTCTATAATTCGTTCGCAAATAGACATAGAGATCCATCTCTTCTCTTTGAGCCGGTGTCCGGTACTCAACTAACATGATATCATATGTACCAACCCAAAATTCTCTCTCGTTTTTCAAGGTGTTCTGTTCTTTTCCTACCGTTGTGGAAAAATCAATAGAAACAAAGTTTGTTTGTTTACCAGATAAGAATTCATTAACTATCTTTGAAAATGCTCGTATTGACCTAATCTTGATTTCTTTGGTACAGTATTTTCTTTCATAAATTGGAAAAGCTGTTAGTTTAACATGAATGTTTGGCAAAACTCAACCAGATATTTGAAACCGTTTGTAATTTTAAATATTGTATCTGAAACTTTAAAAATTTGATATGTGTTGTCGTTGATTTTTCTCATATCAGAATTCCTCCTTTACATAAAATAAATTCTTTCAATTTGTTTTGTTGTTATGTTGTTCCTCAAGACAGTTATAGGCTTAATAACTAGGGCAGACCACCTTCTTGTGAAGTTGTATCTCTAGGATATTTAACCTGCGGATATTTGGTTCTTTGGAACACCTCGTCTCTAAACGCTAGGTCTGTCTCGGGGATATAACCCTTTAGGTGATTAACGTGTGTCTTTCAATGCTTGATGAACGAGTACATTTTTACTTTTTGCCACGGTTGCAAATAACAGTTATACTACCCCTTGGTGCTCAGACTTTTCGTTCTCATTCAGGCTTAAAGTAGGGCTTTTCATCGCCTTCATTATCGCGGGTAAAGTGTTTTGTAACTTTCATTTTTCCTCAACAAGACTTGTCCCGAAGGGATGTTATTGCCAGAAGTATTAAACCCTGGGCATATCTCTCCGGAGGAGATATTGACTGGGATATAAAGCTTGCATCTCAGTGATGCTATAATTCATTTATTTAAAACAATTATGTTTGACTGATTTATTTTCAGTTTTTGCTATATACTACTTTGTGTATATTTTTGTCTTCTTTTGAACTACTTGCTTTTTGCTTAAAATGCCTTATTGGGTGCCAGCAAAATACATGTGTGCCTCTTTAGTATAGCTTTGTCTGCATTTAAGTTGCCTTTTAAACCTAAAGAAATAGTATGTATGTATGTATGTATGTATGTATGTATGTATGTATGTATGTATGTATGTATGTATGTATGTATGTATGTATGTATGTATGTATGTATGTATGTATGTATTTTATTTACGGCACCTCAGCACAAACGTGACTATATAGTGCAAGCAAAAAGGTTAAGTTAAAAAATGTAAATATGAATTGCAGAAAAAGTTAGGAAGATAAAGCCTTCCAAAATAAATGTATAAGTGCAACACGATAAAATCTAAAACGAAAAGATGTTAAAATTCTTTGCAATGTATATAGGTAATAAATTACCGCATTCCAATAAGTGCAATATTTTATTTGGTGGCACGTCCTCGTAAAGTTGCTTCAAACAGCACACGTCAAAACATTTCGGCCTCACAGGGTGAAAATCGACACTCGACAAGAATGTGTTCCGCTGTCAATAGACACTGGCAGGGTACACACTCCGGTCGATCGGCGCAATACCACCTCATCTCTCCGATTTTGTCTATCCGAGGGATGCCCTTTCCAATAATAGGCTGATGTTCTTAAGTTTGTGTTCCAAAGGAATTTTTTTTTTTTATGTTTTTGGCATATTATTTTTATTTTTTTAACTTGTTCGATCCCACATGTAACTCATCTAAGGCAGTAAAACTACTTGCATTTTGCCTACAAATACTTGTCTGCCTCCTTAGCATAGCTTTGTCTGCATTTAGGTTGCATTTTAAACCTAAATAAATAGTTCCAAAGCATGTCAGAGAACTGTCCTTAGTGTGATTACAAATAGAGAGAAAATTATATCACGTCAAAAACGCACGGAGGTAAACACCCAACAGAGTTAGGTAACACGGAGGTAAACACCCAACAGAGTTAGGTAACACGGAGGTAAACACCCAACAGAGTTAGGTAACACGGAGGTAAACACCCAACAGAGTTAGGTAACATGGAGGTAAACACCCAACAGAGTTAGGTAAAGTTATTCTTATGTAAGACTTTCAAGTCAAAGGAAAATAAAAGCATACAAATTCGTCGTCGAAGGCTTGGTTTGCCGAAGGTACAACATGCTAACTTGTACCGTTTGTACAATTAAAACTGAAAACTGTTATTGAGGAAAGTTTGGCTATATGAGATCGGAACATTACTTACAAGGAATCACACAAATTATTGCCAGATGAAATAAAGCTTGTTCATTAAAAATTAGTCCAACTATTACATTCCGATACCGTCTAAAATGTTTGTCGAGAAAATGCCAAAATTCATTTGAACTATTAATAAGTCAGATATCACAATATACTATTTAGCTGTACACGGTTTATTGCCAGATATCACAATATACTATTTAACTGAGCACGTTTTATTGTCAGATAAAAGTGTGCATTAGGCTCTCTAGAATTTTATTACCTAATTTTTGACGCAAAGCTGAATTCTTTCGTGATTTGATACTATGTATTTCTAGGGACAATAGCTTATTTACGAGCCCTCCAGATAATTATTTAATTTTTCAATTTAGGAAATACATTCAATATTAAGAGCAGTTTATAATTCGTTCTTATGTCGTTAACATTCATATTGATGCAATTTTATTTCTACGCAGTCCCATAAGCGACAATCGGGTTTGCTACCATATTTGCCTATTTTAAATTGTGATATTTTCAACATGTACCAGAGGTACAGTCGTGCTATCTTTAACCGGTTGTATAAACTGTTTTCCCGGTCACCGTTTTCGCCTTCAAAATGTAAATGAACCTTTTTTGTCTCGTGTTCGTAAAATTATGTATAAATGATCTCTGGTACATAAAGAGAAATATATCATTTATACATAATCCCTCAAACAAGAAAATATGATGCAGCACCCCTACAAGTGTCAAGAATGTGCTATTTATCACAAACCTTACATCTTGTGTACTTTGTATGGCACTTTACCATTTGGGCTTCTTCCATTTCATTTATCTCCAATCCACAAATGCAACAATTTATTACTTTAAATTGTATTAGATAGGCTTAAAATATTCCATATGTCTTCAATTTTGTTTATCAAAAAAACCCTAAAAGTTGTGTGTTCTCCTATACATAAATTTATTTTAATTTGAACTGGTCCAGAAACGCCCCATACTCGTACTACTAGCCGACTTTAACACTCAGCTATATGCGCAAATCGACAGAATTTCTATTTTTAGAAATGCAAGGTATATACATACAAAGTGTATACATCAAATTAGTTATAAAAATACCTATATACTAAACAAAAGGAAAGGCGCTTTTTTATCTTTGGAAATTGTACATTTGGATACATGATTTTTTGAAATAAATTTATAAAGAATGACCCCAAGATAATCAAACAGGTTAGAGAGTCATAATTCGTTCCAAGTAGGAATCGAACCCGTGCCTCGATTAAAGACACGTGTTTGCTTAACCCGCACATCGATATACATCAGCGACTGAACCCATTCGGCCACGATCGCATCCCCAAATAAGGAAGCAACAAGGTAATAACTTGCGGTGCACAATAACTCGCTTGTTTAGCAAGCGGAATTAGCACTCACCAATATGCACAAACTCAATGAAATGCAATATCAAGTGGAATTAGCACTCACTAATATGCACAAACTCACTGAAATCGAAGGTCTATATATATATATATATATATATATATATATATATATATATATATATATATATATATATATGTAAGTATACATTGACACATATTGTACAGACCAGAGATGAAAGCGCCTATCCCTTGATCCCAAATTGTATGTTTGGATGTATGATCATCCCTGGAGCCCAGATTGTATGTTTGGATGTATGATCATCCCTGGAGCCCAAATTGTATGTTTGGATGTATGATCATGCCTGGATCCCAAATTGTATGTTTGAATGTATGATCATATATGAGAAATTGATGTAGAATAACACCAATATAATCAAACAGATTAGAAAGAGTCTTAATTCGTTCCAAGCAGAAAATGAACATCTGCCTCGGGTAACGAGGACCAAGGGGCACCAACTATCATATCGTTGTATCCGATTGCAGAAAAGGAATCTTACCGGATACTCCGCTAAAGAACACTGAAACCAAGCAACTAAAATCAAGAAGGGTCCAAACAGGCATCCATACACAAATAAAATAAATAAAATCATTATCTGTTTGGAGCCCATATTTCTCAGATAAATAATTGGTTCATTTAGTTCGTTATTAATTCACTTACCTCTCATTACTATTTTTTGTAATTCTTGTTGGTATCATTATTTTTGTGGTTATTGTTAATGAACTGGCAATGAATTATCCGGGATCTAATCTACGGCTACACCACTTTGTATTAAGAAATCGATGGCGTTCTTGCTTCTCCATTTATAGGTTAATACCACCTAGGATACCATTTTATCATCGGAGTTCAAACCAAGAAGGAGCGATATCCATAATTTTAAATAATACTTCGATTAGATCCATAATCATGTAGAATTTTGTAAATTCAACGTTTTCTTTCGGGTTTATTATTTGTCTTGTTTGTCTCTGTTTTGTAATTTTGCCTTTGACAAAGTCTCGGTGAGAGTTGAAAGCCCTCAGGTTATTTCAAAAACTAGTTTTCCACTGTTCTTTATCAGCTTGTTATAATTATCTTAGTCAATCCCAGATACACACTATCCTTTGCTGGATCCAGTGCAGTTGAAAGGACTGTTATTGGCCATGTGATTTTTGTCCCACATAATTTGAACTCAACTAAAACGTAATTGCGCTTCGTATGTGCTCGATCATTTTCCACTGTAAAACTCCTTTATATGTGTGCTATTCCCCTGGATTGCACCAATCGCTTAGTACGTAAACAGCAAATGATGAAAATAATTTCCCGTTCGCCGGTTACTAATCTCCCTTTGTTTGTCTGTCTGTATATATATATATATATATATATATATATATATATATATATATATATATATATATATATATATATATATATATATATATATATATATATCATTACGGTATATCTTCAATGATGGAGCTATTCTGTGACATTGCATACTCATGCACGCCTGTATATATAGCATCACTTAATTTCCATTACAGCTCTAAAAAAAATATAGATGATACTCTTTCCACCATGGCCATATCAATAGAAAACTATACTCTTTCCATCATGGCCATATCAATAGAAAACTATACTCTTGCCATCATGGCCATATTAATAGAAAACTATACTCTTTCCATCATGGCCATATCAATAGAAAACTATACTCTTTCCACCATGGCCATATCAATAAAAAGCTGTCTACTCTTTCAACCATGGCCATATAAATAGAAAACTGTATATTCTTTCCACTATGGCCATATCGATAGAAAACGGTATACTTTCAAGGAGTACTTATGAAATATGATGCAAATATTTTTTTTGTTCTCCAAGTTATGCTATCAAGTGCATCAAATGTGAAATTTTCTTTTCTTCGGACCAAGGTTGGAAAAGGCCAGACAATTGTTTCACAAATGTTTTGATTTTTTTTTTTTCGTTTTCTCTGAATGTTTCAGTTGCCTGTCCAGCCATAGAAATAAATGCGACCAATAGCTCAACGCCAATTGTTATTCCATTCACAAGAATTAACCACATTGGCTTCAGCTGGAACCGGTGTTATCCAGGTATGGTCCTTTATCTATTATACTAGTTAACTAGTTATCCAGGTATGGTCCTTCATCTTATTATACTAATTAACTAGTTATGAGCGAGAGTGAGAGAGAGAGAAAAAGAGAGTGAGAATCTGTTTACTATTCAGTCTATATTTAAAAATAGTGAAATTTAGGTTACCTAAGCATAACTGATTATATATATATATATATATATATATATATATATATATATATATATATATATATATATATATATATATATATATTCCATTATATCAAACTTGTTTTCTTTATTGCAACTTAATTTATTCATGGTCGTTGTTGCATTAGTTTTTTTTTCAACCATCACCCAGAAGTGGTTCAAACAAAAATTTAAACTATCCCAAATATAACTTATTGTAACCCTGATTTGTATTTCGTTGAAATTAAGGAACATATTGTACCATGTTAGTTTCTAATTTAGGCCGAGCATATCTGCAAGAGAGGGATAGTCTGCATCTTCTTTCTTTCTCTTCTCATGGATCATTGAACCTAATTTTTCATTGAGGCACTGAAACTATCACATCAGCACTGCTTGGGCTCGAACCCACAAACGCAGGATTCAAAGCTGATTCTTATAGTTTAGCCATCTAACCCACTAGGCTATTTAACATTACAATCCACTTGGTTATTTAACATTACAATCCTCTTGGCTATTTAACATTACAATCCTCTTGGCTATTTAACATTACAATCCTCTTGGCTATGTAACATTACAATCCACTTGGCTATTTAACATTACAATCCACTTGGCTATTTAACACTACAATCCACTTGGCTATTTAACATTACAATCCACTTGGCTATTTAACATAACAATCCACTTGGCTATTTAACATTACAATCCGCTTGGCTATTTAACATTACAAACCACTTGGCTATTTAACATTACATACTTCTTTTTATAATATACTATTGATCTCGTTTACCACAAATTCTCTTTTCGTTTATGTCCCAAATTATAAGGTATTTTACGGTCCAACTGATTATGTAGTTATTTTTCCATTATGAATGGTCCCTAGGGTTGGGCTCCAAACATGTATTCTTTAAACTGCATGTTGATTGATTTTATCTAATCTAACTAAATACCAATTGTTTCTTTGTCTGTCTTTTTCAGGTTCACGTGCTCTCGCCTCTGCCCCATGTCTAGGTGACTATGACACGGGAGCCCGTTGGGGTGATGTTACATTTGCAAAGGGCTGTCAACAAGCACCCATTCTTGAAAATTCCAGTCAGGCCTTACCGCTGAGAAATCTTTCAAAGGTAATATAAGAAATTAGTGGTCACTTTGTTTAATTTCTTTGTAGTTGTGTGTAAATCTCTGAATACATACATACACACGTACGTGCTTGTATTTATAAATGCTTACATACGGACACATATTTAAGAGACAGATAGAGAAAATTGTTCGAAAAACAAATATGTATTGGACAAGGCAAATTACAGATACACAGACACAGACACACACACACACACATATATATATATATATATATATATATATATATATATATATATATATATATATATATATATATATATATATATCACCATCAATAATTCAGAAGATATTTTATATCTTTCTTTGATCTCAGTAAATTTATATTTTGTCCCCTAGTACAAATTTTATCAACCATTCATCTGTACTTTGTATATATAACTTATTTGTAGACTGCGGTTGATCTTAATAATGTTGATCAAGTAATGAATGATACGGCCATAACTACGAGTGTCCGTGAGATGTTGAAAGATTCTGACGTCATCTACACTGCAAAAATCCTGGAAAATGTACAGCAGCTCTCCGCCGTACCATCAAGCGTAAGTTGCTGTAATTTTTGTATTATGTAATAGTTTCCTTGTTTCAGCATGCATGCGTGCGAGTGCTCGTGCGTACACACATTTGATGTAGGGTTACTTCTCCTATACCATCTATTAGTAATATGAAGACTTTATGGTCTGGGAATACGATAGCGGATGGTCATTCTTGTTTAAAACGGTCCACGAAATGGATCCTCCTCCGGACAGAGGTGATCCAGGAGATGAGGTGAAATGGGACGAGGGAGTGGGGGTGACGGCATGCCCCTTGGCCTCGAGTTTATTTTTTATTTTTATTTTTTCTGCACTTTTATTGTTATTATCTAAATAGTTCATCCATTTATGGATTATAAAACCTTACAACTGAATTTGTATAATGCAGCATGCCGGGTGGTATATCATAAGAGAGGATTAATTATTTCAAAAGAAAATAAATTGATCTTCTATTTGCGATGTTTATCTTTTAATTGCATATATTTCGTAACTTTGGATATAAAGGGTATATTGGTTGTAGTTTCCGTCATGCCATGATCTCAAAGGTAGATTCGATTAATGAAGGCAGGAGCCGTGGTGACGGCGTGGTTAGAGTACCGGACTTGCGACCGAAAGTGTGCGCGTTCGAATACTAGCATTTAATCAGCCCAAGTCGGCTACCGTGGTGTGTTCTTTGGAAGGGCACTTTGCTCTAATTTCTTCGGCACTAAGTAACCTACTTGTGTTGCTGTGCCGTACAACACCAAACCAAATTCTCCAGTTCCTATATACAAACTGTACTTGTGGGTCAGAAATGCATCAACGGCAGTATCATTTTATCGCTATCCGAAGCTGAATTCCACTGAACCAGCAGTGAAATAATTACAATTCAGTGTGTGTGTGTGTGTGTGTGTGTGTGTGTGTGTGTAAACCTATACAATGTATGGGATACAATCTGGATTGGTGTCACTTTTTATGCCGCAGCCAGATATCTGGATGGAGCAAATCACGTCAATCGCAATTTTTTTTCCCCCTCACTAACATTTGAAGAACATGGATTGAAATTAAAACTGGTATAAGGCTTTACATTATAACGACCGTAGGCAAGTTTGATTTTCACACCATTTTCTGACACATTTTAAAAGAGTCCTGATTTTAACGGAGTTATGACACCTGTCTGACTTAGACATTTGCCCTTCTTTTACATTGTTTTGACGAGGGTATCTGTGTTGTATGTACACATTTATTGCCATCAATAATCTTTTTATTTTTGTGTACTTTTCATTGATGACTCTGCAAATTTAAATTTATTCAAAATTAAGCTCTTCTTTTTCATGGATACTGTACGCAGGTTCTAGACGATGTTATCAAAGTGGTAAACAACATGCTGAAATTAGACCCGATTATCATTCGGTCAGCGCAAACAATCTCTAGTGCCGCGAACAGGTGAGAAACATCCTATATTTCAGGGTTTGTAAGTTACAACTAAATTCATCTCACTTCAGATCTCACTTCATTTTACTTTCATATTTGAACTAATTATATAAATTTTGTTATAAGCTCTAGAAGTTTCAGTTCTTGGAATATAGTTTTCTAATCGGTGGTCGAAATTGCAATACAACAGTTACAGTTTTGCACTACGCATGCCTAGCTCCATCTTGAAGTGCAAATAATCAAACCTATGCAAAGCTTTGTTTACTTCGCATGGTACCCAGCCTTTATTGGCAAGTCAATAGCATACGATCTCACGACGAACGTAAGTGTGGCACATTTGTCAGCAAATTGTACTCGCAAATTCATAACGACAGTTTTTTGAATGGCATAGATCCTCGTTCTGGGCATGCATGCGTAGTGCTGAGCGTAAACGGGCCTATATTTTGAATGCTGTATTCGTGTATTAACATAAATAATCAAAGTTGCGAAGAAATGTTCGTCTGGAATGCAACTAAAGTAAGAAGTAGTGTACATGCCTCCTTCCATTTTTCAAAACAAATACCTTATATAAAGGCAATTTTTCGATCTTTTGACAACTGTTCTCTTCTGTAGATAATCACTAGGCCCGGCAAATAAGTTCAATAGCCATGAGATCAAGGTCGCGATGACCGTTAAACTAATACAGAGCCCTTGATCGGTATGAAAAATTTGCAAATATCTCTTTCATGGAGTGTCAAAGATTCTTTGATATAAAAGGAACATATATGAATGGTTAAACACCATGGTAACAGTTTTGACATAATTGGCAAGTTCCAATATGGGTTAAGGCATGATCTGTCAAACAACGCAAATCATAAGCAGAGAAGAATGTTATCCAATATGTTTGTGGAAAAATTTCCCATGATTCCAATCATTGTTGGACAGTATTTTATATTCATTCCTACCAGAAACTAGAGTTTTCTCCCTGAATTTCACGTTAAAAGTAGTAACACAACGTTTTTTGCCACGGAGCTTTTCATTTGATATCCCCGTCCGGAAGAAAAAGACCACAAAATCCATCTATACATTTGTTATTCAGGATATTACGAGCCATGGACGACCTAACAAATAACGTGGATTTGCTTGACCAGGACTTCAGAAGAATAATCCAGCCCTACGTGGCAGCGGAAATCTGGGAGCAAAGTGAACCAGACATTATTGGTATAGAGCTCATTCAGAGCAACTGGAAGCGAATAGAAAATGGCTCCCTCAATACACTTAAGACTGCTCCAGACAATCTACAAAGGGTTGATGGCGCTATTTATATTGATCCGGAGCTTGTACAAGGTGCATTTATTATGACAGTCAATCCCGATTAATCGGACGTGAGGGTCCAAACTTTCAGTTCATTATTTTTCCAATTTTGACACCGCCATCTTGAATTGTGATATACCAAAACATATATTGATATGGAGAATTGATCGCTATATTGTTATGAAAGTGTCTTTGCTATAGATGCATTTCTTTAATTGTGGTATTTATGAGGTACGCACTAAGTCCTCGTTTCTTTATCCGTTTGGAACTAAATCCAGCATGTCTGAGATCGATACTTGCTTTATTTATCCTCGGTCTGATCTAGCTTCGTTTTCAAACGACGTAAAGCTTTATTCTGGGTATCTGGGCCTGCTTAATGCGAAACTATACTGGTGTATTATTAAGTAGCTGTCGCTATTGCAGTAACAAATGCACTTAGTATCCTTATACCCTCCAAAAGTTTTATATATTTATTTATTTATTTATTTATTTATTTATGTATTTATTTATTTTGTAACATTACTGTGATAGTCGATACTTTGTTGAGAATTGCGGAAACTAGCTGTTGGAACCATGACGTACAATGACCTATTTACAACTTTTTACTTGAGAGACTAATGTCACTAACGTTGATCAAATGATTTTGATTAATACTTTTGGTTTGCAACTTTTTGTCTAAAAGCATCCAATTTCTCTTGGCACTTCTTTTAAAAGCTGCTCTTTAATGTTGCTTTTGTCTAAAAGCATCCGATTTATCTTGGCATTTCTTTTAAAAGCTGCTCCTTAATACCGTTTTTGTCTAAAAGCATCAAATTTCTCTTAGCATTTCTTTTAAAAGCTGCTCTTTAATATTATTTATGTCTAAAAGCATTCAATTTATGTTGGCATTTCTTTTTAAAGCTGCTCTTTAATGTTGTTTTTGTCTAAAACATCCAGTTTCTGTTGGCATTTCTTTTAAAAGCTGCTCTTTAATGTTGTTTGTGTCTAAAAGCATCCAGTTTATGTTTGCATTTCTTTTAAAAGCTGCTCTTTAATGTTTTATAGCGCCTAGAAAAATGTTTTGACTCTGGAAACATATTAAAAGTTTTGTCGCTATCTCTTTGCTCAAATTGAAATTTCTGTTTTGGCGTAATTTATTTTTTTAAACTCAAGGTTCTACAAGTCGTCTTGCTATGCATGTTTACTGGGACAGCAAAATGTTCGATGACAACAAAAGCAGATACGAAACCATCAGCAGGGTTGCAGCGGCTAGGCTTTCCAGAAACGGAAAACCCATTGTCGATTTGGGAAACAGTACTGTTACGGCCATTTTCCTGCCATTCAAGGTTTGATTTCATTGTATTGTATTGGATTATATTGTATTGTATTGTATTGGATTGTATTGTATTGTATTGTATTGTATTGTATTGTATTGTATTGTAATATATTGTATTGTATTGTATTGTATTGTCCTGTCCTGTCCTGTCCTGTGTGTGTTGACTTGTGTTGCGTTACGTCACATCATGTGATGTTATGTTATGTCATGTTGTGTTGTGTTCTGACACACAAACTGTTATGTTGTTTTGTGTTGTGTTATATTATGCTAGGTTATGTTATGTATATTTTTGTATATTATTATCTACACTTAGATATAGTGTTTTATTCCCCCCCCCCATTCCTCAATGAGAGAGTCGAGTTACATCCTTACTCAAAAAGAAAGTGACATATCACGTATATCTGCTCGAACAGCAGTTTATTCAAATTAACGTTGCGTTCTTCTACTGTTTACGTGTAATACAAAGTAGTAATTGTTACCATTTTATATTATGTACTACAATGTAGTAATTGTTACCATTTATAGTATGTAATACAAAGTAGTAATTGTTACCATTTTATATTCTGTAATACAATGTAGTAATTGTTACCATTTTATAATATGTAATACAATGTAGTAATTGTTACCATTTTATAATATGTAATACAATGTAGTAATTGTTACCATTTTATAATATGTAATACAATGTAGTAATTGTTACCATTTTATATTATGCAATAAAATGTAGCAATTGTTACCATTTTATAATACAAAGTAGTAATTGCTACAATTTTATATTATATAATACAAAGTAGTATTTGTGACCATTTTACATTATGCAATACAAAGTAGTATTTGTTACCAATTTATATTATGTGATACAAAGTAGCAATTGTTATCAGCCAACGTGGGTATGTGAGAAAGCTTGCTATATAAATATCTTTAGGATTGCAATTGTTATCAGCCAACGTGGGTATGTGAGAAAGCTTGCTATATAAATATCTTTAGGATTACATTATTGATGGTTAATGTTATAATGTTTCAAACGTCCAAAATATTTAATAATATTACACATTGTACAATCTCTCTTGAGGCTTTCATTAAACAAAATGTATTAAAACAAGTTGTGCTATTATTAATGAGTAGTTTTAATGAGTAGTCTTGCAGATTCTGAAGCAAGAAAATGCTGTATTCGCAAATTCCTACATGTAACAGCTATGCGTGTAAAATTGGGTATTGGAATCACACGGTTATAATCAGCAGCCCAGAGAAAAACAAATTCATGTAGGTTATGGTACTAATTAAAATCTGAAACATTCCAGAATTAAACATATATGCTCATGACATATGAATATATAATATTGAAAAGATAATTCATAGCAAATATTCCATTCCAGGGGCATGCAGATGTAGTGTGCGGTCATTGGAACTACACAGAGAATGAAAACGCTGGAGGTTGGTCAACAGAAGGTTGTACACATAGAGTGGAAAATGGGCGTCATATCTGCACGTGCAACCATCTCACAAATTTCGCTGTCCTTATTGTAAGTTATTGCTTTGTGTAAAGATTTTGTTTCTGATGAGAAAACCCTATATTGTCATCTGTATGTGCATTTAATATTAATACGCATTCATATCTGATTTGTATCTGGTTCCCGTCACTTGTGACCGCGCTAATAAAACAGAGCCAACATTCTTCTTTTTAATATGTTTTGAAAACTAGAGAATGTGTCATTACATGAGAACATATTGGTTCTGCATTAAACATTTCGTACGATATTTGTTCTTCACTTGAT
The DNA here is from genome assembly GCA_029931535.1 of Margaritifera margaritifera. Lineage (NCBI taxonomy): Eukaryota > Metazoa > Mollusca > Bivalvia > Unionida > Margaritiferidae > Margaritifera > Margaritifera margaritifera. The sequence continues at coordinate 1,880,925 of JAQPZY010001437.1, read as the reverse complement.
GAAATATTTGATACATTTATTTATCTATTAGAAACAAAATGAAATGCTGTGTTTGCTAGGCATCCGTTCATACTTTGTAGACGATGACTAATAACGCTTCGAACTTTTCGCAGCTGTTTCTTCCAAGTTGGCACTATCATCGCTTTCATTTATAAATACAAATGAAGCATCTAAAGTTATTGGGTATGGAAAGCCAAGCTACACTCATTAAAAAGTCACTTACTATGAAAATGGGCATCTGGTATCAGCAAATAATGCTTCCTTTGGACATGGGGTAATTGTTTGTTGAACTATGTCGTTGTAGTGCACAATTCACAAAAATGGCATAATTGTAAATCGTATTCCCTTCAATGACCTTGCTTCACTAATTGACTATCAAGCAAATAAAGCTCTTTCAAAGTACTGATTTGCTTGGGAATACGTATGCAGACTGAGCTGCTTATATAACCTAAATTATTCCCTATGGGAACCTATCGTACACTGAGCGTTTTGGTGGTACCTTTATTAAATTTTCAATATGTACACTGGTCAAAGCCAGATTTTAGAAAGTGAAAATATATTGTTTCCTAGGACCGTCTTTACATGTTTGTTTCCAATTCACAATATTAGTAATTTCTGAATTATTTAAAATACAGTTCAGAACAACGCGGAAACAAATCTTACCATGCCTTTCATGAGAGTAATTTCTCCCAAAACTAAAAGTTACGCTATTCTCCTTCAAATACGTTCCTCGATCACATTATCATTAGGGATATAAGCTTACTACTTCCCGAATCCAGCCCTTCAAAAAGACGAAAAACGTCTTTTCCGTCTATATCATATAGACAAAGGGTAATAACCCTTGTCCATTACCTCTCCTTGTCCCAGCCAGGTGTCGCTAGTTTTAAGCTTTCGCTGTTGATCAGTTAACATCGTACAGAGACCTCCCGAAGTTTCATTCAATATTCTTCGTCATTTCAAGCATCCATCATCATATTTGGATAATTTGTGCATAATAATGTATCTACGCAGGTTGTATACATTATTTTTAAATTTTTGACAATTTCTATGTGTTTTCTCACATTTGCGAATTTCGCTATTTCGGACCATGTGCTTAACTTAGTATCGTTGTTGCGTACTGTACTTTACGTTAGTCGCGCTCTCTGCGTGTTCTCGCTCACTCTGTTAGTAACAGCTGTTGTTTTGGAGACATATCAACACGTTTTTGTGCTTTGTTTATCAACTTTTCGTTGTTCTTTTCGTTTCATAATATAAAAGAATGACTATTATATGTTCCAAATGCAAGATATTTGAAGCTAACGAGGACAACCATGCTTCGTGCCTCGCTTGCACTAAGTGCACCTCTTCAGGGACATGCAACGTTTGCGCCACTTGGTACGAAGATATGTGGTCTACTATTCTACGCAAAACGGAGAAGAATAGACAGAGAAACACCAAGTCCAACATCGAACAGTCACATGTCTTGAGCATCCATCCTAGAACTGAATCAGTGGTGAGCTTAGTGGGGTGACGTTGTTGTGTTCCTCCCCCCCCCACACACACACACACACCGAAATTGAGACGGAGAATGCCATCAGCTATGATAACGTCAGCAGAAGTGGAGGAGCTAAGCGCCGAGGCTTTGCTGTCCCCACCATCGCCTAAATCGTCGCTGTAGATACAGGTGCGTCGCACGATGCAGGAGGCGGCGACGCATTTTCTCAATTTCGGACAAAGATTGCCTCTAGGCCCGTCTAATTCTTCAATTATAAATAACGATAGTATGGGGGAGTGTACCCCCTTTTCTTGGCAGCCCACTGGATCCACCGATTAAGGAAATGACACCGTACGATACCGTCCTGGCTGCCGACAAAGCCGTCCATCCATCTGAGCCATACATTCTGCCGTCCGACCGTAGATCGGTCCAGTCTGATAACCGTACACGGCCCATGGGGACGTACAATATTGAACAGTACGGGAATCTTAGTGACTGATCCTTCAGTCTTTTCCCTTATACGGCATTCCCTCATACGGCACGGCCGGTGCCGGAACACTACGGGGACCTTATTAATAGGTCCGTCCGCTTTACCACTAATACGACAATACAGGTACCGGAGCCGTACCGGGATCTCAATGGGAGATCCGTCCGTTTCTCCACGCCTGTGACACGGCCGGTACTAGACCTGTACGATGATCTTAATGAAATATCAGTCCCTATCATTACTTCTACGGCACGGCCGGTAAAAAAAAAAAACCGAGCCGTCCGTACGGTCAGTTACACCGTCCACACCAGTACCATTCACGTTCTCGGTGACTCAGCCGTCCGTACCGGGACGACAAGTCCGTCCGACGGACACTGCGTCGATTTTGTTTACGGCCTACCCATTGGGTGGGTACCGTAACTCTTATAATGAAGACGGCGTTGATTCTTCTATGCCACTAGGCTTGTTTTATTCGGACTGGGACGTAGATGTAGACCCTGATGTTCGGATTCTCCTGACTATGTATTCTACTTCGACCCAATTATGGGGAGGACAAAGTTTAGTTTCAAGGCTGCGGTGTAGGAGATTTGTCGGGTGTTGCCGGCCTCTAAATGTCTTCCACCCCCATCATCACGCAGGCCTATAAGATCAAGACCTCTGTGGATTTAGAAGAGGAAGGGCATTGTCCTTTCTGTCGTCTTCTACCACAGTCTATCAAAATGAAAGATAACTGACCGCCTCTCCAGCAAAATTAGCGATCCGGGCAATTCCGTGGATTTCTTTGCAGAAAGCCAGCTATCAGCGGCATTTTCGTCCCGCTGGTATACAACACATCCAGCCGCTTTTCATACGGAGCACCCAGCCCTTAAAAAGAATTTTGCGGCCGTCAATACAACTCCCCCTTCTTTCTGTAAAATGGACGAAAAGGTTTTCCACTCTACATCAAAGTTGGTTCGAAACATTGTCGCCACTTCTTCGATGTTAGCTCTTGTATCATTAGCGATTTTCAACCTCACCGAGAAATAGGGTAATGGTCATTCATGGGAGTCCACAGCCCGTATCACCTGGGTCATTAACAGAGCAGCTCACCATTCCATGACGAATGCCTTGACTGCTTCTGCAAATCTTGACCTAGTGCGACGATATGCTTGTCTGTTTGCAGCAACTCTCAAATCGCACCACGCCCTGACATTAAGGACACCTTTTGGGTCGACCCCGCTCTTTGGAGGCAAGATAGATGAAGCGAGGAGACAAACAGCGCAAGAACTGTCCCTCCAACTTGCATCACAGCCTCCACAACCCTTCAGACCCAAACAGTCTCTACCCAAGAGGAGAGACGATCGGCGTCAGCGGGACAAGGGATCGTTCTCTGGACAAACAGAGAACCAGTCACGACCCCAATCCAATGTCAGGCGGCAGCAGCCCACTCAGTTTAGGAGGCAGCCTTAAGTTTCTCTCACCCCAAGCCTCCCAACTCCCGCAGTTGACTTGACACCCCGACCGTCTGCAGACAGCCTTCCAGTAGGCGCCAGACTCCTGCATTTCAATTCTCGTTGGATTGTTATATATACATGAAACGAGTGGGCGTTCCAAGTAGTTTCGGAGGGGCTTCGGATTTCATTCGTCCAAACTCCTCCCTTTTCGTCCTCTCTGCTAGTTACGGCAGCCCCCTCACAGCCAGTGAAAGCCAAAATCATGTAACAGGAGATATGGTCGCTAATTGACAAGCCGGCGGTGGAGATTGTTCACAAACCGCAATCCCCGGGGTTCAATTCAAAGTTCTTCCTTGTACCAAAAGCCAACGTCAAGCTCAGGCCTATTATCGACATGATATATTTCACCGCGGAAGTTCAAGATGGAGACAGCTAGATCAATCCGATTGGCCATTAGAAGGGACGAGTTTGCCATCAGTCTCGACCTGACCAATACATACTTCCACGTTCCTATACATCCGGCGTCCCAGAAATTCCTTCGATTTGGTTACAGCGGAACTATTTACCAATTTCGGGCTCTCCCATTCGGCCTAAACATAAGTCATGGGCTTTCACCAAGATTTTGAACTGCGTCGTTACCCTGTTCCTGTCGACTTGACCCACAGCAACGGCAGCGTATCTGGACGACGTCCTCCAGAAACAAATGGTAAGTTTTATTCTCGTCAAGGTCAGGGACGATCTTCTATCCCTTATACGTCGTCGCGGTTTTCTAGTCAACTGGGAATAGTCCGGTCTCTGTCCATCCCAGCGTTTTGTCCACCTTGGTATGGAATTATATTCAATCTCAATCTCATAGGACTACCTAACGTTCGAGTGATGCGTATCGTCGAACTCGTAGAGTTCGCTTTCAACAGCTGACACACGACAGGGATTCCTTTGCAAAAGCCCCAACCGGAAGTTACAGTATGTACGGACGCCAGTACACAAGGTTGGGGAACCCACTTGTTGCCGGGCTTCGAGACTGCCGGCGACACTTGGGGATCGGAGTATACGTCTCTCAAAATCAACCTCCTCGAAATGAAGGCTATAATCAATGCCTTTCATTTCTGGCAAGACCAGGGAAAGTCGTCTTAATTAAGTCAGACAACTCGGTGGTGGTGGCTTATCTCCTCAAACAAGTGGGAACCAAATCAACCGACCTGTACATGCTGATTTGGCAATTCCTACGTTGGTGCTCCCAACTCAGAATCACTGTTCAAATCAGACACATTTCCGGCAGACTGAATGTCATAGCTGATACTTTGTCAAGAAAAGATCAGACCAATCATACCGGATGGTCCATTCGCCAATGGATCTTTCATCGAATTTTTTCGTCCTTTGAGGGTGACCAATGATTGACCTTTTTGCAACAAGGTGGAACCACAAACTGCCCACCTTTGTCTCTCGTGTCCCTGGCCCAGCAGCATGGGCCGTGGACGTACTTTCAATCATTTGGGATGGTATGTGTGCCTTTTCCTACCCACCCACAGTCTTAGGACCAAAACTCGTTAAGAAATTAAGGGCTCAGAAATGCAAACTAATTCTGATCGCCCCTCTCAGATGAAACAAGTCCTGGGTCAACGATCTACTCGATCTGGCGGTAGATTTACCCAGAAAGACTCCGGCGAAGCCAAATCTTCTCAAACAGCCACTGTCCAAGGAAAGAATTCAAGTCTTCGATCGAGGAGGGAATCTAACGAGCAAGAAGGCCCTCCACTTTGAAAACCTACCAGGGAAAGTGGCGTATATTCAGGGACTGGTGCAAAGACAATAACATCGTCCCTTTGAGTGCCTTAATCCCACAACTGCTGAATTTTTTACCTGGCTTTATGAGGAGAAATATTTGGCCCCTATTATCATCAAAAGCTACCTTTCCATGATATCCGACACATTCCGACATCATGGCAGACGAGATATCGGTCATGATAAAGATCTATCAGACCTTCTAGCCAATTTCGACTTGAATAGACCTAAGTCCCTCGCCCTGTTTCCGAAATGAAATCTCTCTTGGGTCCTGACATGGCTTAATTCAGACAAATTGGAGCCTTTAACCATGGCCTCGATGAAGCTACTATCATACAAAACTTGTTTTCTGATAGCTTTAGCGTCTGCTTACAGGGTGAACGAGTTACATGCGCTTTCAGCGGACCCAAAATATCTTCAGTTCAGATAGGATGGTTCTGTGGTCCTCATGACGCAACCAGGCTTTGTCGCCAAGAACAGGCTGCCTTCAGAGGGCTATCAGGGAGTTGTCATACGCTTCCTCTCTTTGATAGAAAGTCCAGAAAGGCGTCCTTGCAAGATCCTGTCCGTGCTCTCAAACATTATCTGAAGCGCACTGAGATACTTAGAGCAACAAGAAAACGACTCTTCCTCCCAGTCAAGGTCGGAAAAGAAGACATTACCCCTCGAGCTCTAGCAACGTGACTGAAGTGGGTCATACGCTCAGCGTACTCGGAAGTCTCAAAAGATCGGAGTCGCCTAATGACGATTTCAGCCTATGGAATTACAGCAATCTTTGCGAGCCTCGCTTTGAACGCAATGTTGCGATACGAGACATAATAGAAGCTGTTGGCTGGCACGCGCAGTCAACCTTATCTGGTTTCTATCTCCGAGACCTGGAGAGAATTGAATCTGCTGGGTCCAGTGGCTGCGGCCCAATTATCCACCAGATCTTGCCAACGTCAGCACAGCGCGCCTTATGGGCATGCCTAGCACTTTTGCTGGATTCGCCCACATTTTTTTCTTGGTAAGAGGAGTCAAATAATTCACTTCTTAACCAGTTATAATTGTCACAGGACACGTGACTGTCGGCTGTACTGCGTCCAAGTTAGAAGAGTGGGTTATCTTTCATACGGGAAATCCAGACTTCTTTCCTCGAAGAATGCAATTGGTATAGGTAGGATGTTCAGCATTCCATCCTCCTATTATCTATTCTCCTAATGTTAATGTGAATGGGGAAACTATTTGAAGGAGAATACAAATTACTTATAGGAGAAAGCAAATTTTCTAAGTATATTATGTTTCTCCGAAAATACTTACCCGATCATATTACTCTAACACTGAAGTAAACATAAAGTATAGGAGATCTAGGGAACTCGTTAGTGACTTACGACCTACCGTAGATAGGCTGTTGAATTACGACCTCCCGTATATAGGCCATTAAATTACGATCTACCGTAGGTATGCCGCGCAGTCTTTTTGTTGCAGAAACGGTATTCTCAAAAATTGTCATACTGAAAAAAAATTACAATCCGATTGCATGTGCTGATGATATGCAGTGTTGTCTAACGTAATTGGGATGATAATATGACGTCGTACACACGGCCATTTTTGTATTGGGTAATTGCGACACACCGGCTGCAAAGGTGGTGATATATCATTTTAAATTTTCAGTATTATTGTAGTTTGTAAGACTGCATAAAAACTATTTTATATCACATCTACAAAGTTTTACCGAAGCGCCTTCTATCGGTAACATAGATCCATGAGGCATTTGGCCAGATCCACGTATGACGATGCTGTCACTGAGTTACGCGATAGTCTGGATAAACGAAATTATAGCTACCATTATGCAATGCCATCTACATCAAGCATGGCCGTCGCGGCTATACGGTCAGCTGTGTCGAGGAAGTACAACATTTTTACCATAAATTCAAGTATATAAAAATTATGCACGAAAAGACATTAACAGTATTAGCATTTGTCCGTGAATATCACCCATAGCAAGTTACCATGATTCTACGAGTGTCACCCACAACAGGTATCCATGATTCCGTGAGGGTCACCCATAACAAGTTTCCGTGATTCCGTGAGTGTCACCCATAGCAAGTTTCCATGATTATGAATGTAAACTTTGCAATAGTGCTGAATGTATCGAAGCAGCCTACTTGACGGATTCGTAAAGAGACCGGTGCATAGCCTTTTCAAGATCTCTTTTTCAGCCTGCATATAATATTTGGGAAGAAAACGAGTAACAAGGAGCGAGAAACTCCTAAACATACGCAATTGCTTGAGTAAACGAAAAAAAACAACAAAAAAAAAAACAAAACAAAGACGATAAAACAATAGCATAAAATAATTTTTGACTGAAAGAAAAACCACTTCTGATTAATTTTGCCATCTGCATTAGATTGAAATTGTTGGGTCTTAAGTGTGTAATCAGGGAAATATCTACACACACACACACACGCCTGATTGAAGAAAGGAATATCTATATCAAAACAAATTCTGCAGCGACGATCCTGTGGGTGATCTTGATCTTTTGTGTCTTCTTTCGTTTGAATTTATTCGTTTCTTTTGGTTCATCCCCTACTTTCATTACTTTTTCAGGACCTTCAACCGGACCGGAGTATATCTGAAGCTGACAAATTAGCATTAGGAATAATTACCAAGATAGGCCTCGGACTGTCTATCGTGGGATTGGGTCTGACAATATTATCCTTCTTAATGTTCAGGTAATATTATTTTCTTCCAATTTCTAAAACAACCTTCAGCTGTCTTATTCTGCTTCATCCTTTTACATTAAATTATGTAATGTTAACTACAGTAAAATCTGTTTTATAGAACACTTAAGGTACCACAAATTATGTCCTAATGCCCAGATGTCCTTTATTTAGATGTGAAATATGTGGCAAGCTTAATAAAAGGGCTTTATAAATGGTGCCCTTTACATCATCTGTTCTTCATGAGGAAATATCCTTTATGAATAGGTGTCCTTTATTAACAGGTGTTCTTATGAGCATGTGCCCTTATTAGTATGTGCTCTTATGGGCATATGCCCTTATTAGCATATGCTCTTATGAGCATATGCCCTTATTAGCATGTGCTCTTATGAGCATATGCCGTATGAGCATGTGTTCTTTATGAGCATATGCCGTATGAGCAGGTGTTCTTTATGAGCATCTGCTGTTAATAACATGTGCTTTTTATGAGCATATGTCGTATGAGCATTTGTTCTTTATGAGCATATGCCCTTATTAGCTGGTGCTCTGTATGAGAATATGCCGTATGAGCAGGTGTTCTTTATGAGCATATGCCGTATGAGCAGGTCTTATTTATGAACATATGTCATTATTAACTGGTGTTCAGTATGAGCATACTTCCTTTATGAACAGGTGTTCGTTATGAGCAACTGTCCTCACGAACGCATGGTTTGTATTGGCACGTGTTCTTTGTGAGCATGTGTCCTTTATGAGGAAGTGTTCTTTATTAACAGTTTACCTTTATTAACAGACAGTCTTTTTGAACATGTGGCCTTTATTAACATGTCACCTTTATTAACAGACATTCTTTATGAACATGTGGCCTTTATTAACATGTCTCCTTTATTAACAGACATTCTTTATTAACATGTGGCCTTTATTGACATGTCTCCTTTATTAACAGACATTCTTTATGAACATGTGGCCTTTATTAACATGTCTCCTTTATTAACAGACATTCTTTATGAACATGTGGCCATTATTAGCATGTCTCCTTTATGACCAGATGTCCTTTAGGGCAGGTTGCATTGCACCTAGTTTCGTCTAGACCGAGTTCTCTTGGTATTGGAATATTTGTATTATTTGGCATTACTGTTCATTTCCAGGACAGAGTGTGAGACACATCAATCATTTGCGGAGAAATGCAAAGTTCGCTCGCGTTTATGATGCCATGTGTTTTCAATCATTTGCCTTGCTGTAGGAAACAATGTTATAAACGTGGTTAACCTGAACTAAGTGAAGATAACAAAAGTCTTATATGGAATGTAATGACCTGTATGAGCTGTGATTCTAGATCGGAAGTAAACAACCTTTAGTATTACGCGCAAGATACAAAATGCCTACATATATTAGGAGGACGGCTTGGATAGCTCACTAAAAAAGGCAACTTGGAGAAATATTCACGCTACTAAGAATTCTGGAAGTGACGAAGGATAATGCGGCTAACCACAAGTTTTCCGCACATCTTAAAAGTGAATAATAATGACAAAGCAATAACAATTTAGTTCTAAGACAAAGAAAATTCTTTATGGATTTTTTTTTTTTTTTTTTTTTTTTGCTTCTCGAGAAAGAAGCAAATACCATCTCATCTTTCCTCATCTTAGCCACATTATTCCCTCTCCCATCAATATCTAGAAGTTTCTTTCATTTTATAATAATTTGTTTCACTAACAAACTTAAAAGTCCATTGTCTTTAATCTTATTGTTCCCCGATTTCACAACTCCAGACACTTGCGGAAGGGTTGTGGACAGCAGACATTGGTATGTTTCTGCTTCGCCATGTTGGGTTCTGCCATTTTGTTCCTTGTCGGCATAGACAGAACTGAAACATACGGAGGGTGCATCACAGTTGCCGTTCTACTACATTACTTTATCCTGGCTTCTTTTATGTGGATGTTAATAGAGGGAATTCTACAGTATCTTAGATTTGTCAAAGTTCTGGGGACCTACATACCGAAATTCATGATAAAGATGTGTATACCAGCATTGGGTAAGTCTCTCTCTCTCTCTCTCTGTTGGATGAATTTATTTACTTCTCCTTTTGTTGTTCATAAGAATCAAACTACAATTTTTCTGCTTAGGTTTCCCCAAAATGAAGATAACGAAAAAAAATGGCGACATCATTTTAGTATATTTCATTATCATTCCGTTCATGTTATATCATTTGTAACCTCCTTCTTCTAAAAAAAAAATATAGGATATATTGTATAGGTTGCTATGTAAAGAAAACTGGCATAGTAAAATTGCGTGTACTTTTTGCTATAAACATATTTTATTTTATTTCCTATCAATGAAACCAGTTGGGAGGTTAGTTTCAAGGTCTCACAACCTGGAATTATCCCTCCCGTTCAAATAATGCTTGCAAATACACAACGAAAGATGACTAGCGTGCATATAATTATCAAAGACAGCTATAGGAAGGAAAAAGAGAAGTAATTTCGAGACAAATTATGGGTATAATGAGGTGCAGTAGTGTTGTATATATATATATATATATATATATATATATATATATATATATATATATATATATATATATATATATATATATAGATAGATAGGTATAACGAACTGAGAACTGAGAACGGACAGTGCAGCAGTGAAGAACTAATGTTACAATAAAAAAGATAAAAAGAATTGTCTCAACATTTGTTTAAGCATAGCTATAACAAAAGTCACTTAGCGAAGGCAACACAAAGGAACAAAGGGATGAACGAGGACAAATCTTTCTCTCATAGACTGCCTCAAAGTAGGCCGCATTATCCAAAAAGGATGGTTTATTGTCGAATCGTGTAACACCTTGAAGTTGTTGTTGTTGTTGTGGGTTCAACGTCGTTTTTCAGCAAATGATAGGTTATACATGGCAACCAGTATATCTGGTGGAGGAAGATCCCGGGACCCACGGGAAGCTAGTGGCAAGCTTTCCAACATACCCACGTTGGCTGAGCCCGAGACTCGAACCCACGCGGACAGAGGTGGGATATCAGTGATCCGTAAAGGCGAGCGCCTTAGACTATTCGATCACCCGGGGCCAGACACCTTGAAGTAAATCCTTACAAATGGGCCAGGTGTAGCCTATCGTACACGGGAAAATCTCAGAGACATCCTAGTTAGAGCAAGACTTAATGAAGTCTATCGTTGACCCCGAAAATCTCACAAAAATCATAGTCAGAGCAAGGCTTAAGCCAACAACGAACACAAATCATATTGGCACATCCTGGCCCTGTGGTGACAGATGACGCAAAACCTACTAACACATGATGAAAACCAATACATTCTCCACGATATTGACAGGCGAAATGTTGAAGATGCATAAAGTAACCAAAACGTCACAGGGAAAACAGAGAATATGACCTATCTAATCACACACATATAGTACCCCATACTTCACAGGGAAAACAGAGAATATGACCTATCTAATCACACACATATAATACCCCATACTTCACAGGGAAAACAGAAAATGTGACCTATCTCATCACACGCATATAGTACCCCATACTTCACAGGAAAAAAAGAGAATGTGACCTATCTCATCACACACATATAGTACCCTATACTTCACAGTAAAAACAGAGAATGTGACCTATCTCTATTGTGTGATAATCCTATCATTTTATTTAGGTCAAATCCTATTGTTTGAACAGTCTCTCACTGCATATCTAGAAGGCAACAGGCATATTCACAACTCTCACTGCATATCTAGTAGGCAACATGCATATTCACAACTCTCACTGGATATCTAGAAGGTAACATGTATATTCACAACTCTCGCTGCATATCTAGAAGGCAACATGCATATCTAGAAGGCATATCTAGAAGGCAACATGCATATTCACAACTCTCACTACATATCTAGAAGGCAACATGCATATTCACAACTCTCACTGCATATCTAGAAGGCAACATGCATATTCACAACTCTCACTGCTTATCTAGAAGGCAACATGCATATTCACAACTCTCGCTGCATATCTAGAGGGCAACATGCATATCTAAAAGGCATATCTAGAAGGCAACATGCATATTCACAACTCGGACACTTTATTTCATGTTTTTGTTTCTCTTTTGTAATAAGTACAGACAATACAAACATCATGTATCCTTAGTGGTTTTAATTTATTTATTTTTTCTGAGTTCATCGTCTGTTTTGTCTGCTGTGATTTTGCGTGTGCCGTTGAGAAAGGTGCTATTACGGACCTAAAGCGGTGAGGTTAGTTGAACACTAGTTCTGTACTGTGTTTTGTCAGTTTATTTATGTAACTAATCATTCACTGACAATATTATCTGTATGTGGATTCAATGCATTTGAAAGGATTATTTGCTATACGATTTGCAATATATATATATATATATATATATATATATATATATATATATCTATGACACAAAAATTTATAACGGCGCAAATTCAAAACGGTTTCTCAACGTTTCGAGCTTAAAAAAACTCCTCATCATGGGAATACACAGCTTTTGTGTACAAAACAGACACTGAACACAAAATCTAAGATAAATTCTGGACTCCTACATGTTAAAATCACTAGAGGAAATTTACAACAAGAGTTGTGCCACAATAATGACAATAAACGAGCGAGTTATTGTGTCTATCGCATAGGAAACCAACTCGTTTTGACCTAATTCTATGTTGTGAACAAAAAACAAAACAAAACAACAAAAAAAAAAAAAACATCGCCGCTATGTGTATATATGCATCATTTATAAATACCGTCTTTAAGTGACCTTATTATTTCTAGGGATGCCGCTTATACCTGTCATAGTCCTTCTTGCAGTGGATTATAATCTCTACTATGGAGGGAGAGGATAGTAAGTATTTTGTATGCCCCATAACGAATGTGTTAGCAGTATACAGTGCAACCCTTGTCAATCCGTTCCTAAGCTCGTCACTTTTTTTTTTTTTTTGTGTGTCAGCTGTGGGACGGCATTCGTGTTCCGTGATCACATTTCTTGTATTTTTATGGATCGTATTTCAAAATATTCTGATGTTCTGGCTTATAAGAAAACAGTTATAACTAGAACTAAATATTCACGCTCTTACTATGTCTGTCACAAAGACACACACTATTATGCTCTTACTATGTCTGTCACAAAAAAACACTATTACACTCTTACTATATCTGTCACAAAGACACACTATTACGCTCTTACTATGTCTGTTACATAGAAACACACTATTACGCTCTTACTATGTCTGTCACGAAGAAACATACTATTACGCTCTTTATATGTCTGTCACAAAGAAACACACTATTAGACTCTTACTATGTCTGTCACAAAGACGCACACTATTACGCTCTTACTATGTCTGTCACATAGACACACCTTATCACGCTCTTACGATGTCTGTCACATAGACTCGCCCTATTCCGCTCTTACTATGTCTGTCACAAAGACACACATTATTACGCTCTTACTATCTCTGTCACATAGACACACCCTATTAGACTCTTACTATGTCTGTCAAAAAGATGCACACTATTACGCTCTTACTATGTCTATCACAAAGATACACTGTTACGCTGATATTATGTCTGTCACAAAGACACACACTATTACGCTCTTACTTTGTCTGTCACAAAGAAACACTATTACGCTGATATTATGTCTGTCACAAAGACACACACTATTACGCTCTTATGTCTGTCGCATAGACACACCCGATTACGCTCTTACTATGTCTGTCACAAAGAAACACACTATTACCCTGCTATTATGTCTGTCACAAAGACACACACTATTACACTCTTACTATGTCTGTCACAAAGACACTGTTACGCTGCTATTATGTCTGTCACAAAGACACACACTATTACGCTTTTACTATGTCTGACACAAAAAAACACCCTATTACGCTCTTATTATGTCTGTCACAAAGAAACACACTATTACGCTTCTATTATGTCTGTCACAAATAGACACACTATTACGCTCTTATTATGTCTGTCGCATAGACACACCCGATTACGCTCTTACTATGTCTGTCACAAAGAAACGCACTATTACGCTGCTATTATGTCTGTCACAAAGGTACTATTACGCTCTTACTATGTCTGTCACAAAGAAACACACTATTACGCTTCTATTATGTCTGTCACAAAAAGACACACTATTACGCTCTTATTATGTCTGTCGCATAGACACACCCGATTACGCTCTTACTATGTCTGTCACAAAGAAACGCACTATTACGCTGCTATTATGTCTGTCACAAAGACACTATTACGCTCTTACTATGTCTGTCACAAAGAAACACTGTTACGCTCTGAACGTGTCTGTCACAAAGAAACACTATTACGCTCTAGGTATGTCTGTGACAAAGAAGCACACTATCACGCTCTTAATACATCTGTCACAAGGACTCACTATTACACACACGTAATAAAAGAAAAAAAAGATTGTTCAAGAGTCATATTAATGACGTTGTGCAGCTTAATCTTTTCTATACATCAATAATGTAACAAATCTAAAAATTGGCAACTGTCATTGTTTTAGGCATTTATGTACTCCATTGTCTATCTCAGTCTTAATCTTCATCTATCTTCTGTATACCCGTCTATCTATCAGTTTCTCGTCCGATTGTTATACATGTCGGGATTTGAAAGTTGATTTTATCAGGGGAAAGTTTAGTTTTATGTATACCCGTCTCTCAGTATATTGTATGATTGCTATTCATGTCGGGGTTTGAAAGTTGATTTTATCAGGGGAAAGTTTAGTTTTCTGTATACCCATCTATCAGTATATTGTATGATTGCTATACATGTCGGGGTTTGGAAGCTGATCTTCTCAGGGGAAAGTTTAGTTTTCTGAATACCCGTCTATCATTATCTTGTATGATTGCTATACATATCGGGGTTTGTAAGCTTAATTTATGAGAGGAAAGTTTAGGTTTCCAGATACGCCTTCACTTTGACGCATATTTAGAACAAAAATTAGTAACTCTAACCAGTCTAATTAAGGTAAGTCGTTGATTTCAAACATTAAATTTTGAAATCTGCAAAAAAGACAAAGAGTTCTCTAGGTTTACTGCCAATCTAGTTTGAGGAAAAGTCACTGCGCGTGGATAAGGGTCAGAGCGATTTGTTATTCTCAAACATTCATATTTTTTTTCAGGTTTAAATTACTTTCTTGTCAGCTAATATGAACTAATATTCAAGTTGTGATAAATCCTTACAAATGGGCCAGGTGTAGCCTATCGTACAATAGTTTGAAACAATCATTAAACGTATTTGCATGGCATTGTCTTCAAACATTTATTTAGTAAAAATATCCTCTTTATATTTAGATTAAAAATATTTTATCCCTAGATATTAGAGTGATTACTCATAACATGATTTTCTTATCAAGGAAAGCATAACTTAATCAACGGCACTAGATTTTCTTTTGTTTCCTTGTCGGACCAGATTTTTCAGTTGCACCACTTATCGGATTTAGGGGAAAGTAACCGAGCTAGATCCCCTATCGGTATAATTTGTGACATTTTTATTGTTGCTTAGAGACTTTACGATTATCAATTAAAAACTGTTTTGATAAATTGTAACAAAACTTGGGTACAGAATAAATAACTTCAAGGCAATAGATTGAACAAGAATACTATCGATTTGGAAGGAGCATTGCAGATGGCGCTTTGTCAAACATGAAACTGACAACTCTAGGCCACTCTCGCCGCGTACCTGTTGAGTATGACACGTTTAAGAGAAAGCGAGATTCCTGATTCAACGAGGCGATTTTATCTTTGTTAACAAAGAAACTTAAGAGTCTCTACGTATGATGTCAAACGACTGCTACATAAGAAAACATCGCCCGCTTAAACGAGAGATTTTAATTGAAATGAGCAGGAACAGCCAACAGGCTATTTCTTCTATAGAAAGCGGTGCTCAGCGAAATTTATTTATTGCCGGTAGTTTCAGAAACAGTCAATAACGCTACTGTAGGAATGAAGGATTTTCCATAGTTGCCGCAGATACAAACGATACGGTCAATCGGAATGTTAAGTATATTACAATATTTTAATGTGTGCGGTAAATAAGAGACTTTCCAGCAGCAGAAGTATCGTGCAAACTCGGATTCATCCCAGAATCCCACAATGCCTTTCGAGAAATTTTAAATGAACCAAAAGGAGCAAAGCAGAAGGAAAATATTTTAAATTCTTTTTTTAAATCTACAGTTGCTGGATGCAGTTGTATCCACTATACTGGGCCTTCATTCTGCCGATAGGACTTATTATCGTCGCCAATTTTATCGTCTTTGTCCTCGTCATCGTCAGCTTGTGTGGACGACCAAAACAAATGCAAGTGAACCAGTCAGACAGTAAACTCGCCGTGATGAATTTTCAAGCCGGATTGGCCGTTTTTGTTATATTAGGTAGGTCAGAGAAGTGTAATAAATACACTTTGTTATATTAGGTAGGTCAGAGAAGTGTAATAAATACACTTTGAATTAAAATTCACTATAACACTCTCTGCTATTAATAGATTTCCTAAACAAACATTTAATGTGAAAATGTAACAAAAGGCACTGGTAAATTGGTAAATATTTTCTTGAAAGGCGGGTGGATGGTTGGGAGCGGTGTGAGTGTGTATATATATATATACTCGTTGATGTTGAAATAGTTATGGACTATTGCACTTCAGCATACGTGCACTCAAAGCTTGCAAATGTGTGTGTTGTGTTTGAGTTAGCCCCCATTTCTGTAATTATACTGAAATATCACAAGAGGTGTGTATGTGTGTTTTATTTTGGGGTCCACCTCATTCGTAATTATACTGAAATGTTATCAAATGTGTATGTGTGTTTTATTTTGGGGTCCACCTCATTCGTAATTATACTAAAATGTTATAAAATGTGTATGTGTGTTTAGTTTTTGAGTGCACCCATTCTGGAATTATACTAAAATATTATAAAATGTGTGTATGTGTTTTGTTTTTGAGTGCACCCCCTTTTGTAATTATACTGTAATGTTATAAAATGTGTGTGTATGTGTGCTTTGTTTTTTGAGCGAGTCCCATTCTGTAATTAAACTAAAATATTATAAAACGTGTGTATATGTGTGTTTTGTATTTGAAGGAACCACATTCCGCAATTATACTGAAATGTTATACTATGTGTGTGTATGTGTCTCTGTGTCTGAGAGCGCCTGATTTTTGTAAATATACGGAAATATTATTAAATGTGTTTGTATTTGTGTTTGCTTGTGAGTGCACCCCATTCTGTAATTATTCTGGAATGTTATAAAATGTGTGTGTGTTCTTTGTTTCGGAGTGAGTTCCATTCTGTAATTATACTGAAAAAGTATAAAATGTGTATATGTGCGTTTTGTATTTGGGTGCACCACTTTCTGTAATTATACTGAACGGTTTTAATATGTGTGTAAGTATCTTTGTAGTTATACGTTATACTGAAATATTGTAAAATGTCAGTGCATGTGTGGTTTTATTATTAAGTGTGTTTGCATGTGTGTTTGCTTGTGAGTGAACCCCATTCTGCAATTATACTGAAATATTATATAATGTGTGTGCATGTGTGTTTTGTTTTTGAGTCCACCCCATGCTGTAATTATACTGAAATATTATAAAATGTGTGTATGTGTGTTTTATTTTTGAGTGCGCCCCATTCTATAAACATACTGAAATATTATAAAATGTGTGTATGTGTGTTTTGGATTTGAGCGCACCCTATTATGTAATTCTATTGAAATGTCATAAAATGTGTACAGGTGGGTTTTGTTTCTGAGTGCGCCATATTATTTAATTATACTCAAATGTTATAAAATATGAGTGTTTTTTAGTGCGCCCCATTCTGTAGTTATACTGAAATATTATAAAGTGTCTTTGTGTATGTGTGTTTAGTCTTTCTGTGCGCCCCATTCTGCAATTATACTGAAATATTATACAACGTGTGCATGTGTGTATTATTTGTGAGTGCGCCCCATTCAGTAATTATACTGCGATGCTATAAAATGTTTTGTATGTTTCTTTTGTTTTTGAGTGCACTCCGTTCTGTAATTATACTGAATTATTTAAAAATGTGTGGGTATGTGTGTTTTGTTTTTGTAATTATACGGAAATGTTTCAAAATGTGTGTATTGTTTTTGCGTGCGCCCCATTCCGTAATTATACTGAAATGTTCTATAATCTTTGCATATATGTTTCGTTTTGAGTGCGCCCTATTCTGTAATTATACTGAAATGTTATAAAATGTTTTGCACGTGAGTTTTGTTTTTGAGTGCGCCTTATTCTGTAATTATACAGAATTTTATAAAATGTGTGTGTATGTAAGTTTTGTTTTTGAATGCGCCCCATTCTGTAATTATACTGAAATGTTGCAAAATGCGTATCTTGGACTGAACAAGAAACAAACAACCTATTCGTTCTGAAATTTTCATGATGTGGTAGTCATGATTAAGGTCAGTAAAAAATCATTTTGTACACTGACACTTCTGGAAAAACTTTGACTTTGTCAAGAACATTTCCTAAAGGAAAAGATAATGTGTGTACAGCACGTATTATAAAGAGACAATAGGACATATAATTTGTAACGGATAGCTGGGTCAGTGGTATAGGGCTTAGACTACTGATCCATTTTAGTAGATATCTACGTTAACACTTGAAATATAAAGTTATTTTGTACATTATATGGCCCAGTCCAACACCCATGTAGTTTTTGATTGCAGTATACGCAAACTTTCCAAACAATCAAAATAGGGTGCTTCACAGCATCTCTTTGAGGAAAATCTCATTAGGCGGAGTACCGGTAAAAGCTACCTTAATGACAGTCTCGCACCTGACAAGCACATGATAATTTTGTCCTTCTGGGAAAAAAAATCAAATTCGTATGTGGATTTTGGAATCATATCAAAGTCTAACAAAATTAAAAGAGAAAACCTCCAAGCCGATATTACCGATTTCGAAGTATTAAGTGCAGTATCAAATATTTCCTCACTTCGACAATGGTATCCTTCCCAATTACCAGTTGTTTGTCTTAGTAGCGTCAACCACCACCGCCATCCCCCACATCCACGACCACCAATCCCCACAACCGCTACCACAATCCCCCATAAGTCATTTGCAAGATTTCATGGTAGCCCATGCCCAGTTTCCCTCATCTGAAGGAAGGCATTAACCGTCGAGACCAATAAGCATAAGTTATTAAAATTGTCCAAAAACTTGAGAATAAAAAGTTGGAATTCGTCCATAATGTATCGTGTGTGAAATAGTATATTCATGTAGGCTATATGTTTATGCATATCTGCTCTTTCTACAGGATTAACCTGGGTGTTTGGTTTCTTGGCTGTGGAAGAAGCCAGAGTAGCCTTTATGTACGTTTTTGCTTTTCTGAACGCCTTCCAAGGTTTCTTCGTATTCCTTCTGTTTACTGTGAGAGAAAAACAGGTAAGTCAACATCTTAACACATCAGATGATTTGGTGTAAAAGTAATTTTCGGTTCAGACCGTAACCTTGTCCATTATGGACTATATCATTAGAACTAGACCGGAAACCGCGAGTCTTGAGGGTGCACCGTTAGCGGTCTGACTACCGTAGAGAGCATATAAAAAAACAAAATCTTGATTCTAAATAATACAAATAATAATAATAATAATAATAATACATTTAGGTCACAGTCGATAATAATGCATGCTAAAGGTTATGGTATTGGCAGATATTTGGTACAGAAGCCGCTTGTATTAAAACTCACTCAGGAGACTGAGTAATATATAATTAATTTAAGGACTCTCCAAACACACACATCGTCATAGAAATAAAGATATTTCATTTTAGAAATATCTACTTTAAAAATTAGGTATCTAGGGTCAGTTGTTTTAGTTAACATGCAATCTATTTTCATCGAGTTTTCTGAAAGCTCAGATATCCTTTTAAACTGGAATTAAAAGGCACTAGTACAACTAGTACACTTTAAAACAGAGCAAAGACAATTTCACAATAAAGTACTTTGATTTAGCAACGATTATTATAAAGAAAAGTGAATTTCATCATCATCATCATCATCATCTTTTTTCTTTTACTAATAGGTCCAACAGAGCTGGGCAAGATTATGTTGTAGGAAGAAGGTTGACAAGACAAGCAAGAGCACTTCAGACTCACATGGCCGGAAATACACCGCCCCTTTGTCACAATCTACGAGCGTCTAGACATGCGTAGAGTACACCACGTGCTTATATTGCTTTGTCTGGGGAAAACAAAGGATTACCAACTGGACAAACAACATATATATTGATAGTGTAGGTGTTCATGATGTCCGTACATGTGCTTGAATTATTTCCTTGTCAAAAACGACGCAAAGACACTTCTTTATGCCAGGATTGATCGGGAATGCATATACTACACTACGCACAGTCAAAACATAGATATGTGCATAGATTACACTGCGCAGTCCTACACTGATATGATGACACACTATTAAATAACATGGACGAGTGTAAGGTTTGTGTCAACAGTGAAGTCGGATTGTAGGTCAAAAATGTAGGCAAAAAATGTAAACAGAAAATCTAACCCACAAATAGCACGATTATATTGAGTTATTCATGCACTGTGTAATACCAATATGAGCTCTGTATATACGTGTATCTTAAAATCGTGCATGGCACACGGTTAGAATCTATACCACCCTGACCACCCTAGTTAATATTTATATTCGTGCGGAACCCGTATGTGCCACCGGGTCTGTGCATATCTGTTTGCAGTCGTATTTCATTGGACTCCGTATCAAACACATATACATAGGACTCATTGAAATGCATTGATAGTTTCCGTGTTCACACTTCACTTTCAGAAATAGTGCTACATATTTATTTTTGTTAAAAGATTATTCTTAACGATTTACATATCATTTGTATTGATTACCTTATTAAGGAACTCTGATCATTTTGGTAATATAATTTTTTTTATCTCGTATAAATAAATCGCAAACTTTTCATGGAAGCGGAGACAGTTATATAAGTAGAATTCAACGACGTTCATCAGCATATCTGTCATTTGCATCATTGCAATGTAAGCCGTGAGAAAATGTTATCAATGAGAATGAATTACAAGACATTTGAGAATAGATTTTAAACTATTCGCAATCGGAGCTTTACTGGCCCTAGGAAAACCAATATTTCTTTTTTGAACATATATATTACAATGTGTGTAAGCCACTTTTGTATAACGAGCGTCGTCGAACTCTCTGAATGTGACATAGCCCCACTAAACGATGAGAATGCATGAGCTATTCATCGCCATTCTGGTTTTTAAACTCATTAAAACCTTAAAGCAAATTAAAGCACGCAACGACTGTACTATAATACTTAGTTTAAATTTCCTTAATCACTTTCAGGACTGTGTTGCTAAGTTTAAAAGATGAACTTAGTGATAGAAAAGGAGCAAGGTCTACATCAACCGGTTCGACGCATGTCTTCCGAAAAGAAACTATCCTTCATTATATCTCTGGTATTTTCAATTGTGTCAAACACTCATCACTTTCAAAGATGGATTGCTCTTTACTTTACTTCATTGCTCGCTGATCTTAAATAATGACTACGTAATCAGGCAGCTTCGTTTCAATATGAGACACTTATTTGGTGAAGGCATTTTATTATCACACCCACTTCCACCCCATTATTTCTAAGCACTTTTTCTAATCCTTTCGCAACCATATTACATAATATTATGTGGTTCAAGGAATAAGTACCAACAAATATTTTCACAAGGGAAGCATCTGTCAAAAGTTATTACATCACAAACAAATCACTTGAATCTATTTCGATAGGTTAATTTAATTCTGGCATTTTACAACTAAATATATTAATATGTCAACATTTTATCATTCCAACGATTAGGAGGACAAAAACGAGTTTGATCTTAATCTTAGAATGATAAAGTGAGTCAGCTATATGGACAAATAATGATGCATATGTTGTCTTTTTTTTTCAAACAACTCCAATCCCCGTTGTCTCAGCTTGTTCCTATATGAATAATGTATAGATCGTTTATTCTTGACGTCATGCACCACTGTAATTAGATTCCTCTATGGATGATCCTTATATTCGAACAGTGAAAGACTCGTTCTTTGCCGTTGTGTCTTCTACAGTTTTAAATGGAAAGAAGCAAATTGTTTCACTCTTAAATCTGTTGATTCGTGCAGAAATTTTAAAATAAAACAGTTTCTGAGACGATTTAAAAGCATTATGTCAGCAAATGATACGTTTTGATTTGCACAGCACACAATACGTTTTGATTTACATAGCAAATGATACGTTTTGATTTGCATATGTAGGTGTTAAACACAATGAATATTTTAATTATAATGACTGAACTTTAATCTCAGTCGAATGAAAAATCACATCGAAACACCCGGAAGTAAAAAAATAATTTTTTTTGTCGTACACTTGATTTTACATCCTGCACAGGTACTGTAACGTTTCTTTTCTTTCTCTTTTCAAATGAAAAAGTGATAGCAAAATGGATTGTCAGAGTGTTCATGTACATAAATCACATATTTAAACTGAGAGTAATCTATTCTACTCCGGATCTTGAACACCTTATTAATACTCTTTATAATGTTGTAAATGAGATGCATGTTTTTATTTTTAATTAAATATCCAGAGTTTTTTTATAATAAACGTTTATGTTCAATAAATTCATTTTAATTGTCGTCTGCTTTAACTATTTTCAATTATAAGCCTTTAAATAAAGTTCAAATATTCTTCAATTTCTCTTATATTTTCTGTTCTATTACGATCATGCTATCAATGCGTAGTGTTCTAGTATTATACACTCTATAGAGCCACAGGAACGTACACAGTGTTCTAGTACTATACACTCTACAAACCCACAGGCATGTACACAGTGTTCTAGTACTATACACTCTACAAAGCCACAGGCATGTACACAGTGTTCTAGTACTATACACTCTACAAAGCCACAGGCATGTACACAGTGTTCTAGTACTATACACTCTACAAAGCCACAAGCATGTACACAGTGTTCTAGTACTATACACTCTACAAACCCACAGGCATGTACACAGTGTTCTAGTACTATACACTCTACAAAGCCACAGGCATGTACACAGTGTTCTAGTACTATACACTCTACAACGCCACAGGCATGTACACAGTGTTCTAGTACTATACACTCTACAAACCCACAGGCATGTACACAGTGTTCTAGTACTATACACTCTACAAAGCCACATGCATGTACACAGTGTTCGAGTACTATGCACTATACAAAGCCACAGGCATGTACACAGAGTTGTAGTACTATGCACTCTACAAATCCACAGGGATGTAGACAGAGTTGTAGTACTATGCACTCTACAGAGCCATAGGCATGTACACAGAGTTGTAGTACTATGCACTCTACAAATCCACAGGGATGTAGACAGAGTTGTAGTACTATGCACTCTACAGAGCCACAGGCATGTACACAGTGTTCTAGTACTATACACTCTACAAACCCACAGGCATGTACACAGTGTTCTAGTACTATACACTCTACAAAGCCACAGGCATGTACACAGTGTTCTAGTACTACACACTCTACAAACCCACAGGCATGTACACAGTGTTCTAGTACTATACACTCTACAAAGCCACAGGCATGTAGACAGAGTTCTAGTACTATACACTCTACAAAGCCACAGGCATGTACACAGTGTTCTAGTACTATACACTCTACAAAGCCACATGCATGTACACAGTGTTCGAGTACTATGCACTCTACAAATCACAGGGATGTAGACAGAGTTGTAGTACTATGCACTCTACAGAGCCACAGGGATGTACACAGAGTTGTAGTACTATGCACTCTACAAATCCACAGGGATGTAGACAGAGTTGTAGTATTATGCACTCTACAGAGCCACCGGCATATACAAAATTGTGAAATATCGGTGCGAATTTCTGACATACAAAGACATAGTTGAGATTTCACAGCTTCCATTTGTCCACAGTTTTCAAACAAGATCTACACTACCCATATGTGTCAAGTGTTATAACTTGCTGCAGCCTTGTCCTTTCAGGGCAGTTAAAGATGTACATGTCACGCAATAAACTGTACAGACAGTGATTGTGAATACATACATAAAGTTTCAGGGAGATATCATCAATAAGGCACAAGTTAGGCAGAGCACACAAAGAAGGTACAGTTTCGAATTTTCCTGCAGTGATTTGGACCTTTACACAGCATGTCTTATAATTATATTTGTGTGTAAAGGTTCGCTTATCATCTCTCTTAGTTGTGAGTTAATGAGCAGACACTTGCTTTGCCGTGACCTTGATCTTCGAGACGAGCAATCGATTGGATATATGGTGTACAGTCTGAAAGGCCAAGTTTCAAAACCAGCTGGTTGGACTAGAGAATGAAGGTTGCATGTGCTACACACGAGTTTTAATTGCTCGAACATGTGTAACTTTGTTAAAATTAAATACCCGTATGAAATTATGTGTGAAAATACTAACACCTGTCCTGGAAATCACTAAACTCTTGAGCTTGAGTTTGAACTGGAGATTTTGTTTTGACCAATCATAAAACTGGAGATTTTGTTTTGACCAATCATAAACTGGAGATTTTGTTTTGACCAATCATAAACTGGAGATTTTGTTTTGACCAATCATAAAACTGGAGATTTTGTTTTGACCAATCATACAAGACAGTTAAAATGTAATTTCCAATTAGCTTATATTGGGAACTGACTCTCAGACTCAAGCTCAGGGTTTTGTAATCTCCAGACCAAGTAGCTATCGTGGTGCATGGAGTTGTAGGATACTTAACCTCCCTCTATAGATAATCCACACTGACAGATAATCAATCATCAAGCTCACCTGTCGATCACTCTGTTGGGTAGTTACCTAGGCCATTCAGTCAATCTCATCCTGATCAGGAGCCAATTTCCTCGATGGGAGCTAAATTTAGATCGAGCCTGGGTAGAAACCGGCTTATATAGTGTCAGTCTTTTAAGGTGATGTATATAGTCTGTCTTTGAGGTAATGTATAAAGTGTCGGTCTTTAAGGTGATCTATATATGTCGGTCTTTACATTGGTGCATATAGTGTCTGTGTTTAAGGTTTGTATGTACATATATCTCGGTCATTAAGTTAATGTATATAGTGTCGGTCTTTCAGGTGATATTTATAATGTTTGTCTATAAGGTGATGTATATATGTCGGTCTTTAAATTGGTGTATATTGTGTCAGTCTTTAAGGTGATGTATATATGTCGATCTTTAAGATAGTGTATATTTGTCAGTCTTTAAGGTGATGTATATGTGCCGGTCTTTCAGGTGATATTTGTAGTGTCAGTGTTTATGATGTGTACATGTCGGTCTTTAAGGGGATATATAGAGTATCTGTCTTTAAGGCGATGTATATAGTGTCGGTCTTTAAGGTGATGTATATAATATTGGTGTTTAAGGTGATGTATATGTGCCGGTCTTTAAAGGAGTGAGTATGTGTCGGTCTTTAATTGGATGTATATAGTGTCGGTCCTTAAGGTGATCTATATGTGTAGGTCTTTAAGGTGATGTGCAGCTGTCAGCCTTTAGAAATTCCATAAAAAAAAATTATAGGGTCGGTCTTTAGAGTGATGTGCATGTGTCGGTCTTTAAAGTGATGTATAAGTGTCAGGCTTAAGAAATTTCATAAAAATAGTTATTGCTTTTGTCGGCTACCTAAGCCGTCCAATGAAGGGTTTGCTGATGTACTTGGTGGCAACCCTATATCAACTATATAAATATATCAACTATATAAATATATCAACTATATAAATATATATATATATATATATATATATATATATATATATATATATATATATATATATATATATATATATATATATATATATATATATATAGTGTCGGTCTTTAAGGTAATGTATATAATATTGGTCTTTAAGGTGATGTATATAGCGTCGGTCTTTAAGGTGATGTATATAGCGTCGGTCTTTAAGGTGATGTATATAGCGTCAGTCTTTAAGGTGATGTATATAATATTGGTCTTTAAGGTGATGTATATAGTATTGGTCTTTAAGGTGATGTATATAGTATTGGTCTTTAAGGTAATGTATATAATATTGGTCTTTAAGGTGATGTATATCATATTGGTCTTTAAGGTGATGTATATAGTGTCGGTCTTTAAGGTGATGTATATAATATTGGTCTTTAAGGTGATGTATATAGTGTCTGTCTTTAAGGTGATGTATATAGTGTCGGTCTTTAAGGTGATGTCTATGTATTGATCTTTAAGTACATGTCGGTCTTTAAGGTGATGTATATAGTGTCGGTCTTTAAGGGGATTCATATAGTGTCGGTCTTTAAGGTGATGTATATGATGTCGGTCTTTGAGATGATGTATATAGTGTTGGTCTTTAAGGTGATGTATATGATGTCGGTCTTTAAGGTGATGTATATAGTGTCGGTCTTTAAGGTGATGTATTTAGTGTCGGTCTTTAAGGTGATGTATATAGTGTCGGTCTTTAAGGTGATGTATATAGTGTCGGTCTTTAAGGTGATGTATATAGCGTCGGTCTTTAAGGTGATGTATATAGCGTCGGTCTTTAAGGTGATGTATATAGCGTAGGTCTTTAAGGTGATGTATATAATATTGGTCTTTAAGGTGATGTATATAGTATTGGTCTTTAAGGGGATGTATATAGTATTGGTCTTTAAGGTAATGTATATAATATTGGTCTTTAAGGTGATGTATATAATATTGGTCTTTAAGGTGATGTATATATGTATATATGTATATATGATGTATATATATGTATATATGTCTATGTATTGATCTTTAAGTACGTGTCGGTCTTTAAGGTGATGTATATAGTGTCGGTCTTTAAGGGGATTCATATAGTGTCGGTCTTTAAGGTGATGTATATGATGTCGGTCTTTAAGGTGATGTATATAGTGTCGGTCTTTAAGGTGATGTATATGATGTCGGTCTTTAAGGTGATGTATATAGTGTCGGTCTTTAAGGTGATGTATATAATGTCGGTCTTTAAGGTGATGTATATAGTGTCGGTCTTTAAGGTGATGTACATAGTGTCGGTCTTTAAGGCGATGTATATTGTGTCGGTCTTTAAGGGGATTCATATAGTGTCGGTCTTTAAGGTGATGTATATGATGTCGGTCTTTAAGGTGATGTATATAGTGTTGGTCTTTAAGGTGATGTATATGATATTGGTCTTTAAGGTGATGTATATAGTGTCGGTCTTTAAGGCGATGCATATGCATCAGTCTTTAAGGTGACATATATGTGTCGGCCTTTAAAAAAAAAAAAACTCTTGCTTTTGTCGGTTATCTAAGCCGTCAAAATGAAGAGTTTGCTGATCAACTTGGCGGCAATTCTATATAAACTCTATATCAACTAAATATACGAATCAAGAGTTTCGTAAAACAGCTTAATATTACAATTATTAAAATATCGAGGTTTCTACTACGATATCGACATACAGCTAAAATATCAAGGTTTCTACGACGATGTCGACATACATCTAATAACCCATTACAGTTAAACTCTCTTTTACAGAGTAGGGTGGGGTGGGAGCAATGCTATCAGTCACTTAAATCCGATTCCTCTCAAAACTGACTGACCTTTCTTGACCACCCAACTCAGAAATTAACTACTTCTGTTTAATGCTTCTTGTCAACATTATTTTCTAAGTCGTATTGAGCCCTTGCCAGATAAACATGCAATGAACTCTCTTTGAGCTTCATTCCCTCTTTTGAAAGCATGAAATGAACTCTCTTTGAGCTCCATTCCTGCCTTTGAAAACATGAAATTAACTCACTTTGAGTTCCATTCCCTCTTTTCAAAACACATGTTTATACGTTTAACACTCAAGAAAAGTTTAAAATAAGAACAAAAAGAATTTGAGGTTTAAACAAATAAAACTTTCTTATGCCAATGGAACATATATTCATGGTTTGAATAACCTTCTTACTACAAGATGGGTTTTAAACATTCCTTTAAAGAAAGACACACTTTGTGCGGAGAAAAAAAAACAAGGAATGCCATTGGACACTTTGCAAAAGTCACATGTCAGATATAAAGAGAAACATGGAATTCTCATGAACATAAGTTACAGAAAACCCGAAAAAATGAGGCATTGTTAATTCTCTGGTAGAGAGAAGGATAAACAAATCAGGCAAAGTTATTGTGCTCATCAAGCGGAAAACCATATGTAACACATGTCAAAATCTGAAAACCATATGTAACACATGTCAAAATATGAAAATCATATGTAACACATGTCAAAATATGAAAACCATATGTAACACGTGTCAAAATATGATAACCATATGTAACACATGTCAAAATCTGAAAACCATATGTAACACATGTCAAAATCTGAAAACCATATGTAACAAGTGTCAAAATATGAAAACCATATGCAACACGTGCCAAAATATGAAAACCATATGTAACACATGCCAAAATATGATAACAATATGTAACACATGTCAAAATATGAAACCTCTATACAATATGCATTTTAACATGCACACTAATCTGTCCTTTCGGAAACTCAACAGAATGGAATGGAATGGTGTGACACACAAGGTATCTAAGGAAGGTAACACACAAGGGAAGTTCGGTGACGTCACACAGGATATAAATGGCGGTTTAACTGGTCTCCTGGTCTCCACTTAACTCATCCCGGCAGAGAAATTTGTAAAACAATTGAGAACATATTAATATCTTTCATTAAGTCAGGAATGGTATTAAAGTTTAGTGTTCGGGAATGAGTTGTACAACACCGTTAGAATTAAAGAAATGACGAGAAAAGAAAATTTAGTCTTAGGTGTGAGGTTTAGAGAATGGAGTTGGGGACTGTAGGTAAAATTCTCAGATAGGTGCATGCTGAAGTATGGGTTAGCGCAGTAAAAGAGTGACAAATATTGGTTATTTGTGGACACATGGTTACAAATATTGGTTATTTGTGGACACATGGTTACACATATTGGTTATTTGTGGACACATGGTTCAGAAACGAGCAACAGAATATAAACAATGTTAGTGATGACAACGAATATTTGAATATTGTTATAGCTAGTGTTTATTTGAAATGGTGGATGTAAATCTGATAAGGAAAATTAAATAAATGATTTTGGAGCTTAGGTATTTTAATTTTTTTTATCAGTTGTTTTAGTTATAGAGAGGGTGATGCGATTTTACTGTAAGTGATTTTCAATTTATGTCGAAAAAAGATATGGAAAATATATTACGATTTTAGAATAAGATCAGAGGGGCTGCTTATCTTAGGATGAGGCACACTACAAATCTGTTTTTGACCTTTCTTCCAGGCCGCTTTTTGACATGTCGTAGAGCAATACCAGGCTTTGCAACATTTACCGCACGCTGGAAAGCCTTCCTTCTCTTCACCATTTTGGAACAGTGTGTGCACATTCTCTGACCTTCTTTTTCAAACTCGCATCTCGGACAGTTGCAAAAGAAAGTGTAAGCTTGGAACAGCAATGCGCGTCTCTCCCTTTTCGGCATTCTGGTATCTATATAGGTTGTAAAAGGTTCACCTCCTACAAGATAAAGACAAACATTTCCACATATATGTTGTAATTACATGTAAATAACAGATGTAAAAGTCATCTGGAGACGTGTTTGTCATTCATTTTGTAGGAATGTTTTGTTTTCATGTTGACTAAATAATGATATTGGGATATAATTTTTCCGCTTACACGATAGCATGAGTAAACCGATCTACATTTTCTAAGACTCAGTCAAAGTCTTGCTTTTGTTCTTATTTAGAGCTGAAAAGAATTTGTGATTACTTATTCTATCCTTACATATATTCCCATGATTTCATTTTATTTATTTAAGGGGGTTTTTTTCTTTATTTTTTTTTTAGGGGGGGGGGGTTATGAAACCATTTCCAACGTTTTACTTAAAGTAGTTTAACAAGAATTGGACAGCATTACACAATTTCCAATCATCTCATTACAAAGTATCAGAAATGCTCAACGTTCTACAAATAACGTTCAAGACTTTTGTGTGAAGCATACTAAACACCAATTAAAAAAGAATTTAAATACATGTATTTGCATCGCACTGTAGTTTAAAATGTTTTCATGCCCAACACATAGATATATTTTAGTACTGGGATAGAAGACCTTAAATGTAACCATTATTACCAAACACGAATGTATGTCTACACCAAGACATCAAACAACTGAAAATTGTTATTCTAAAGGCTCCAGCTCTAAACTTAGGTTTACATTGGAAAATAAGCTTAACAAGAAATATTTACCTGGTTTAACATTAATCTGTGCCCGTACTCTTACTCTAGGTTGTCCTTCCACCATTCCATCGAGAACCTGTACATTATTTATACAGGAATGATTGAGACATGCATGAAGTGGGAAGAGTCCAGTGAAGGTTGCCTCTCTTGGCTCTTCTGTACAGAAAAATTCAATTCGCTTGTGTTTCCGATTTTTTCGAATGGCATTAATAAAGACTTTGAAAGATGGATCAGGGTCAGAAAATGCCTGGACATTACACGTGGCTTGGAAGTAACGCCCATCAAATTCTTGCTCTGTGATGGTGTACCTTCTTCCTTCATTGAGATTTTGAAACATGTAGTTCATAATTTGGAACGTTTTGGGAATGATTTTGGTTTGGCTGGACAATAGTGACAAATATCAAAGATGAAATAGCGAAATTGCGATAAAAAATTACAAGTATGAAATGACGCATACAAAATATTTCCAGTGTATGTACAATCGTACATAAGTATATGGTAATCAAACCAATCATAGTTCATGCTTGAAATCTGTTCACGTTTGACAATCAATAAAAGTATAACTCTGAGGCAAAGTCGAATATACTTTACGCTATTCTCAGGCATTCGTTTAAATATTACCATCCGCAAGGCATTTGCCCTATAAATGGTACCGAAACGTCACAGAAGAAACAAAAAAAATTGCACACATGCACAGATCTTCAGTAATGCATATTTTAAGGTGTAAAACTCGTAATCTAAGCGGTTGGGGTTGAGGATGAAACTATTAAAATTACGCACGCATGCACGGACGGACAGGAAAGATAACAAACTCCATGTTCTCTCTCTCTCTCTCTCTCCAAAAGACCTACGGAACATGTTAATTGGATTGGAATAGTGGCAATATTTCATCGACTTTAATCAAATAGATAAGAACAAATATTCTTTATGTATGCTGAGGCAAAGTCGAATATACCTTACGCTTTTCTCAGACATTAACGGACGAACAGGAAAGATAACAAACTCTCTCTATCTCTCTCTCTCTCCAAAAGACGTAAGGAACATATTAAGGTGTTAAGCAAACTCGGAATGAGTTTCCTCTGGTAGTGTGCCTGTGCTAATGCCCACTCAGCTTGCGTTGATTTCTGGTTTCCACTAGCTTCCGCCAATCTGCTCGCCTTGCAAATAATACTGGTTTATATATGTACCATTATCATAGGGCTCTAAGAAGCGTTCCAAATATCTGACCACACCCTTCAGCCCAGTGATGCCACTGATAAATATACATCACAAACTTTGTAAAGGACTTCAGAATATTTGTTATTAGAGATACAAATAACCTTGTGGTATCTTTTCTAACTTTCATTTCTGCATTTCTTACTGTCACAGTTAGGGCAGCAGAT
Organism: Margaritifera margaritifera; assembly: GCA_029931535.1. Taxonomy (NCBI): domain Eukaryota; kingdom Metazoa; phylum Mollusca; class Bivalvia; order Unionida; family Margaritiferidae; genus Margaritifera; species Margaritifera margaritifera. Next base: position 1,849,358 of record JAQPZY010001437.1, on the reverse strand, counting down.
CAGTTCTTTAATCGGCCAGTACTTTTTAACTGCTTTCTTCAATTATTTATCCGCTGAAAGTAATTCAGATTCAAAATAGTTCTCCCGACGCATGAGACACTTTGCACATTGACTGCATGCCAGTATTGCCACGGAATCGAGTGTCTGTGACAAAATGGTGGGACAATCCTGAAAAAGTCTGACCAAGTTTCTGTTCCTCTTTTGCTATCAGCGTTCAACCAAATTGCGTTAACTCAACCCAGGCGCCACCTAATACTGGATCGTAGAGGCGCTTGATATGGACGTTTTGAAAGAACAGCGGTGATTTGGGGTTACATTTCATAACTTGCCTGAACCAGTTTTCCGCTGTTACAGGAATACCAATTTCTGCCAGAATCTTTCCTGAAGATATAAAACAATTGTTAAAAATCTGATGAATCCATTTTTTAAGTCTTAGCTAAGAGAATAAAGCAATGTGCAAGCATGTCTTTAACAAAATTAATAAAGCAAGTAGCCCCCGAGTCCGCATGACCTGATTAAAAGTCAAATCCAAACATGTCTGTATGTGGTTAGAAGGTGAAAAGTTAATCAACATCAACATCTTTTAAATTCCCGTCTTGAGACAATAAACTAATACAATTTAACCCAGCTTGATTCTAGACTTATTAAGTTGTGTCGGTAAATGCCAGACCTAGTCCAGCTATGATTGCAAGATTGACAAGATCATGTAGTTCTAACCATACTTCTGGTCACTAGGACCAAAACATCTGTTAGATCATGTAGTTCTAACCATACTTCTGGTCACTAGGACCAAAACATCTGTTAGATCATTTAGTTCTAACCATACTTTTGGTAGCTAGGACCAAAACATCTGTTAGATCATGTAGTTCTAACCATACTTTTGGTAGCTAGGACCAAAACATCTGTTAGATCATGTAGTTCTAACCATACTTTTGGTAGCTAGGACCAAAACACCAGTGTTTGAAGCCTCCTTTGCTATGTGCCATTGGGTCAATACAATCAGACTTTGGCCATGACAACAGACACTGGACCTACAAGAAGGCCAATACAACCAGACTTTTTTTGTTTTATTCCTTTTTTTCTCAAGTAAAAAGTAGATTCTTAGATTGTGCTCATGTCAAATGAAATTAATGGAACACGTTAAATAATTTCATTTGAAGTGAGCATTCATGCATTATTCACTGTTTAAAAAATCAAATTATTCACTGACATCTGATGTGATGAATTACAAGTAAGAAACTAGAGATTTTTGGTTAATACTTCTGGTATATTGTTTTTCAGACTCGCGTCTTAATTGAAGCAGTAACTCTTACCATGTGACTACTGTGTTATTCAGGTTAATATAGCCATATCATATTTTATATGTATGTAACACGTATAATAACACCTCATGACTGCACAAATTATGTCATGACGTCATGTAAATGTGCAATGACCTTGCATCAGAATGTGTTTAAAAAGTCATTTCACTACACTATTTTACGATTTTGTCAAATAAAATCAGTATTATTCATTATGTGATAAATATAATCTTATATTTGTCCCCATTTCATATAAAATGCGTTGAATAAATTAAATCTTTTGCATGCCAAGGTTTGCATAGAAAGCATTCAACTCGTTTGATAAATTTCATTTGAAATGAACACACATGTAAGATCCTCTTTATGTTATTTCAATTGACATTAAATGTTAGTTTAATTGACATTAAATGTTATTGCAATTGACATTAAATGTTATTTTTTCAATTGACATTAAATGTTATTTGCAATTGACATTAAATGTTATTGCAATTGACAGTAAATGTTATTGCAATTGACGTTAAATGTTGTTTTAATTTACATTAAATGTTATTTCAATTGACATTAAATGTTAGTTTAAATGACATTAAATGTTATTGCCATTGACATTAAATGTTATTGCAATTGATATTAAATGTTATTTTAATTGACTTTAAATGTTATTGCAATTGACATTAAATGTTATTTTCATTGACATTAAATGTTATTACAATTGACATTAAATGTTATTGCAATTGATATTAAATGTTATTTCAATTGACATTAAATGTTATTGCAATTGACATTAAATTGGAACAAAGGTGAAAATAGCTTTATGAAATATAGTTGATGAGATCTTGCACACCGAGAAGAAACCTTTCACGAATCCTGTAATAACATTATTGGTGCTAGAGTCTGCCATGTTTTAACACATTAATGTTTTATTCCCAGGCTGCTGTCAAGCAGGATGCTGCCAGATTTGATCTATGGCGGGAGATGGCGAGTCTATTGCATAAAGCTGGGAATCTAAAGCAAGCTCTTCAATTTGTCGATGTCGTTCTTGGAGATTAGGCTGTAATAAAACAATTTTGCTATCTTAGTCATTTTTCCTCAACTTATCTGAAACTGAGACGAGTCGCGGATCCAGAAATATCGTTTGGGGAGGATCTATGGGATGGAAACCTGGTGGAGGCCCAGAGGGCGAAAACCCAGGAAGCTCTTACATTTTAAGCATTTTTAGGGCATAATTGTGTCAATCTAACTGTGAAGAAAACGGCGAGTCTATTGCATAAAGCTGGGAATCTAAAGCAAGCTCTTCAATTTGTTAATGTCGTTCTTGATGACTTTCAAAGTAACGAAGTATGGAGATTAGGACGTAATAAAACAATCTTGCTATCTTAGTCATTTTTCCACAACTGATCTGAAACTGAGACGAGTTGCGGATCCAGAAATATCGTTTGGGGAGGATCTATGGGATGGAACCCTGGTGAAGGCCCAGAGGGCGAAAACCCAAGAAACTCTTACATTTTAAGTGTTTTAGGGCATAACTGTAAAAAAAACTTATACTAGGAAATGTTCCGGCTGCTTCACGTTCTTATTTATGGGGGGGGGGAGGGGATCCGACCCCGGCGGTACAATGAGAATAAGCTGTAATTTATGTCCTATATCTTTGTCTAAGTTTACACTAATAATACTGAAGGGTTCCTCCAATGTTTGCATACCTTCTGCTGGTGATATTTCAAGTGAGAGCTTATGTACGGTGTGGTTTTGTTAATATGAGTCTTAAGACATGTTCTGCACTAATGCGAAATATGCGCCCACTCCTCTGTGCTAAGAATCATACATAATAGTAGCATATCCACAGAGTGGGTATTTATATGCATAGCCTGTTGCCCAATCATAGTGTCTAGTGTAGACAGAAGGTGTTTATATGCATAGCCTGTTTTCAAAGTCCTAGTGTCATGTGTAGGGACAGGGTATTTATATCCCTTGGCTGTTGCCCAATTCTAATGTCATGTGCAGGGAGAGGTTATTTATATGTCTAGTCTGTTGCCTGATACTAGTTCCATGTGCAGGTACAGTGTATTTAGATGCCTTGCCTGTTGCCCAATCCCAGATTTAGTCAATGTAAATAAATAAATATGTTCTCTAAATGATAACAGAGAAAACTGGAACTCACACACTTTCAAGTTCCCAACAATATAAAGCTGCATATCAAATTTGGTTAAAATAATTTTAAAAAACTGGTTAAGCTGCATAAACCAAATTGTTGATGAATGGACTGACTGGTTGACAGAGAGAAGTGATTACTATAGTGCTCCACCCACTTCATTTATATGTTCTCTAATTAACTAAACTGTTTTGGAAATTATTTACAATATATTAACCACACTCCTGAGTTTAGAATCCTTTAGTGCAGACTAAAGACAGCCATGATATGATTTTTCTAATGCTAAACATGAGAGTATTTATATGCATTATTAGTATGTAAGAGTATTTATATAACATTACATTTATATGTGGTATTAGTATGTAAGAGTATTTATATAACATTACATTTATATGTGGTATTAGTATGTAAGAGTATTTATATAACATTACATTTATATGTGGTATTAGTATGTAAGAGTATTTATATAACATTACATTTATATGAAGTATTAGTATGTAAGATTATTTATATAACATTACATCTATATGCATTATTAGTATGTAAGAGTATTTATATAACATTACATTTATATGGGGTATTAGTATGTAAGAGTATTTATATAACATTTCATTTATATGGGGTATTAGTATGTAAGAGTATTTATATAACATTACATTTATATGTGGTATTAGTATGTAAGAGTATTTATATAACATCACATTTATATGGGGTATTAGTATGTAAGAGTATTTATATAACATCACATTTATATGGGGTATTAGTATGTAAGAGTATTTATATAACATTACATTTATATGGGGTATTAGTATGTAAGAGTATTTACATAACATTACATTTATATGTGGTATTAGTATGTAAGAGTATTTATATAACATTACATTTATATGGGGTATTAGTATGTAAGAGTATTTACATAACATTACATTTATATGGGGTATTAGTATGTAAGAGTATTTACATAACATTACGTTTATATGGGGTATTAGTATGTAAGAGTATTTATATAACATTACATTTATATGGGGTAATAGTATGCAAGAGTATTTACATAACATTACATTTATATCGGGTATTAGTATGTAAGAGTATTTACAAAACACATTTATATGCAGTATTAGTATGTAAGAGTATTTACATAACATCACATTTATATGCAGTATTAGTATGTAAGAGTATTTACATAACATCACATTTATATGCAGTATTAGTATGTAAGAGTATTTACATAACATCACATTTATATGCAGTATTAGTATGTAAGAGTATTTACATAACATTACATTTATATGCAGTATTAGTATGTAAGAGTATTTACATAACATCACATTTATATGTAGTATTAGTATGTAAGAGTATTTACATAACATCACATTTATATGCAGTATTAGTATGTAAGAGTATTTACATAACATTACATTTATATCGGGTATTAGTATGTAAGAGTATTTACAAAACATCACATTAAATGCAGTATTAGTATGTAAGAGTATTTACATAACATCACATTTAAATGCAGTATTAGTATGTAAGAGTATTTACATAACATCACATTTATATGCAGTATTAGTATGTTAAGAGTATTTACATAACATCACATTTATATGCAGTATTAGTATGTAAGAGTATTTACATAACATCACATTTATATGCAGTATTAGTATGTAAGAGTATTTACATATCACATTTATATGCAGTATTAGTATGTAAGAGTATTTACATAACATCACATTTATATGCAGTATTAGTATGTAAGAGTATTTACATAACATCACATTTATATGCAGTATTAGTATGTAAGAGTATTTACATAACATCACATTTATATGTAGTATTAGTACGTAAGAGTATTTACATAACATCACATTTATATGTAGTATTAGTATGTAAGAGTATTTACATAACATCACATTTATATGTAGTATTAGTATGCTATATATTAAAGCTTTTAAATGGAAGCTACTCTGGTTGTTTTACCTCACATGGTATCAAGATTCTGATATAGATAGGTCTATTTACCTTAATCTTGATTAAAATCTGGACAGAAACACAGTCTCTTTAGTGGTAATAGCTCACCCAATCAGATTTAGATCATATAAGCCTATATTCCAAGACTGATAAAAATCAGATCAGAAATATGGCAGCCAGAGTGGTAAAAAGCTCAGATAATCAAATGCATGATCACCTCATTAGCTTGCAAGGATATCAGTGATATTCGAACTCATCTGAAAGCTTAATGATAAATGCCGTTATTCAAAGTTTTGTCAAAATCAAATTAGAAATATGGTCTTAAGAGTGGTAACAAGGTCACCCAATTAAATGCAAGATCATCTCATTAATATTTGTGGATCTCATTACTGAACCAGTCTGAGATCTTGATGATAATCTCATTAATATTTATGGATCTCGTCACTGAACCAGTCTGAGATCTTGATGATATAAGCCCATATTCCAAGCTAATAAAAATCAATATACCTTGTGTGACTTTTTCTGGTCTTCCAGTTTCTCAAACTGACAATATATCGTCCATGTCACCAGAGTCAATGGTCTCAGGGGTGACTTGCTACCATTCTGGAGAAGGCTACTATGCCATGACTGGTTGGCCAAACCCAACTTTTTTTGGACATATACATTACTGAATATAAAACAGAACAATGCACAGTTGCTCAGGGAAAAAGAAAAATTAAAAAAAAATAACAAATGTTTTTCCTTCAAATTAACGAAAATAGCAGCAGAATGTAATAAACCTCATTTGTCAATTAGCATAGTAATACCTTGAACCAATATACATTTTATTCAGTGTGTCTATTTTAAAGGAGTTGTCTCCCTTGCACCACACAATATGACATGGCAGAATTGGTTTGAGAGGATAAATTGGAGAAAACCTAAAACTGAAATAACTTGCAAACTATTCATTCTTATCAACTTCTACCATAAGTTATAATCAGACTATACTTAGTAAATGTGGAAATTTTTAAGTTCTTCCAAAAATTAAATTTCTGTTTAGATATATTTTGGGGAGTTATACATACATACATGTGTCTACCATAGAGATTAAGTAACAGGACTTTTGATGTAATTGTGGAACAAAAGAATGAAACTGTAACTTTATACAATATCACTGACAAGGCCCTTAACTCTACCACCAAAGTGCTTCAGTTCCATCCACCATCTTTTGACTTAGTGGACAGGTTCATAGAAGCCAGTGAAGATAATCATCTGTGCTGAACACATGCAAGCTCTTTCATCCCTGAATACTGTAAATTCCTTAATGCTGCAACAAAAGAACTGAACACCAAGAATCAAGTTTGCAGCAGAAATTACTGTCTGACCCTAGTTCAGTGTTACAATAGGGACAAGAGTGGAGAGAAATGTTAAAATGTTATCCATGTGTCTGACTGAAGTGAACCAAGAAACTTATTTGATATTGTAGATTCACCTGGAAATAAAAAAATGCTACAAAGATTATTTAAGTATTACAAATGAGACTCTTAAACTCTGGAGCTAATAACACAGGACTTGTTCCTGTTCTTACAGTTGCAAATATTTTAGCAAAATTTTTACCAAGATTACAGAACAGAAAAAAACAGCAATTTCAAAAACAAAACTTAAGTTGAATGGACTACCTGATGATTCTGGAATTCTCGATGAGGGGGCTGGATAGCAAAACAATCACCTGTTCAGTGCAGGTAACACTATATTCCAGACTGAGACCCCATATCTGAAAATATGACAAATAACAAGTTAGTGTTATCTGTATACAAAGGAAATGAAAATATATAGAATGGAAATGAAAAACTGTGTAAAATAGATCAACAGTTGGAAAACAAAGGGTATATTAAAATACACACATGCAGAACCATGACATGCATACATATGGATGTAGTACCATAACCATATACAAAAAGTTCCTCACTACAAAGTCACTTACTATACTGCTATCACTTTTGTAACACAGGTATGATCATGGATCCCATTAAATTTGTACCTCACTATACAGTCCCTCACTATACTTCTGTCCCCTCTTATAATGCAGGTATGGTCATGGATTCAATTAAATTCATCCCTCACTATATTGTCTCTCTCTATACTTTTGTCCTCTCTTATAATGCAGGTATGGTCATGGATTCAATTAAATTCATCCCTCACTATACAGTCTCTCACTATACTGCTGCCCCTCTTCTAATGCAGGTATGGTCATGGATCCAATTAAATTGGTCCCTTACTATATTGCTGTCCCCTCTTATAAGACAGATATGATCATGGATCCAATGAAATTGGTCCCTTACTATATTGCTGTCCCCTCTTATAAGACAGGTATGATCATGTATGCCATTAAATGTGTCCCTTGCTCCAAAACCCGTCACTATACTGCTGTACCATCTTATAACCCAGGTATGATCATGGATCCAATTAAATTGGTCCCCCACTATACAGTCCCTTGCTATACTGCTGTCCACTATTATAATCTAAGTATGGTCATGAATTCCATTAAATTGGTCATATTTTAACAGATGGACAGGAAGACATAATCATTACCTTCTTTTTGCACCATGGGAAGAAAAGCTATTGTTAAATATATTTGGACTTATTTAAACATTATGACTGTCAATGGTAATTATGAAAAGATTTCAAATATTATCAATACTTAGAGAAAAATCTTGACTGGTTGACAATGTACACCGTCCATGAAATACCTTGTTATTTCAAATATTATCAATACCTAGAGAAAAATCTTGACTTTTTGACAAAGTACACCTTCCATGAAATACCATGTTATTTCAAATATTATCAATACTTAGAGAAAAATCTTGACAGGTTGACAAAGTACACCTTCCATGAAATACCTTGTTCATGACAAAAGAAACACAGATTAAAAATGTACATATATTTAAAGTTCAAACTATGACTTATTACTCCACAAATGAACTACACTGACAAGACTTATTATTCCACACATGAACTACACTGACACGACTTTTTACTCCACACATTAACTACACTGACAAGACTTATTACTCCACACATGAACTACACTGACAAGACTTATTACTCCAGATATGAACTACACTGACAAGACTTATTACTCCACAAATGAACAACACTGACAAGACTTATTGCTCCACACATGAACTAAACTGACAAGACTTATTACTCCACACATGAACTACACTGACAAGATTTATTACTCCACACATGAACTACACTGACAAGACTTATTACTCCACAAATGAACAACACTGACAAGATTTATTATGCCACACATGAACAACACTGACAAGACTTATTACTCCACACATGAACTACACGGACAAGATTTATTACTCCACACATGAACTACACTGACAAGACTTATTACTCCACAAATGAACAACACTGACAAGATTTATTACTCCACACATGAACAACACTGACAAGACTTATTGCTGCACACATGAACAACACTGACAAGACTTATTACTCCACAAATGAACAACACTGACAAGATTTATTACTCCACACATGAACAACACTGACAAGACTTATTGCTCCACACATGAACAACACTGACAAGACTTATTACTCCACACATGAACTACACTGACAAGACTTATTACTCCACACATGAACTACACTGACAAGACTTATTACTCCACACATGAACTACACAAAAATGTGTTAAACATTGTACCTAAATATATGTGGCAAAGCTGGACTAGATTAATTCAACAATTTCAGGATGAACATTTAAGTGTACTGGCAGACTTGATTGACATTTTGTAATGTCATAATATCATTCAATTGTTTGCATTTGTTTTATTTTTCAATTTCATGTCCAGTGACAATGACCTTTAGTCTATGATCACTGATTCAATTGGGAGCACTTCCTGTAAATGTAATGCAACTATGAAGTTGCTCAGAATTGAGTGCTGGGAAAGTTAAGGAAAGTGGAGCCCAAAATGACAATTTTAGCTCATGTGACCTTGCCCTTCAACATCTGGGCCCAAGAATTACTAGGCATGTACTTCTGTCAAAGTTTAGAGGAACCATGAAGTTAGATGAAAACTGGAACCAGGAAACTTGACTTACTGAGTGGAAACTTCAAAGTTACAATGTCAGTTCCAGAGTCCTTGACCTTTCACCTCTTGGTTTCAGAATCAATACATAGCTGTTACTGCCCATGCGTAGTCAAAAAGAAAAATCACATTTTCAGTTCCTGTGACTTTGACCTTGGACCCAACAACACCAAAGTCAACAGACTTCTAATTCTATCCATTGGTAAGCCAAATATGAGGTTTAACAAAAAACAAAGCAAACTAAAATTATGTTGTGGAATCCACCCCATCTTTGGATGGGCAGATATCATGATTGCATATCCCCCTCCACCTTTGTTCAGGGGGGATTCAAATTGGCATACCTTATGCAGGAATTTCAGGACTTCTGGTCTCTCACACTGAAATTCCCTCCTCCAGGTCACCAAAATCTATGGTTTCAGAATCTATTTACTACCATTCTGGGGAAAGCTTCTATCCCACAGCTAGCTGGCCAACCTGAAAATCAAAATTCTTTTCTTGAACACTATTAAATACCAAATAGAAAAATGGAAAATAACATCTAGGACTGAGCACAGTTTGTCTGGAAATACAAATTTGTTTAAATTCAATTAAAGGGAACAATAGTACAATGCAATAACATATAATTGGCTTAATTAGTGTAGTAATAATATGAACCAATATGAATTGAATTTGCTTTAGTTTAACTTTATTTACAATTTGTCCAGAGTGTATATTGCATAAAATCAAAGTGATCCTGTGTCAGTACCCCTAGAAAAGGTAATTTTAATTGTCTCCCATTGCAATGTGCAAACTGAGATGACTGAATTGGTCACAGGCCAAGTTCGAGAAAAACTAAAATTTTAATAACTTACAAAACTATTAATTATTATTAACTTCAACAATAAGCTATAATCAGACAATACTTTGTAAATTTAGAAATTGTGCAGCTTAAACTAAATTAAAATATTAAAATATGTTATGAAATGTGTATTTAAGGGGAAGAATTCAAAAACATTTGTCTTTACTAATCAAACAAGAAAGCCCACATATTACTTTTGCCTTTAATATCATGACAAGACATTCAATTAACACTTTACCATTACCATGGGAAATAGTCTATACCCTTACCATGGGAAATAGCCTACACCCTTACCATGGGAAATAGCCTACACCCTTACCATGGGAAATAGCTTATACCCTTACCATGGGAAATAGCCTATACCTTTACCATGGGAAATAGCCTATACCCTTACCATGGGAAATAACTTATACCCTTACCATGGGAAATAGCCTATACCCTTACCATGGGAAATAGCCTATACCCTGACCATGGGAAATAGCCTATACCCTTACCATGGGCAATAGCTTATACCCTTATCATGGGAAATAGCCTATACCTTTACCATGGGAAATAGCTTATACCCTTTCCATGGGAAATAGCCTATACCCTTACCATAGGAAATAGCCTATACCCTTACCCTTACCATGGGAAATAGCCTATACCCTTACCATGGGAAATAGCCTATACCCTGACCATGGGAAATAGCCTATACCCTGACCATGGGAAATAGCCTATACCCTGACCATGGGAAATAGCCTATACCCTTACCATGGGCAATAGCTTATACCCTTATCATGGGAAATAGCCTATACCTTTACCATGGGAGATAGCTTATACCCTTACCATGGGAAATAGCCTATACCCTTACCATGGGAAATAGCCTATACCCTTACCATGGGAAATAGCCTATACCCTTACCATGGGAAATAGCCTATACCCTGACCATGGGAAATAGCCTATACCCTTACCATGGGAAATAACTTATACCCTTTCCATGGGAAATAGCCTATACCCTTACCATAGGAAATAGCCTATACCCTTACCATGGGAAATAGCCTATACCCTGACCATGGGAAATAGCCTATACCCTTACCATGGGCAATAGCTTATACCCTTATCATGGGAAATAGCCTATACCTTTACCATGGGAGATAGCTTATACCCTTACCATGGGAAATAGCCTATACCCTTACCATGGGAAATAGCCTATACCCTTACCATGGGAAATAGCCTATACCCTTACCATGGGAAATAGCCTATACCCTGACCATGGGAAATAGCCTATACCCTTACCATGGGAAATAACTTATACCCTTTCCATGGGAAATAGCCTATACCCTTACCATGGGAAATAGCCTATACCCTTACCATGGGAAATAGCCTATACCCTGACCATGGGAAATAGCCTATACCCTTACCATGGGCAATAGCTTATACCCTTATCATGGGAAATAGCCTATACCTTTACCATGGGAAATAGCTTATACCCTTACCATGGGAAATAGCCTATACCCTTACCATGGGAAATAGCCTATACCCTTACCATGGGAAATAGCCTATACCCTTACCATGGGAAATAGCCTATACCCTGACCATGGGAAATAGCCTATACCCTTACCAAGGGAAATAGCCTTTATGCTTACAGTGGGAAATAGCCTATACCATTACCATGGGAAATAGCCAATACCCTTACCATGGGAAAGTAGTATATCAGTTGGGCAAGCGAATATCTTTACCAAGGGCAAGTAGTATCTCAGCTGGGCAAAATATAACTGACACAAGACATTCAATTAACACTTAGCGAATACCTCTACCATGGAAAAGTAGTATTTCAGTTGAGCAAGCTAATACCCTTACCATGGGAAAGTAATATCTCAGTTGGGCAAGCTAATACCCTTACCATGGGAAATAGCCTATACCCTTACCATGGGAAATAGCCTATACCCTTACCATGGGAAATAGCCTATACCCTTACCATGGGAAAGTAGTATATCAGTTGGGCAAGTGAATATCTTTACCAAGGGCAAGTAGTATCTCAGCTGGGCAAAATATAACTGACACAAGACATTCAATTAACACTTGGCGAATACCTCTACCATGGAAAAGTAGTATTTCAGTTGAGCAAACTAATACCCTTACCATGGGAAAGTAATATCTCAGTTGGGCAAGCTAATACCCTTACCATGGGAAATAGCTTATACCCTTACCATGGGAAATAGCCTATACCCTTACCATGGGAAATAGCCTATACCCTTACCATGGGAAATAGCCTATACCCTTACCATGGGAAATAGCCTACACCCTTACCATGGGAAATAGCTTATACCCTTACCATGGGAAATAGCCTATACCCTGACCATGGGAAATAGCCTATACCCTTACCATGGGAAATAGCCTATACCCTTACCATGGGAAATAGCTTATACCCTTACCATGGGAAATAGCTTATACCCTTACCATGGGAAATAGCCTATACCCTTATCATGGGAAATAGCCTATACCTTTACCATGGGAAATAGCCTATACCCTTACCATGGGAAATAGCCTATATGCTTACCATGGGAAATAGCCAATACCCTTACCATGGGAAAGTAGTATATCAGTTGGGCAAGCGAATATCTTTACCAAGGGCAAGTAGTATCTCAGCTGGGCAAAATATAACTGACACAAGACATTCAATTAACACTTAGCAAATACCTCTACCATGGAAAAGTAGTATTTCAGTTGAGCAAGCTAATACCCTTACCATGGGAAAGTAATATCTCAGTTGGGCAAGCTAATACCCTTACCATGGGAAATAGCCTATACCCTTACCATCGGAAATAGCCTATACCCTTACCATGGGAAATAGCCTATACCCTTACCATGGGAAATAGCCTATACTCTTACCATGGAAAATAGCCTATACCCTTACCATGGGAAATAGCCTATACCCTTACCATGGGAAATAGCCTATAATCTTACCATGGGAAATAGCCTATTATCTTACCATGGGAAAGTAGTACCTCAGTTGGGCAAGCTAATACCCTTACCATGGGAAAGTAGTATTTCAGTTGAGCAAGCTAATACCCTTACCATGGGAAAGTAGTATCTCAGTTGGGCAAGTAAATACCCTTACCATGGGAAATAGCCTATACCCTTACCATGGGAAATAGCCTATACCCTTACCATATGAAAGTAGTACCTCAGTTGGGCAAGCTAATACCCTTACCATGGGAAAGTAGTATCTCAGTTGGGCAAGCTAATACCCTTACCATGGGAAAGTAGTACCACAGCTGAGCAAGCGAATACCTTTACCAAGGGCAAGTAGTATCTCAGTTGGGCAAGCTAATACCCTTACCATGGGAAAGTAGTATCTCAGTTGGGCAAGCTAATACCCTTACCATGGGAAAGTAGTATCTCAGTTGGGCAAGCTAATACCCTTACCATGGGAAATAGCCTATACCCTTACCATGGGAAATAGCCTATACCCTTACCATATGAAAGTAGTACCTCAGTTGGGCAAGCTAATACCCTTACCATGGGAAAGTAGTATCTCAGTTGGGCAAGCTAATACCCTTACCATGGGAAAGTAGTACCATAGCTGAGCAAGCGAATACCTTTACCAAGGGCAAGTAGTATCTCAGTTGGGCAAGCTAATACCCTTACCATGGGAAAGTAGTATCTCAGTTGAGCAAGCTAATACCCTTACCATGGGAAAGTAGTATCTCAGTTGGGCAAGCTAATACCCTTACCATGGGAAAGTAGTACCTCAGCTGAGCAAGCGAATACCTTTACCAAGGGCAAGTAGCATCTCAGTTGGGCAAGCTAATACCCTTACCATGGGAAAGTAGTATCTCAGTTGGGCAAGCTAATACCCTTACCATGGGAAAGTAGTATCTCAGTTGGGCAAGTTAATACCCTTACCATGAGAAAGTAGTATCTCAGTTGGGCAAGCTAATACCCTTACCATGGGAAAGTAGTACCACAACTGAGCAAGTGAATACCTTTACCAAGGGCAAGTAGTATCTCAGTTGGGCAAGCTAATACCCTTACCATGGGAAAGTAGTATCTCAGTTGGGCAAGCTAATACCCTTACCATGGGAAAGTAGTATCTCAGTTGGGCAAGCTAATACCCTTACCATGGGAAAGTAGTACCTCAGCTGAGCAAGCGAATACCTTTACCAAGGGCAAGTAGCATCTCAGTTGGGCAAGATATAACTGACACAACTGCAGAAGACTTCTACCTCCTAATTCATTAGCATATTCATTTTTATATTTGTTACAATCTATTTAACAAATTTTCAAGTACGATACTGATGATGACACTAAGTTTCATAAAAATTTTAGACACTGATGTCTAACTAAAATATGGTCATTTGTCTAAATGTCTAAAGTGTGTGCATTTGGATGGAGTGGCAGTGGTGTCAATTGTTTTACTGACCCCAGGTGAGCTTCCAGTGTAAACCACCTACACACAGCATCACTTATGTCTAAAGTGTGTGCATTTGAATGGAGTGACAGTAGTGTCAATTGTTTTAATAACCCCAGGTGAGCTTCCACGGATATATGCCAAGAATTGTACCTCACAACAAAGATAGTCACAGAAGCATGTATGGACATTAGGATACATGACAGGACCACACAAGAAGGATAAAGTCACAGAAGCTAATCAAAGTGACCAACTTGGTGACTTTGTAAAAAATCCTACTATAAAAAGATTAAGTTGGAGGATGTTTGATGTAATTATTGAACAAAAGAATGAAACTGTAACTTTACATGATACTGATGAAAAGGCCCATAACTCTATCATCACAGTGATTCAACTCCATCCATCATCTCCTGACTTAGTCGACCACATCATTTAAACCAGTGAAGTTAATCTTCTGAGCTAAACACATACAAGCTCTTTGATCCCAGGATAGTACGAGTTCCTCAATGCTGCAACAAAAGAACATAACACAAAGAATCATGTTTGCAATGGAAAATGACTATTTGACCCTACTTTTGAATTACAATGGGTCTTAAAGTGGAAAGAATGGCTAAATTGTCATTCCTGTGAATATTTAAGTAAACCAAGAACCTTATCTGAAATTATAGATTCACATGGAAAAGAAAAAAAGACTGCAAAAATTAATCTAGAAGTATTGTGTCCACTCCGACAGTCACTCTATTTGTTTGGTATTACTTTCTGGTTTAGTCATCTGTATTATTGTTTACAATAATTCTATACATTAAAACCTAACTATCTAGTTGTTACTGTAGCAAACTATACACAGCAATACAGATGCAAACAGTGACCTGACAAAACCAGAAGCAATACAGATGCAAACAGTGACCTGACAAACCAGAAGCAAAACCAAATAACCGCAATCTGAGTAGATACAATAGGGTATACAAGTGGAACTGTTAAACTCTGGAGTTACTAGCACAGGACTTGTTCATGTTCTTCAAATGCAAATATTCCTGCACCATCTTTATCATAATTAAAGAAATGGAAAAAAACTTGGTGGCTGAGAAAGTTGTGGAAGTGAACACAGAAGACATGGAAGAAACTTAAAACAATTTTAAAAATGTACTCAAACAGAGTGGACTACCTGACAATTCTGGAATTCTCAGGGTGGTGAAGGTATAACAATCACCTATTCAGTGCAGGTGACAGTCTATTCCAATTTGGTTCCACCCTGTTTTCACCATATCTGGAAATTTAAGAAATAACAAGTAAGTGTTATCTATATTCACTGGTAATAAACTGTATCAGACAGCTTAATTCCTGGAAGACAAAAGGCAAAAGATGGAATGTCCATATCATGAATGTACAAGTACAGCATATATTCCCCTAGACCACCTGATAAGTGACGAGTCTTCATGGGCTGAAAAATGCAGATAGGAACATGTTTGATATCAGATTGGCACCATTTTCATTAGGATGCAATACCAGCATGAAGAGAACAATACTGGTAGCTAGCTTTCCAAAAGAAAACCTTGGAATTGCCCAAGTTTTGTATTTTATCAATCATGCAGTCAGAGATTTCTTTAACTGTCCTGACTTTGGAAGAAGACAGAAGGATGAATGTTCATCTTCGTCTTCCAAATTAACTGAAGCCTTGACCTTATACATCCAGCTTGCAGTAGACTGGGCTTGGCACACAGAAATCAGCAGAACTCTATAGATTTACTCCATGGCCAATTAAAAACTATTCCAAACAGTCCACTGAAGGATCGGCATATGGCAAGTCATCAAAGTTATTTCTGCACTCACTGTGGGGGTTGTCATCATCGGGCATTCTGTCAACATCAGAGTAAAACATCCCAGGGGGCTGGACTGAGGTCATGTCATCCTTCGGTTTGGTATCTCCCCAAAGCATAAGCAATAAAGATATGAGCTGGCGGTTGCATCAGCAGTCAGACAAGTGCCAGAGTTTGTCTTGCAAGCATGAAATGCTGGTATGTTGGCTGGTTGACTCAGCTATCACCTGGAGAGACAACTCAGCTCGCGGCTGAATGTAAAGCTTGGTTGTTAGTTGGAGATTCAGTTCATTAACTGCCTGGTTAGTCTGTGTGGCAAAATTGACAGATTCGCTAACCAGATCTCCATATAACTCCGAATATGAAGGTGCGGCTGGCCAGGACAGGGCACATCTCACCAAATTGACAGATTCCCTGTCACTGATTGTGGAGTATGGCCGTCTGGAATGGCTGGTGAACAGCCAGAATGGCATTATATGATCTGGATGGAGGCAACATGGATCTTCCATATCTGAAAAATACCCTATGTGCTCAGACTTACAGGCCCTAAGGCCAAGCTCAGACAGGTGGGTGGATATTCACTAGGCAGTCTAGAAAAGGAGGACAGTTTCCGTAAGCTTGAAGTCATCATTGGAGAAAGAAGAGAGGTGTGAGAGAACAAATTCACCTAGGCAGAAACTGTGTTGTCACCTCTTGTACTAGTCACCACATCTGAAATTCTGACAATGTCTGTGGAGAAAGTGTGGGTGGCAACTACACAAACCCTTTCTCTTCCAACTGCAGCTGACCTGATGTAACAGTGGCTGTGGGCATTTTATGCATGACTCTCAATGGGGGCTGGACTATAAAAGTGACCCCCACTAAGCAGGCCAGTGATGTCTTTGGATGTAAACTTGTGTCACAGTCTGTCTCTCTGGACTTGCTATGTCTCTCTTTTATCCTTAGTCCTCATCACAGTACTATGAACCAGATGTTCTCTGACCATGACACACAAACCTCATCACAGTACTATGAACCAGATGTTCTCTGACCATGACACACAAACCACATCACAGTACTGTGGACCAGATGTTCTCTGACCATGACACAGAAACACTGCATGTAGCTGTAGATGAACATTTGATACAGGCAAAACAGGTCCTATGCTTGTTTACTTTAAATCATTTGCATTTCACACGTTGACATGGTCTATTCATTTTCTGAAAGACAAGAACGATGCAAATATTTTGGGAAATAACAAACCAAAAGTGTTCACCTGCACAAATAATAAAACCATGTTATTAAATAAGCTAATAAACAACAGACACCAATTATACTGTGTTGAAGCACAAGGTAAAACAAAACAAAGTCCACAACTGCAAGAATTTAAGTAAATTTCAACAAATTTCACAACACAATCATTGCAACATAAAGTAAATACCTTTACACTCAATATTATACCAACTTTGTCGATGGATGGTCAATAATCCACAAGATTAACTTAGATTCTTTGAGGGGTACATGATACAATGTCATATCAAGCGAAAGCTACCACAGACACCTAGCTATGGTGAAGGGAAGTAAGGGGAAGGATTGAGAAGAGTTTATTCCCTTTGTCTATATGGGATATAGATGGGAAAGATGAAATTTGTCAGCTTTTCACTATCGTTGGATTAAAGAGGTGCCAGAGCTTTTTCCTATTCTTAATGTGATCAGGAAATGTATTCAAAAGGGAAACTTCTTTCCAAAGATAAGGTCATAATTTAACATGCATAGCTCTAGCTCACAATCAAACTAATTCTGATCCTGATGAAGACACGGGTAGAAGTTCTAAAATTTATAATACACAAAAATACATGAATTTTGTCATTTTACAAGGAAATATAATCAAAAGTAATTTCCAAGTAATTGATTACATTGCAAAAAGTAATTTCCAAGTAATTGATTACATTGCAAAAAGTAATTTCCAAGTAATTGATTACATTGCAAAAAGTAATTTCCAGGTAATTAATTACATCGCAGAAAGTAATGTAATTTGATGAATTATTCTTCCCTATAGAGAATATTTGTATTGGTACATGTTATCAACATCTTGACAATTAATGTTAATTTAACTGATTTCATTTGAAAGCAACTGACCCCAGGTCTGAGAATAATATACACACAATTAATGTTAATTTAACCGATTTCATTTGAAAGCAATTGACCCCAGGTCTGAGAATAACATACTACAGGATTCAGGATCAAACTCAGGAAAAGCAGCCAATAACAAATGATGGGAGCATAAATTGTCTGGGCTTTTATCCCCGGGACTTGAAAAAAACAATAGGAATTATGTCATCTTGCCTGTATTTACTTGTGTTATAGACCTGCCAACCCTAACAAGACTTTCTCAGTAAGGAAGTCAATATTTTTCCATAAGTTATACCAATTTTCAGTAGTAAGGTGTAACAAAATATGTACTGCTACTGTTGACTTGGAAAACATGCATTTAAAAAGAAGCGTGATCTGAGACTGATTTACTAGTGTGAACAACTTTTTTTCCCAAAGAAAAAGCGTCATTAATATGAAACTGATTTACTAGTGAGAAAAACGTTTTCCCAAAGAAAAAGCATCATTAATATGAGACTGATTTACTGGTGTGAAAAACTTTTTTCCCAAAGAAAAAGCATCATTAATGGTAACATTCACAGCCAATCAGATGAAAGATTATCTTATTAATATATCCAGATCTCACTCATCAAAACTGTCCAAGAGTTTTGTAATACAAGTCCATACTCCAAATATGATCAAAACTGAACCAACAATATTGCTTTCTCAGTGGTAACAAGCTCAGCCAATCAGATAATCAGATGCAAGATCACACGACTGATACGAGTGAATCTTGCTCATTATCAAGCTCTCAGATCTTCATCAAATAATCAGATGCAAGATCACATCATTGATACAAGTGAATTTTGCTCATTATCAAACCTGATCTTCATGATATATGCTTATATTCCAGGTTATATCAAACTAAGATCAGAAATATGGCCTACATAGTCCTAGCAAGTAATTATTGGCAGATGGATATCATCTTTTGAATATTCATCACAGGCCTACATAGTCTTAACAAGTAATTATTGGCAAATGGATATCTTTTGAATATTCATCACAGGCCTACATAGTCCTAGCAAGTAATTATTGGCAGATGGATATCTTTTGAATATTCATCACAGGCCTACATAGTCCTAGCAAGTAATTATTGGCATATGGATATCATCTTTTGAATATTCATCACAGTCCTACACAGTCCTAACAAGTAATTATTGGCAGATGGATATCATCTTTTGAATATTCATCACAGGCCTACATAGTCCTAGCAAGTAATTATTGGCAGATGGATATAATCTTTTAAATATTCATCACAGTCCTACATAGTCCTAACAAGTAATTATTGGCAGATGGATATCATCTTTTGAATATTTATCACAGGCCTACATAGTCCTAGCAAGTAATTATTGGCAGATGGATATCATCTTTTGAATATTCATCACAGGCCTACATAGTCCCAGCAAGTAATTATTGGCAGATGGATATCATCTTTTGAATATTCATCACAGGCCTACATAGTCCTAGCAAGTAATTATTGGCAGATGGATATCTTTTGAATATTCATCACAGGCCTACATAGTCCTAGCAAGTAATTATTGGCAGATGGATATCATCTTTTGAATATTCATCATAGGCCTACATAGTCCAAACAAGTAATTATTGGCAGATGGATATCATCTTTTGAATATTCATCACAGCCCTACATAGTCCTAGCAAGTAATTATTGGCAGATGGATATCTTTTGAATATTCATCACAGGCCTACATAGTCCTTGCAAGTAATTATTGGCAGATGGATATCATCTTTTGAATATTCATCACAGGCCTACATAGTCCTTGCAAGTAATTATTGGCAGATGGATATCATCTTTTGAATATTCATCACAGGCCTACATAGTCCTAGCAAGTAATTATTGGCAGATGGATATAATCTTTTGAATATTCATCACAGGCCTACATAGTCCTAACAAGTAACTGTTGACAGATGGATATCATCTTTTGAATATTCATCATCAAGTGAAGAAAAAAGCTACACTGTTTCACAATAATACAGGTGTCTACAAATAATTACTGAGAAACAATTTTGCTTTATCTCCAAATGTATGTCTCTCCATCTCTCCATATCATTAAGGGAGTCCTTGTGTGAGGTCTGACGGTTAAAGCATTCAAGTAAAAACAATATGAAGTGGTAAACCACAAACGAAACTTGCATCACAAAGGTCACTGCTCACTACAATTCACTTGACAGGGCCATAACAGGGTATACAACTTAAATTGGGAAAATTAAGGAGAAAGTCGATATTCAGGGCCATAAATCCTCTAAATTATGACGTAGAATGCTCTTAATCCAACTTATTCAAGGTCCTGTCAATATCAAGGTCCATGATCAATTTGAGGACATTATGAAATCAGAGGTCATGATTCTTCTAAATGATAATTTGAATTACTGAAAATTAAACTCATTCAAGGTCTCTTTACTATAAAGCTGCATGCCAAATCTGCAATCCTTGGTAGAGCAATGCCAAGATAATCAGGCGTCATAACTCCTGTAAATGATTGGTTTAGTGTTTTACCACACAGCAACACAAGTAGGTTATTTTGTTCCCAGGCAGAGTCAATTACCTTACCTAAGGACACACCATGGTAGCCAACCCAGGCTGATCCATTGGTAGGATTTGAACCCTCATCCTTTCGGTCACAAGTCCAGTGCACTAATGACTGAGACACCATGGTTTCTGACCTGTAAATGATGTCATGGAATACTAAAAGTCAAACTCATTAAAGGTTTTATTAATATAAAAGTGCTTAATTAATCTGGTTGAAATCCACTAGTCCTTAGTAGAGTTATGCTGTAGTACCAAATTTATGAGGATGGGAGACCAGGGGTCACAACTCCAATGAATGATAGTTTACAACTCTGAAAAATCCAACTGATTCAAGGTCTCATCAATATAAACCTGTATGCCAAATTTGGCTGAAAGCCAACAATCCTTGAGAAAGTAATGCTGTTAAAAAAAAAGTAATGCTGTAGAAAAAGTAATGTTACAAAAACCAAATTAAGGATGACAGACAGTAGGAGACATAACTCCTGTACATGATGTAATGGAATGATGGAAATCCAACTCATTTAAGCTCTCATCAAATTAAAGCAGCATGTCACATCTGGCTGAAATCCAACAAATCTTACCATGATGCAGAAACCAAAGTTAGGATGAAATGCAATCATGTGTCTTAATTCCTACAAATAATGTCAATGAATGCTGAAAATCAAACACTTTCAAGAACCCATTAGTATAAAGCATTATACAAATTTGGCTGAAATCCTGCAAACCATAGTAAAGTTATACTGCAGAAGGAAATCAATGGGCCATAACTCTTGTAGATGAAGGTATGGAACACTGGAAATTGCACTCATTCAAGGTCTCATTAATATAAAGCCATATGCCATATTTGGTTGAAATGTAATAAACATTAGTAAAGTTATACTGCAGTTATACTGCAGAAACCAGGGGACATGCTACCAAGTGAAGTGGGCGACTAAGTCGGCGAAAAAATGTAAACTTCGCCTTCTTGTATTAGGAAAGTGAAAACGACTTCGCCCTGTCATTTTTTTTTTTAGAGCTTCACCGACCTGTAGTTTATGAGTTTTCAGATGCTCCCTCAACCCAGCCAAGTAGTGTTAAGCCCCAGGCGAAATGCATGTTGCCTTAGCATGTGTTCATATCAATTGAGTCAACTAAACAATCTCTTGCACATTCACAGGCATGTGTTTTAATAGCTGACTGACCAGTTAACTCTTTCGCCCTGCAAGATATCGCTGCCCGATTTCTGCAAGTTATTTCATGCTGAAAACTTAATAACTTGTTTCTAAATAAAATCATCTGCATGTAAATAACAATTTGTGTTTTAAGAATAGAATCAGTGAAAAGCACTTTCTAAAAATATCGTTTGAAGATTTTAACTGACGTGCTTCCATTATTTTCTTCATAAAATCAGTTTAAAACCGTAAGTGAACCTGCTAAGGGGTAATAGTGGCAGACATCGCTGTGTCTTGGAAGTATGTCTTCATTAGACTGTCTGTTTTCGTAATTCATTGGGCACAAACATTAAGGAAATTATACAATTCGTAGAAAGCAAAGTGTAACTATTATGTTATAAAAGATTTAGCCTAGAAATAAAAATTCGTTGGTCAGAAACGTATGGGACAATTCTATGATGTAGAATTGATAAGTGTTGTAACTTAAGGTCAAGGTTGTTAGCTTACATCACACATTTTTGTGCAAATATGAGAAAAAGTAGCAAAGAAAAAAATATCCAACCAGTACACAACATTATTACGCACACGGAAACAAATATTAAAAGCATACAGTTTCAATCTTATCTAGGGATTGTTGCAGCGAAGCTAGAAAGTGAGTGGTCATATGAAGAAAATCCTGTTTCTAAAAATAGATGCATCTACTTTTAAAAACAATAACAAAAATGACAGTCAAAAGATTCACATTTAATTTAGACTCAACTCCTTCAAAATGCAGTTGTAAAGAATAGATTAATCATCAGTGACCACTGTGGTTTGAATGAATGAACACTATGATGTTCAAGACACATGTACATGTGCTCTCATGTGCGTGTTACAGCCTAATATAGGGGTTGTTTCAAACCAATATGGTAATGTTTTCAACTGCCATTTTCTAGTGAAGTAACTAAAAAAAAAAAATTTGTTTTCTAAGTGGCAGTGGCTTAAGTATTTTGACCTATTTGTAATTACAATACTGTAATCTAGGTACTCCTGTCAGGTAAAATTAATTACAATGTATAGTTTCTGCTATGCTTTTTTAAAGTCATATAGCCAAAATACATTACATACTTCTCTCCATCTAAACATACACACTTTTAAGTATGAATACACTACATATGAGTATGATACATTCATACACTTACAAAATGTGTTTATAATATACATACAACATAGAGAATTTTCTACTTGAAGATAAAATATTGCTTAAAACTAATGTCAAATGCAAATATGCATAATGATAAATACAGGACACAGTTCAAATAAGAGAACCTTAGCACACAAACATATACACACACACACACACAAATATATATATATATATATATATATATATATATATATATATATATATATATATATATATATATATATATATATATATATATATATATATATATATATATATATATATATATATATAATTTCTTCCATTGTTGCCACTTTTCCCTGTTCTGCTCTCACTTCTCCCTATTCTGTCCAAAAGGAGAAGTCACTTATCCCTAAAATTCAAGTCTAGCTTGACCCCTGAGAAACCAAAGTTAGGAGGATGGACAAGTAACTCCTGTAAATGATGTCATAAAATCCTGAAATCTAAATCTTTTTAAGGTTTCATTAATATAAAGTTGAGTTCCAAATTTGGTTGAAATCATGAAATCCTTGGTAAAGTTCAGCTGTGGAAACAAAGTCAGGGGGATTGGCAATCAAGGACCATAACTGCTCTAAATTATTACATAAATGGCCAGAAAGAAAAATACTTCAAGGTCTCATCAATATAAAGCTGAACACTGATGAGAATCCTGAGCGTCTGTAACCCTAAGTAAAATTTTCCAAGTCACTAGTCTGGGACAAGTGCTTTTTAAAAAAGTCGGGCAAGTCCTTCTTTTCATGCTTTAATCACTATATCTACCTTCATTTGGCCAATCATGCCCTCCAGGTGTACTGAATACTTGATTCTACCCCTCTTCGTGAATACAGTTAGATCCTGTTACCACTTGACTGCATATTGAGCTAAGCGACCAAATTATCGGCAAATCAAAACATGTCAAACAAAAGAAAACCACCAGTATGATCAATTAGCAGTGTTTTAAGCGGCTTTGTTGCATTGTGTTTACTCAAGCCAGATCATTATGAGCGGCTCACTATGATTTTAATCCAGCTAGTCAGTGCAATTAAATTAATGAAAGGTACTTTACCGACATCAGTGTTGGTTTCCTTTATGAACTGATTAAATGACAGTAATGATTTTTTAATTTATAATTGATTATACAGATGATTAACTTCCATGTGCGATATTGCATTTGAAGCGAAACAATTACGCTAATTGATGAGCTGTCTCTGTTCATGAATTATAAGAACAGATTCAGGGCAAGCGACTTTGTTCTATCAATCAGTCAAGTCTTGAGAGAAGAAGTTAGGGAAAGTCTGAATTCCAGTAAATTCCTTTCCTTTCTTGCTGATGGAAGTACTGATGCTACCTATTAGACCAAGAAATTGTGCATGTAAGATACCTGGACAATGGAAAACTGAAAACCTCATTTGTCAGCATTGAGGAGTTGAAATCAGCTGATGCCTTGGAAGTAAAGGAAGGCATTGAAATGGGTTTGGAGAAAGTGGGTCTTACATTGGCCGATCTTAGTGATGTTACCAGCAGGACCCAGACACAGCTATCAACTGCTGGCTTAGTGCTGGTGCAGGTGGCAGACATATACATGGTCATTTTTTCAAATCCATCAGCTAAAACATATATACATGAACCTGAAGAAGCCAAATGTATAACAACCAATGTTTTTGAAAAAGTAAATTCTTTTAAGAAATAATTATGTTGTATGTTATTTTGTTTGTTTTTTCTATGGATTAAGTACATACATCTCATCAAATCTCTGCAAGTGATTACCATTTTGGAACCAGTGAAAAGTAAGGTGGGACTAGTGAAGAGTAAGGTGGGACTAGTGAAGAGTAAGGTGGGACAAGTGAATTTTCTGAAACCACTTGTCCTGGACTAGTGGTTAAAAAAAAAATGTGCTAAGCCCTGAGGGGATATGCTTCTTCTTAATTGGAGTAAAGTGTTTGCTAGGACACTGCACTCAAACAGAGGGTAATGTATCAGATACCATTTTCCTAGTCTTTACGGTAACTGCACCCGGCGCAATCAGGACCAAGACTGTTCGTCAAACGCTACAATCAACGACTTACAAGATCCCCACACTTTACTACACACAAGTTTTTTGGCAATATTGTGAAGCCGCCCCCAACCGCGTATAATGCGGTCTGGAAATCTGAGTCAGTTGATTCCGTAATCATGATTTTATTTTAATCAAAATGTTTAACCCACATAAAGGATTACCGAATCAACATAATCTGATTTCACTACCGCGACATACAAGAGTGTGGGTGGATTAACGATATTCCCAGACTTTCTTTTAAAGGGCATACACTTTTTGAATAAGAAGAAAAGAGTTAAAGTTAAGCCTAATAAGGTTTGCCGGAACTAAATATCAGCTGTATTATGAATATAGATGTGTATACATGAACGTGTGCCCTACTGACGATTTCGAAAGACGCATACGCAAGTTTAACATTATAAGGAGCAGTTTTCCAGATAGGTGACAATTGCGGAGAGAATGTCTGATTACCAGAGATGATATTTAATAGATTTCACATCTTCTTATACAAAATACTGGGCTTCGTTTTGATCGATCATTGCATGTAGCCTTCACAAGTCGCTTCCATCCCTGTTTACAGCATACTGGGCATGCGCAGGACAGGTCGAGTCTATTACGCCCGTACGGATGGCGATATGAGTTAACAAATTCCGGTTTAGCAACGAATTTTGGATACATTTTCAATAAAGTATTTTCCCCTGATGCCAATATCATCAAATATATCCGGTTAGTTGTAAATAAGTATCCTGTGTATATATGTTTCTAGTCTCAAGATGATTTAGGGTGGGTTTTCCAACAATTTTCCAAGTTGTCGAATAGCCAACACTTTTTCGAACAGTCTTTCAATTTCCAAAAGTTTTACAGCTACATTTCGACTATACGGTATTTAAGGTCCGATAATTTTCGAATCTGAATACAACAAGCTGGTTCACAAGCGACGAGAATCCTGAGAGTCTGTAACCCTAATTTCTTTGCTTATGTACAGCAAGGTGACTAGAGATCTCGCCCCATAATATACTCGGCACATTGCGAAATCGATCCATAACAAAGTGGACCCATTACGGATTCGGTCCATGCAAATTTAGTTAAGAAATCATAACTGTCACGGTCGACCCATTCTATCAAAAACAATGTCGTATTCGGCCCAAAGTTTGTAATTTTTCTTTTTTGTTTTGTTATTTTTTTTTTATTATTATTATTTATTTTTTTTTTGATCTTTACCTTTGATCTTATATGCTTTTGTAAAACTTGTTGTTATTGAACAATAAATATTTATATTAAAATTGTTATTTACTAACTAATTAGTTAATCATTAATGATTATGCAAACTTTACGGGTTTGATTAACCGTAATAAGTAAAGAAACAATACTGTAGACTAATATTGTAGGATGTGCGTGTTGTTTGTTGAAGGATTAGATAAAAGATTGTTCTACAATCAAAAAGTCAAAAAGTGAGAAAAATAGTGACCTTCTTTTGTAAATGGGCGTTTTGAAAAGAAAAAAAAAATCTAATATGTGCATCACCGATATATATATATATATATATATATATATATATATATATATATATATATATATATATATATATATATATACATTGCTTTGCCAACAAAAGCAGCTGGTAAATTGGGCAACTTGACAACACTTGACAAGACTTGTTTTTTTGCAAATTCTATATGGATATGGATATGAGAACTTTAAAAATCAAGGTAAAAATGCACTAGCATAGCAAGATTCAAACATATCCCGACGGGAATACACCGAAGATAGACTTGGGGATGTTTTGAAATCATGAAATGTTACTAGATCAATCAGACTGAAGTAAAATCATCAACAGTTACTACACCAGTCAAAATGATGTGCAAGCAATACAGTGTTGTCTGATAGGAGATCCACGGACAAAAAATAAATGTTATATATTCCTTTTAGATCTTAGGTCCTCGCTATCAGGTCATGAGCCGGGAGCGATAATTTCACTCAAGTCACATTCCTATTGAAAGATTAATTGATTTGAGCTGCAGCAGAAACATATAGAGTCTGCAACAATTATAATTACTTTATTAGTTAGGGTCTGCACCAAAATACTAATGTATTATATTTGGAATAAACAAGAGAGAGAGAGAGAGAGAGAGACAGACAGACAGACAGAGACAGAGCAATGACCTAGAGAAAATAAAGGACACAGTAATTTTCATTTTCTGCCAAAAGGAAGAATTGTTCGTCACACAGAATCATGAATCTTCAATGGTTGCTACAACCCAAAAATAAATATGTAAAAAAGAAAAAAGAATGGTTTATAAAGGAAAAAGACGGTGGAAGTCATTTTCATTTCTTGCAAAACAAAAACCTGTTTGTCCAACGAAAATCAATGAAAATGCAGTAGTCTTTACCTTAATAGGAAAAAATAAATAAATAGATAAATAAATTTATAAAACCAGGAGTACAAATAAAGAAGGAATAAGCGAATAAAGAAACAAGTAAGCTGTATGAATGCATGTATGTACACACTCACGCATAAATCCACAATATGTACATATGTATGGATGGATGGATATATGTATAATATTCGCGTTGTACGAAACCAACAATGAATTATGTATGAGATAACATTTAAATCATTGCACAAATGCCAATTTCCGGTTTTGGCAATAATTTTGAATACTAAGTACCAAAAGAGTTATTGATCATTCCCATACATTAGGTATCAGTTATGAACTTATCTATGCTCCGTCACATTTTTTCATAAAACTAGTTACACACAATAGATGTTTCACAGCAACATGCCAATCAAATCAGACTTTAAACACATTTTTTTTGGCCTGTAAGTGGTCTTGGTCATAACTAATGAGTTTTATATTAGATAAGAGGGAAACGAACATGTTGCCTACTCGTTAGACGTTAAAAGAGATCATGAATATAATATTTGCAGCGTAAAAGAGATTTACATTCTATGCAGAAGAGAACAAAGCTTTAATTATAGAATTGCAACACTAAGAAGGACTAAACATTTCATAAATAAATACAATAAATTATTGCAAAAAATATATATAAAAAATAGAAGTTATTACTCATAAATGGTAAAGCGTTTACCCACATATAGCGAAGAGTCAAGCATTTCTGGGGAGCAGCTCTCGATTACAATTATTTAATCTTAATGGAGTTAATCTTCCCGCGGGCTCGTTGCTGTAGAATAGATCAGATGTATCATCCCATATGTCGTAATGAAAGCAAGCTTTTTGCCCTGGGATGTTTCCATTGATGATGTTCTACCTTAGAAAGTTTTGGACTTTTGTTTAAATAGTGTGGTTTATATCAAAATTAGACTTTGTATTTTAAGAATTTTACCATCTTGGCATTATCTTCGTTTTCTTTGTCTTTATTGAGATAGCTAAACTTACACGGCACTGCATAGCCTGTATTGTGCTCATATGCCATTAAACCAGGTACATACATATTGATGCTTAATGGAACCGATAAAGAAAGAACTAGACACATCATGCCATAGACACCAACTTACTTGAGTCAAATATTAAGAGACCAGGGTTTGATGACTCAGACTTCAAACAACCTGGATGTTGTTTTTGTTCTATATTAGTCTAATCACCCAGAAAATAAAGGAAAACTAAAAAAAGCCTGGACAGCCAAATCTAAATGATTTATACTAAGCTTCTAATGATCAAGCAAAATACGAGTACATATTTATTGCATTTGTGATGCGCGTTAGAGAAAATATTGCTTGCAAGTTTTCGAAGGTAAAAGTAGTAAAGATATCAACGTTCGGTAAATACATTACTCCTAACTAGCAGGAAATCAGACTGCAAGAATTTAAATTCCTCAGCCCAAAACATAATTTTATCACATACACCCCTAGCAGCAATAAATCTGAATAAACTTTACTGATAGCAATTCCCAAGCTAAGCCCAAATATATTGAGTGTACTGTGTATTTTTGTTTTTGTTGCGTTCGATATGAAGGTAAAATGAGATGCTGATCATGCAATGACAAATAAAATGGGTAAAATGCTCCTGAAAGACATCATCATATCCTACGGAAACAATGATCCTTTCAACCTGAATGACTACAACATTTTTAGGACATACATATGTGGTCACCTTTTTTCGGTTAGAAAAAATAGGATTGAATAAGGCATTATGAATGATAAATTGGGAAGGTTGCAATCAGAGTCATATAGTGCATGCAATTCTGGTACTGAAGCTGTACGGTTCAGAGTGTGTGAATAAAGTTTGGAATACCATTAGACTCTCAGATACTAACAGACCATTGTCCACTGTTGCTCCACAAGATTTAAGTTTTAAAACAACATTCGCAAAAGCCTTTGAAGTTGTGCCAAACAAGAATATGAACAAGAAAACATTTGTCATCAGTACAATACTATTACCCAGTTGTACAATCAGTTTACGAGAAGTACAAAATAGAAATGCTTTCTTTAACAGCTACATAACAAAAGCAGGAGAATTATCGACATAGCAGCGAGTATAACTTTATAAAATCTCATACTTAATTCTCTCAGAATGATTTCGATGGGTGTATTGATATTGTGCAATAGGAGTAGAGAAAGTGATGTACAGTAGTTTAAAATTTAACAATAGAATTAATTTTAGTTATTACAAAGGTCTGTCAAACTTTATTTATTTGCATTGTTTTCAATTGAGACAAAAGTTTACAGACCTGTGGTGATTAATTTCCCGTCATTTTCTTTGCAATTGAATAAGTCATCTTTGTAGATTTGAGATTTCAAATATTTTCAGAGCACACTTTTTATTCCGTTATAAATTTTATTTTAATCTTACTTAGTTCTTAATGAATAAAGTTTTGTCTATAACCCACAAAACGTTCTACTTGCAACACTCTTCGGCTGATCCTTGAAAGCGCAGGATATTGAATTATTAATTACTTATGGTAAACAAATATGTAACCATTAGGATAATCACTAATGTGATAGAATTTAATGCTACCTTTTATGTCATTGTAAAAGTTTCCTCTCTTAACATAAATGCTTCTAGAATCATTATCCATTCACAATCTCATTCTATCACCTTATTTATTTATTTGTTTTTCTCTCATCTTGTTGTAGTACAATTAGCACATTAGCCACTTTGATACTTCTAACATAGTTAATCCACATTATATTGATTTTGTTCCTTTCATTTTCTTGTTTTTGAAACTGACGAACATCAACTCATCGTCAGTACTGTTTATCCTAGCATTGATCGATCTGTCTGGTATCGGGAAAAAAAATATTAATTTGTGTACATTTTTTATTGACTTTTGTTACCTGCGATTGTCCACCTGTTAACCAAATGCATTGTTATTCATTAGTTTAAAGAGGTCTTAAATGATATGTTAATTTCTGTTTCAAACTTTCGTTCAGTTCAAGGTAATATTTAAGCTAGATGTTTTTTTTCAAGCAAACATGTGTGTGTATCTTCTTCAGTTTTAAACCTAGCTGTGTGTAAAGCTTCAGATTTATGTAATGCATTTTACACTTTTCCTCTGGCACTATGGTACTTTGAGAATCATAATATAAAACATACTGAGTTTTTAACTGGTATTGATAGTTCTTGAATTGTACGACAGACTCTCTTTATGTATTATATCTGTCGAATTATCTACGTTGTGCCATAACGCTTTGTGTTCTGATGTTTTTTCTAGTGCATTAAGAAAACAAATTTCATGCATTCTTTTAACAAAGTATCGTCTCGTGTCATCTTTGTTAATCTGTGATGATTCCATGTTTGAACTTCTATTATTGTGACCTAATTTATAGTCGTTAAAGCGACCATACCGATATATAATTCATATATACCTATTTTCTCTCCGCCTTCTTATATTCCATGCACATGTACAGATATATCGAATTCAATTTCAACTTTTCAAATATCTTCAATTTTTACCAGACATAGTTTAAAGCAAGTATTGTTTCTATCTAAATTGTATTTTTATGGTATAGCTACATTACCAATTGCTGTATTTAACAAAGACCCAAAAGCATGCAAAAAAAATAATAATAAAAAAAAAAAACTACATAGCTTTCTTTTATTCTTACGCAAACATTTATGTTTTTAACTCATTCAGGGAAATCTATCTATAAGCATCCTGTAAGCGGTTGGTAACTATGTATGTGCAATGTTAAATATTCAATAGTATGAAACGGCCATTTTCTGTCAAAATGTTTTATGTAGCACGTTGAATAATCGTTCAGTGATATTATTAATTTCACATCTATTCAATATATTTAGACAGCTTGTATTAAAAATGTTTAAACTACTCGCTCTACCTATAGTGGGGGTTGTTTCCTGAGCTCTAAGTGTAACTGAGGTTTTAAAAAACCAAGTAGTCAGATTTTCTGCTCTGATCATCTTCAATATAGTTCACTGTCATTGAACAAAATGTTCATTCAGACCGCCTTAAAATCTATACTCATTGCACTTTTCTCTTCCTTTGCTACTGTTTCATTAATTACAAAAGACTTTTTATTTACATAAGTAAGAGTAATTTTTAAATATATATTCAACTGTCTTTAATTTATTTAGCCAAATTTATTTGAATATATATTTAGCTTTTTTGGATGTGTCTAAATATTTAACTTTTGACCTTGATCAGAAAGTTTTACAAAATGCCCACCTCAATGTCTCTAGTGGTAGTTATATCGGAACTTTGTCAGTTACCGCCCTCTTGAGTGGCGGAGGGAGCCGAGAGTGGGAGGGGGGAACGGGCTGAATGCTACGCTTTCTATAGTAGATATTTGCCTATGCTCCGTGATCGTGTTTTGTTCTGAGTATTGCTTACACACAGTAACTGGGTCACGCGGCTTTGTGCGTTAGCCGCATAATGATCCATTTTTGAAACTTTATTTGCATGTCTTTTTATCTTTACATATACTTCCTAGTGAACTTTACTTATAGTGTCACCCAGCTCTTCTCTGTGGGCCGCACAGTACAAATTCATCCAACATTCTTTGTTTGCATGCCTTTTTTTTAAAAAAAAAATTCTTTCCTAATTGCTGAGCTTATTTCGATCGCGGAGTATATTTTATCTGTGTCATTTTTTTTTAGTAGCAGTCAACAGGACAGCGAGTTATTTCTTAATTTGTAATCGTTTTAAAAATCATCCTTAGCAAGAATCTAACCACATATCTTTCGTTTTTAGATCGAAACCTATCCGTTTGCGTCATGGATCTAAGCTATCAACACTGTAAAATAAATTGTCCTCTAGGCTTGTCTGATGGGACAGCAACATGTAAATATCATAATAATGGCCTCCTGTGCACATTATCTGAACTCAATAATGTTAACTTATTTTCAAAAACCACAAGCGAAGCATTATTTGAGTTAGATTTCAAAGCGAGTTGTTATGTTTCAGGGTGTACAGTATGTATGAAACAGTAGACAGAAATATTAACTTGTAATCTAAAAGTATATTGTTTGCAACTTTATTAGAATCTAACGTAATTTTACTGTCTTGCGAATAGTTCAGATATTTTTCTATAGTAAAATATATTTATTTTTTTTAAAAATATTATGCTTCTGCAACTATTTTAGAATCTAAAACTAATTTCCATTATTCTTAATTATTCCGACAAGAGTCCATATTTACATAATTAGTGAAAAAATGTCTTCTTGCGCCCCAAAGTAATGAATGCGTCATTCATGCCACATATAAATTAAATTTCTCGCCAGTTAGTCTGGTAAGGAGTCGAAACCTAAAGGTATTTATCTACCTGTATACTCCTAGCAAACTACATTACTGTATTTACTTGCACTTCAGTATGAGTGGTCTAGTAATGTTAATGATTGTCAAAATATGTTAAAGTAGTCCTCGTCTTGTGATTTTTTATTTTTATTTTTAACGTTATCGTCTACACAAATTTCAAACGAAACAAAATTATTGGCCCATTACTTGCACATTTACAATACTAACGGTAGTTACTGTTCTTGTTGGTCGGGTTTTTAGTACAATTTTAACACGTTATTGGCTATATGATACCGCAGAAATGATATCTAAGTTCCCATTCCACGAAGAGGTAGTCGTCTTAGCCTAGTCGGTAACAAACTAGCTAGCCTTCGATTACGAATCCGAAGATTAGGATGATATAACGTTGTCCGCGTTTAGCACATAGATTGGATAATTTTGATCTTAAAATTGGAGCTTAATACCTTCTAAATTTAATTGCCTGCGTTATTCGATCCATTGGGATGTACCATCACTTACCCAGTAGGGAAAGGCCATATTGCCTTCTCACATGGATGTGAGACTGTAGCGGTCGCCAAATAATCGGAACCATTCCTTATCTGGTAATGCTGGAACAGTGAATCACCACACTATCATACCAATAATAATAATAATAATAATAATAATAATAATAATAAATCTATGTATGTATGAGTTGGTGATTTATATATGTACTTGAATGTCGTGTCCTCGTGATTCTCTACCATTTCTCTATATTGGTATTAAAACAGAAAATAAAGATGAATGAATGAATGAATAAATAGATGTTGTATAACTAGTAGTGGTAACAGCAGCAACAGCATCTCATCGTGAATAACACGGTAGTAGCAGTTGTAGTATTACCAGTACAGAAGTAGGAGTAGAGGTACGGTAGTAGTCAGCAGCAGAAGTAGTAGTAATTGTTGTTGTTACAGCCCCATTAGTAGTAGTAGTAGTAGTAGTAGTAGTAGTAGTGGCAGTAGTGGAGGCAAAAGTTGCTCTTCTAGCTACCCTATTAGTATATATCATAGTTGTAGTTGTAGTAGTAGTAGTAGTAGTAGTGTAGTAGTAGTAATAGCAGCAGCAGTAATACTACAAGTACTAGTAATCCTTTTTAGTAGTATTAGTAGTGGTAGTAACAGCAACAGTAGTAGTAGTAGAAGTCGTAAGAAGGGGTCGAGGAATCCCATTAGCGGTAGGAGGACTGGATAGACTGATAAATAAACAGAGAGACAGAATAATAGCCAGCTAGCTAGCTATGTAGCTAGATAGATAGATAGACGAATGGACTTAGGCTACTACAATCGCACAAAGTTACATGCATGCCAGCACTGGACATTGACGTCAATATTTGAACTTATTTATTTTTAAGACTTATTCCTTCTGTCAGCCATATTGTGTGCCCAAGTAAACCTGTAGAACGAGATATGCATGTCGTAACTAAAGTCCTTTGAATTTTCTCGAATAGTCATTGTAGTATTTGTCTCTACACGCCAAATAATTGACAGGTAAGGTCAACTAATAATAACATAGCTTGTTGCCATGCAATGATTGGTTGGTTTTGTGTATGCTAACAAGACTTTGCTTGGAGACAAGTACGATCATTACAGAGAATACACTAGTCAACTTCGGAAACTTGCATTTTAAGGGATTTATAAATATTCTGTAAGTATCAGTCTACTATTTACTATTATAAAACTAGGTGTGTTTGGTATAGCACCACACAAGTACATATTCATAGTACCTGTGTTCACAACTGCGTAAACTCCTATTGAATCGATGTATACAAATGGAATAACGTTGTACTGAATGTGTAAGGTCACTAAATGCTCCGAGAGTTGTGCAGTTATTGATACATCGGTAATTTAATTCACAGAGCTGTACAGTTTTTCAAACCTAGGTTACTGTATGCGCAGAGAGTTGTACAATCTCAGTGAGTCAGATGTTCACGTATTAAATGACAGTTAACTCACACCTAGGTCATTGAATGCACAGAAAGTTGTTCTGTTTCAATGAGCGCGATTATAAGGTGAAAATATAATATGCACGTCGTTTCCTGTCACTGAGAGGACAATAAGGATAGATGAACCTTCT
Organism: Margaritifera margaritifera; assembly: GCA_029931535.1. Classification (NCBI taxonomy): domain Eukaryota; kingdom Metazoa; phylum Mollusca; class Bivalvia; order Unionida; family Margaritiferidae; genus Margaritifera; species Margaritifera margaritifera. Next base: position 1,813,953 of record JAQPZY010001437.1, on the reverse strand, counting down.
TTAGTAGCAATCATTCGCAGTATTTACACCCATTACTAAGCTTCCCTTCCAAATTATTCACACCCACCACTACTTTCCCCATCATAGAATTTACACCCACCACTAACTCACCATCTACAATATTAATACCCACCACTAATCTACCTCTCTAAAGTTGTTACACCCACCACTAAACTAACCATTCACAGTATTTACGCCAACCAGTAATTCCCCAAACACAAATGCACAGTGCTTCGTCCAATCGTTGTAATTATTAGCTCCTCTATGATGAGACGACACCTCTAAGATGACGCAAGACACCTCTAAAGATGACTAGAGCATTTAAAGATGATTACACTTTATGCATATATATAATTCTGGACCAGTCATCTCTCTCTCTCTCTCTCTCTCTCTCTCTCTCTCTCTCTCTCTCTCTCTCTCTCTCTCTCTCTCTCAACATGACCGCGTACATTTCACTTTCTGCATTTAACTTCACAATAATTCGTGGTGTACTGGATGAATTACGTAGGAGGTTAGCAAAATTATTACACTAATTATGTTCGTTGAACACTCTTGCCCATTTTGCGCGTAAAACAACAAAACACGGTGTGTCTGTTTGCTGCTGCACAAAACGAAGAATGATTTTCTTTCACAAGCTCTTCAAGTTTTACATGCAAGTTTTTAGACATTTTATTTTACAAACATGGTGATATCTCTACAATAATTTATAAATTAGCTAGTAGTTATGTACATGACATGGATAAGGTTTGAATGTTGCTGTCTATATTTTGCAGCCCAATCCTCGTGTCAGTATTATGTTAGGTTGACACCTCACTTTACTTGGAGTCAATAATCCTGAACCACAATCCGTTACACCAACGCCATGGCCACAGGACAGAAAGAAGTTGGCTGCAGTCTGGTCAAGGTTGGGGATTTGACACTAGAAAATGGTAAGTGATCTATAAGTTACATATCAAAACCCATTTGCTCTTTAATAACCCATCAATATATACACGTTTTTTTTTTTTTTTTTCTTTCTTCTTGGGTTTACCGTACTAAACTCAGTAGAGGAAACTTTCAAAACGTTTTTGAATTTAGATGACATAGCTCTGTCTCTTTTGTTACATAAGGTTTGACATACTGAATGGAATATGTCAGTAAATATTTTCATACTCTGTATACAGATATTTTTAATACATTCATTGAAAAGAAAGACTAGAATGTTCTATCAATACGAAAACCAGTGGGAAACACGTCATAGATTGCTACGACTAAATATGGTATTACTAAGTAATATAAAAACTATACTATAAATCCCTAAACTCAGGTTCTGGTAATTCGATATTCCTATTTTATCGCAAAGCAAGTCTTTTCATTGGTAATGTGTACCCTTGCACAATGAGACATATTGTACTGAGCTTCTCTAAGATGACATAGTCTAATGGTTATACACAGAAGCTGCATCTAGAATTCACATTTTTATTTCGCTTTAGAGCGTCTAGTCCTTGAGTGAGTACAAAAGTCAAACAAATACAGTGTGTCCAAAAGAATGAAGCCAAAGATAGAATTCTAACCATAACAAATGCATGTCCAAACATATGCACAACATGTTTCTTCACAGTCAACATTCAAGAGAAGATAATAATAATGAAGAAAAATGAAAAACTTTTGTATTTTTTTAACCAAAAAAGGTGAATTGTTAAACATGCTAGGAGAATTATAATAAGTTTGGTCAGGATCATAAAAAAAAACTTTAACTCCAGAAAAGATATATAAACATATTGTATCGTTTGAGAGTGGCAATTTAAAACAACAACAACAACAACAAATGTGATTTATAATTGCACATAAACATATATATCGCGTTCAGACTACCTTTCTTGGGATGATCTCAATCTCGAAGCTGTTTTGGCGGAATATAGATATTATAAGCTAAACGAAGACTGTGATGACGATGACGACGAGTTTGTTGCTGATAGAGCATCCCCAGATAGATGTGTTATATATGTATCTGGCATAAAGTAGATTATAAAAGAGATATTTGCTTCCTCCAGGTGAATAACGGATATATTTCATCGAGTTGGTGAAAATACTTAAGTTTTTCACACACGAGATCAAATATATCCGTTATTCATTGGGAGCAAGCAAATATTCTTTTTATATTATGTTCAAACGTATCGGCTAACAATGTGTATAACAGTCTTAAGTAGGAGATTTCTTACTGTATCCCGCGTGATAATGTCAGCGGTTTACCATTTATGTTCTGCTGTGTGTTGTGTACAATCACACTGAAAATATCAGTAGTAACATAACTCTCCTTCCCAATTCCCAATATCAGGAATCGTACAGTTTCAGTTTTGTCGGTCAGTTTTACCATCGTAAGTCCAGAGATACCACTGCATGTGACGGGAAAAATCCGCTACATTCTGCTTGTGACGATGGCTCAGAGAGAGAGATCCACTGAGGTAAAATTGACGTGTTAGCTGACCAACGAAAAGAAGAAGAAGAAGAAAAAAAAAAAAAAGGGGGGGGGGGGTAGCATAAGGTTGTTTTTATTGTCCATCTCAATATTTATATGTGGTAGATGAGTCTGTTAGTTTCACCACCAGATCCACAGAGAGAGAGAGAGAGAGAGAAATCTGAATCATCCGAGGTAAAAGTGATACGTTGGCTGGTCAACCAACACTGGGGGGGGGGGGGGGGGGCGGGGGGGGGGCGGGCTTTCACATGTTTTAATATTCAAAAATGATCTTTTTTGCAACCTTATGATAGGTTGCAAAGCAAAATAAAGGATCAACAGGGACAGATCCCTCTTTGTCGAGAGTGGGATAGGGGTGGGGGTAGCCAAAGCGACTCCCTCCTCCAAGTGGTTATGTCCCCCCCCCCCCCATTAAAGATACGAAACAATATTTCTGGATCTGTCCTTAATCAAATAGATTACAATATGTGCGTGCCGCCTAGTCAATGGATTTTCAATACGGCCTTCTCGTGTCGACAATACCTACACGCGATTGACAATATCGTGTTAATAATATGAAAGAACCTTTTGACACGATAAGTCTATCTCTAATTCTGTATTTCTTGAAAGAAGCAAAATATTTATCATAAAATATAATTTATTTACTCATCTGATTCCATGAGTGAATTTAATCAGTATATCACTTTTTCCTAATTTGAAATACCTTGTGTTGTATTTGTGCCTTTTAGAATATTGCATCTGTTTACATTACCCGTTGATCGGGATTTCCTTACACTTTTACTCTATTTATTTTTATAATTACTTCCAAATCATATAGCTTAGAGTATTGCTATTGCTTAGGCTCTGTATGGCCTTATTGACAAACGTAAAACTCAAACACATTATCATCAGCTGGACAAGCTATTGCAACTTTGTATCATTGGTGTCGTTTAACACTGTACAAAAATCCCATGTAAAGTGTACACATAACAATAGTAGGTCACCTGGTTCAAGGTTTTCATCCAGTTTTCTCTCACTCCAAATATTTATGGGTTCGTTAGGGATCGTTTTTCCACTGAACGAATCTTTTGTGACTTCAAGTAGTTTAGACTAAGCAAGAAAAACGGTAAAGATTCTGTGAAAGAAAAGGAATTTGGCTGTTGAAGAATGGAGACAGATAATGTAACCCATCGACTATGATTTCCTTGTCTCGTTTCAAACCCAAACATAGATTCTATTCTATATGTACGTGTATAATAAAATGTATAATGAAATAATTATGGAGATATAGTTAACAGTACTACACTAAAATGTGCTGATTGCTGTACTGTACCACTTCTGTCAGCCTGTGACCTAAATGTAACAATTCACTAATACTGTTCAAGTTTGAATTTTCTGAAGCGCAAGTCGACATATATGTTCTCTTTCTGCACAGAAAGGTTTCATTAAATTGTATTTCTCTGTCAGTGACACTTTTTTCATCTCAGAACGTGTTCTTCCCGGATGACTTATTCACTAGAGTATATACTATAGTGACATGATATAATGTATAGCGCTCTTGATAATTATATGACGGAGACAACTGGGCTTGTCGAATTAGAAAAACTACCAAAAACAGCCTTTTAGGGATAAAAACACATTAAAAGCGGCCTTGTCCTGCAAGGACATAAAAGTTTACGCATTAACTACACCCTACCCCGCTCACATCAATGTTTTAGTACGCGTTAACCCAACCAAGTACGCAAAATTCTACGTATACATTTCCGGTAATAAAGAATGACGATTGCAACCTACTCTTCATCCTGTAAATTACATATGCTATCATTGGCAAAGATGTGATGCATCAGGTTATTTAGAGGTGCACCATGGATGCTTGTCGAATAATCTGGTCTAATGTTTATCACCTAGTCGACTGTCACTGTATGTTATATATAAATTCAAATCATAACTTCAACGTTTTTCAACCATTTATTATGAAGTTTTAATTATATATTAAAATAATAGAAACTAATTCACCAGGGGTAAAGTGTCAACATAAATACTCTGATTTTATATTATGCGTTCTGGAGATAGTTCAGTTGTTTAGACAAGTCGTCTTTACAGCCATAAATCAAGAGCAGGTCTTGATGCGGGGAATTCTCTTTCAAACGAAGTTGCTCGTAAATAAACTTTAAAGTTTGTCTCCTTTTCAAAATTATGATTGCATGTTATATTTTTTTTAAAAATCACTATTGATTGAAATTGCTGAGACTGCGATGAGTGTATTGCATCCTGGACTCTAAGATACTAGTCTTCTACCCCCAGTGTGCTGTGTCGTAAAACAGCAGACAGTAAAAAGCCGCGTTCCCATGTCGACCCCCATTTTATGAAGAGTGAGGGTCCAGGATTTCAAGTGTTAAAAGGCTACAGCTCTGTCTCTGACATAAATTATAATTATTCACTTTTGTATATGTAATAATAAATTTGTTACCTTTGCCGCAAGTCTTTGCCAGCTTCTCTCTGTCTAGCTCAGGTACAGTTTGACCTTAATTTAAAAGTTAAAGGTTTCTGGTTGGAGTAAATTGCAAGACATAATAAAAGTGAACTATACTGCTAAATTTCTAGTACGAACAAAACATGCTGGCTTGCATAGGTTTAAACTCTAGGATGAGAGAAATCCCAACTCTGTGTTAGGAGAGCACCATAAATTCGTTACAGTTGGCATGTAAATAATAAATATGACAAATCTGCTCACTGACCTGCATACTAGCATGGTTATTGTAGTATAACATGATTATATTAATTCTGTGCGTGTTAGCCCACTGTCTACATCAGTTAATCAGATTTTCAACTTAAGACAATAAAGAATTCAGATCTATAACTGATTATTGGGTTTATCCGCATTACGTAGAAAGAAAGTGAAGGTCGGATCAGCGTGACTAAAAGTTGTTAGTTATGTTCATGGAGAAAGAACAAAAACCAAGCAGAATGAAATCTTAAGACTAACTTAACTCAAGTTCTGTGTAGAAGAGGGATATAGAGAGGATATTTGCTTGAAACGAGTGAATAACGGATATATTTCATCGAGTGGGTGAAAAACTCAGTATTTTCACGAGTGGCGTAGCCACGAGTGAAAATACTTAAGTTTTTCACCCACGAGATGAAATATATCCGTTATTCACTCGGAGAAAGCAAATATTCTTTTTATTTTATGCTCAAGCATATTGTCTAGCAATTTGTATAACACACTGAAGTAGCTGATTTCTTACTGCATCCCGCGCGATAATGTCAGTGGTTTGCCGTTTATGTTTTGCTCTGTTTTGTGTATATTTGCACATAAAATATCAGTAGTTACATAATGCTTCTTCTCAATTCAAGGTAAAATATCAGATAAAAAGAAAATGAAACCACACAAAAAAATTATGTCGGTTGCTGGATTTGAACCCGGTTCGCCGGGATGCGAAGTGGCAATCTATACCACTACACCACGCGAGCTATTGACTGATAGTGAAAAAACATCATGATATTTTTTCACTGCAGTGAAATATCACAATTATATCACTCGGAAAATCCAGTATTTCACTGACTAGCATAAAATAAAACTGCATATTACATGACACAATTTTTTAAAGACTCTAAAATACCCAGATACGTGTGTGAGAGAGAGAGGCAAACAGAGAGACAAACACAACGAAAGCAAGCTGCTTTAACATCCGAACTATGATCATGCTTCGAAGTGACCGGGTCATCTGTGTCATTCGGTGACATTTCAGATGTGCCAGTAACCATTTAATCATTGCAAGTATTCATGAGATCACCTCCGTCCCCACCCCCTCGTTCTGTCTACCTGAAATAGGCGTTGTCAATACCAGACAGTAAAACTGAGCTCATCTGGTCTTCCTTTGTTCACATGGCGAATGTGATTTCCTTGACCGATTACAGTCTTTTTGCGGCACCTTAAATTTCTCATACTTTCCATTATTGTTATCAGTTCTGTATTATCTGTAAAGGCGTGTGAGCCTTGTCCCACTGAAGGGGACCAGTTGTTTTATAAAATAGAACTACTCCTGCTACACGTCTAGTGCAACATTGTACAGAGTATTTATAAACGTGCATTTTGACAGTTGCTCTATTCGGAATCGTACAGTTAGCAAAATGTCGTTATGAAGAATTTATATGAACGTATGTGTCCAAAAAAGGAATATTTTTATAACATGCATTTTCCCCGTTGCTTTGTCCAGAGTCATACTTATCGAAGCGTCGTTATAAGGAACATGGGATAACTGTTTGAATGCTTAAAATGAGATTTTCATTAAATTCGTGTATAGACTACACTTGCATTTTTTTTATAAGTTTGACTCGGCATGTTGTCGATAAACATTGAAACATGGGAATACTGACATTCTATTGTACGAGTTTGTATTACATTCAAATCAACGCACTATACAATTATTTACTTCGAAAGCGCAGCTAACTATACAAAGCAATGTCAACAAACGATACAGACAACGTGAAATGGGTGCTTGAAAAAGTAAATAATAAGGATTTATCTGCCAAATGCGATGCATTTTTGAAACATATAGTAGAAAATAGTCGGTAGGGTCTAATCTTTCACAATTAATTTCCAACATGTATTTATAGTTTCAAGTTTAAGCGTAATGCATGATAATCCAGATGTGTTCCCTTTTGCGTATTTAAAAAAGCAATGTGGCTATATTGAATTAAACCAAGCTATTTTTTGTGATTAATGAAGGCAACATGCGTGCTTGTGTGATTGTGTGCGTGTAAGAGAGAAAGAGAGAGAGAGAATTGCCGAGCTACAAGTCAATTAATATACAACCTTGAAATTGTTGATGGAAACGGCTAAACTAGACTTTATTGTTTCTTTGCATCAAATGGTTTTCTAACCACATTTTTACTGACATTTTGTTTCATTGGGAAATATGAACTAGATATACCTATCGGTTCATAGCCTGTCGTTTCCATGTCCATATCATTTATAGTGAACTCAACAGGTTTCTCACCGGCCGTTTCCATTATGAACAGGAAGATAAACTGTGACATCAATTGACTCCTCAATGTTATCGACAGTACGAGAGAACTTATTTCATGTTCATTGCAATAGCTAAGGAACAAATAGTGTATGTGGGTTTCAATTTCACTTCAGTTTCTACCTTTTGCATTGTGAGACCAAAAACTGAAAAATGTCTCATTCATTCATGAGTTTCACAAACTTTCCCAGTAGAATCGTTTGTCTAACTTTGTAATATAATAACCTTGTATTCAGTGGGAAGTGATTTCTTTAATTCGGGATAGTCTCAAACTCAATTTTCTCTCTCTCTCATTCTCTCTCTCTCTCTCTCTCTCTCTCTCTCTCTCTCTCTCTCTCTCTCTCTCTCACACACACACACACGTTGATAGTATACAAAGAAATAAAAGTCCATAAACTTTAGGTTAATTTTTCAAAATTTCACCTTCAGGACGATCTAAGCAAACAAAGAGTCCTTTTATGTTCAGAAATATAAATTATATTTTATCCACATTTCTCAAAAAGGTTACTACATGGCCTAAACTTTCGAAATTGATCTGAATTTGTAAAACACACAATGGTAGTGTAATCTGATAGGGTTAAATACATATGGATATAAACAAATCTACCGAATTTCATTTGCCTACGTTAATCTTGCAGATTGAACGTCTTGAATTGATCCTGTCCGTCCGTCCGTATGTACCTTCGTACGCCCCTCCAAAAATATTTCTAGCCACTTGTTTTGGCTTGCATGTTGTATTCACGCGTAGATGACATGATTAGATTTTTAGGCCGGTACAAATTTTTTTTTTTTTTTTTTTTTTTTTTTTTTTGTATTTTGCACAACTTATTTTTCTATTTGGTACACTTTTTTTACTCTTTGGATTTATTCATTTTTGACTAAAATCTTGTGTGCAAGATTAACGAAAAATCACTTGAGGTGGACAAATGGAATTTAATAGGTATACTTATATTAATATTTAGATGTCGTGATTAGATTTCAGGTCATTGCAAGAACGCTTTTTTGTCTATTGAACACAATTTTTGAACTTTCTGGATTTGGATGAAAACCTTGTTGGCACGATAATATTTACTAAGTATGCATGCAGATATAGATGACATAGTATGATTATAGCAATTTGTTTTCAGAAACAGGCTATTTATTATCTTTTTTAGATGACCTGATTCGGTTTTTATTCCATTACAGCAGTTTAAAAAGAAAACATAACGCACTTTTGAACTGTTGGGACTTGAACATTTTTCTTTTTTCAGAATCACTTGAGATAGACAAATAACATTTTACAGACATGTTTGTGGTTTGTGTGCGTATGCAGAAAAATGGAAACCCACGCCATTATAGCACTTCTTCAATCTTCTTTCTTTTTTTTTTTTTTTTTTTTTTACTTTAATATTTATGTCTCTATTTGTGGCATACATATTTTACAAGCACAAATCTAGTTCTCCTTTTTGCGTCTTTAACCCTTCTAACAATGCTCTTAACAAATGAAAAGAAAAGGCCCAAACAAGTCTTATATTATTTACATTAATTATAAATGATCATAAGTAAGCAAAAATCGTTTAAATGGCATGAAAAATCGAATGGGATCACTTTATCTAATTATGCCAGGTACATGCCTGCAGCATATAATGTATCTGTTTCCAGTGTTCCCCCCACCCCAGTTCTACGACATATAATGTATCTGTGTAAAGGGCCCCCCCCCCCCCCCCCAGTGGGACACTATGCTCACTGCTACAAACAAGCCTTGGTTTGGCCTACGAACGAACGGATAGATCGACTAACATGACGAACAGGTTCAAATCAATATACAAGCAGTCAGATATAACAAAACGATATTGTGTTATATCAAGGTACATATATTATTCTGACAATTATTTTTACATTTGTTTTCATACAAAATTAAAATAGATATCGTAATTGTATGCCAAGTGTCAATGAAGATATTATGACGTACTTTATACAATTGTCACGCGTTCAGTACGCGAACAAAATCAATTACGAGTAAATCAACATTTTCTTTTCCTATGTTATATGATGAAGATACTTAGTAAATGAAACCATTTCTTTATCAAATATTCGAAACAAGACTCTTGCTAGAAATAAGGTGGCACAAACAAGTAACTGAAATGTGATCAAAACAAGTCTTTCTTTGCACGTTTTAAATTTGCGTAAATAACATATAAAAAGTCTGCAATCTGTTCTTCATTTATCCGATAATGTAAGTAGCGTTTGATGGACATTAACAGATCACCGTTTGCTTTGTTAAATCCGAGTCGAGATCCTAAGAGAGTTTCTCGAAGTCGTGGGCACTTACAAATACCATATTACACTTATCAATTAATAACAGTTTGAATCCTCTATATGACCAGTAGTTTAGCACAAGAAGCGATCATTTTAGTTAAACATGTGCACTCTGCTGGCATACGTGATATTTGTTTGCATATACATGGAGAGAGAGAGAGAGAGAGAGAGAGAGAGAGAGAGAGAGAGAGAGAGAGAGAGATTTTCAAATTCTTGGGATAGCAAAATCAAAATTCCAGCCACGATCAGTCGTAAATGTTGGGTCAAATTACTTGGAATAACTAAAGTAATTTCCATAAACTTTACTCGCAAGCACTGATTATTGAACAGGGAAGCGGTCTCCTTAACAACGGAATTGTGCGCAACTTCACATGGAAAGAATCGCCAAAGAAACTCCTCTCGTTTTGTTTTTACTGATGATTAGAAATGATAAACTTATATTCATGTTGATCCTAGGTTTATAAGAATAAAAATGAGAAATACGTCAAAAATTGTGTGAACTATATCACACTTAGTAAAAATAGTAAACAATTAATGCAGTTTGGTTTATGTATGATAATCCAATCAACCATTTCCTTGTCCCAAAATAGCACTTTCAGGAAATGCTGGCAATATCTGGTGATGGATCGACAGAGGAAGATAACTTCAACATAGGCTGGTGCATGAATATTTGATATAATAACCCAAATTAGAGACGGAAACCATCGCAAATAGTTTAAATTAATTTTTACACATGTTCACCCCACCACTATCTTGATAACAACATTTAGCATTATAATTCTGTTGTCATCTACTCATTCTCGTAAAACATCATACATAATTATGATGACGCTCCCTCTGTCAGTTTATATTGAGTTCAGATTACTTCCCCCCACTCCTTCCCGGACATCCAAGAGCCATAACTTTTCTTGCCATCCACTCATCCTCTCGAAAATACGATACCCAGTATGATAATTTTCTTTCGATCGGTGTAGGAATTCTGGTTACAATAACAAACGACTGCCAAACGGACGAAAATGATCAATCACAATGTATTAAAAAAATTTAAAAAAATACTGCTGTAAAAAACGTTTATTGACATTTAATTTGTCACAGGATATCATTTTTTTTTAGAGAGACTAACAATTATAATTATGAAAATTATAAAGGAAGATAAAACATTGCTTTTCGCTTATGTGTTTGGTATTTCAAACAAGGAAGAGCATGAATCGATATATGCAACTTCACCAATATCGCGTACATTTTCTAATGCAGGTGCAGACATAGTCGCCTTTTCTTAATGTTACTGCATACGGCCTTTCTTCTATAACCACGAACTAATGCAGAACCGTAGGGACGGAATGATTGGAGAGTATCAATTAAATATATTGAGGGATTCAGGGGATTAAGGTCGACTAACATATATAGTAACTCTTTGCTTGAGACTGGCAAAGAAACGAAATAAAAGAAATATAATAAGTCGGAACGAGCTAAAAGTTATACAATATAGTGATATTTTCATCATGGTCAGCAATATGCCCAAATTGCGTGGCATGTTGCCTCTGGCAGACAAGCGAACAAGTATCACCCAATATACCCTCAGCTTCTTGAGCTGGGAACTTTTTGTGTCAAAGATTTTTTTTTGTTTTTTTTTTAAATTGTAATAAGTCGATACTGATAAATCAAGAATGCATAGAAAAGTCTAATAAGCTTCTAATTGGATAAAATAAATTTTAAATAAAGGGATATTTTAAACATTTTTTTAAAGACAATCATCTACAACATTAGCCTCAATGTTCAATCTGCCTTGCCAGACGAGTTAAAAAAATAATGTATAAGGGATGAAAATAATTCCGGACTAATATACGAGTTATTAGATGATAATTAGTCAAATCTTTGCTTGCGCCATCTCTTAAGAATCACAGGAAGCATGTATGTATGCATGTATGTATGTATGTATGTATGTATGTATGTATGTATGTATGTATAACTTCCAAGATATGATTCAGGAACAAGATGTGACGCGTGATGATAGCGGTTCTGGTAAATACTCAATTGCCACACTAATAAGCATGACGCGCTAATAGGCATGATGCATTAATAGGACGACGTAGTATAAATCGTGTCAACTTTCATCATTACCTGTAGCTTTTGAGTTATGGGATTGGACATTAAACATTCACGTTGAACTGACGACGCCAAAGACAAAATGTGTTCGCTTGGCTGTACATTTCTTTCGCTGTTTCAAGTGATTCGAACAGGTTTCAGCATAAATTAAGACATTTCGATTTTAATTTCCAATTTAAATTATTTCAGTCGTTTTGTATCATGAATGTATTACGAGACTTTAGATGTATACCGAGACAGCTTCTAATTATCTGTAAAAATAGTTGTATCAGTTATAAGGCATACCTAGATAGAACAGTGCCACTATAAAGTTTGTTAATCACAATGTTTGCAGTTTAAAGGATTTGTTGTAAAAGATGTGTTTTAATGTAAATAAGAACATCAACCAGTGGGAATAGTATATTAGGGTATCAATTGGATCATTATGTCCAGATGAAATCTTGTGCAATATCCAACTGGAATTTCTAAATCCCCTGTAATGCCACCAAATATATATATATATATATATATATATATATATATATATATATATATATATATATATATATATATATATATATATATATGGTTCTTAGAAACCACACATGTTAGTTACGGATATGAATGTTTACGCTTTTTTTAAGAGGACATGTAAAAAATGTATACAATGTAGCGTTGCTGGAGATCGACCCATTGGGAAAGGATATTTTGGAATGTCAGGGAGCATCTCAAAATACTCTCTCTCTCTCTCTCTCTCTCTCTCTCTCTCTCTCTCTCTCTCTCTCTCTCTCTCTCTCTCTCCAAAGAAACTTACAAACACTTACAAACACTGTGTGCTTACACTTGTCAGAGAGTTGCGGTGAAGTTACCTACAAATATAAGAGAAACTTGAAGAAAAAAAAAAGTATGTAATGTTCGTTAGTAAAACATATACGAAAGTTGTACGCAAAAATCTCAGGAAAATCTTTGGCGTATGTTGTTTTATGAAATTAATAATGGTTCATTTACTTCTTCTGGCGCCAGTCTCCCATGTATTTACAATTAGGTGATTTCACATGACTGGACTAAATGCAACAACTGATCCCATTGGTACGTGTTTGGCATGTAAGGGACATTTACTGGTCATTGTTTAGTTTAGTTTCAAATCACTCCAAACTGTGTTTGGTAAATTATTGGCAAAATATTCTACCTTCTCAACTATCTTTTTTAAAAATCGATATCGGTATTTTCCTCTACATCTGTAATTTCAACTTTCTTCTGAAAAGTGATTGGTTCGTGTCGATGCAAACTTAAAAGTATGAAAAAGTGCAATCTTCACGAAGAATGTAACTTTCTTTACGAAAAAAATAAATAAATAAACTGCAAATATAAGTCGATACATACTTTTTCAGAGAAAGTATCTTTTTCACGAGAAAAGTGCAATTTCGTGAAGAATTGCCTTATTTAATGAAACAAACCGTAAACTTTGAAGAAAACGGTGCAGACTTCTTGAAAATCTATTTTCTTCATGAAAAAAGTAAGAATTTTCTTTAAGACCAGTGATTTTTCTTGTGTGCATATAGAGGACTCCTCATAAGAAGTTCTTCATGAAAATCTTTTTATGTTGTTTTATATATTCGGCAATGATGCACACGTTTATTGTGAAAGGTGTGATCAGTTTTCTTACGAAGAAAGTAAGTTTCTTCGTGCAAACTTTTATTCGCGAAAAATCATTACTATGCACTGATATTACAAAATGGTGCAAGATTTTCCTTTCTAGGGAAATAAAACTCCACACTTATCTTCGATAATGATATAGCAGGAGTTCGGAACTTCAGGCTTGTGAAAAAGTTCACATGGAAGTTGTGAATTTATGACGTGTAAATAATGTTCTACCTTGTTCTGTTAAAGTTCGTTGTGTTAAGAGAAAGATTCACTTCACAAAATAAGTGATGCCTAAATATTTAAATTAGTTTACGACCTTCAAATTATAGTCCCATATTTAAATTCTAAATTTTGTTAAAAGTTCTTACTTCTAATCTTTTCAACGTGGACTAAGAGTTTGCAAATAACATGATGATGTTGCTAGTGTACTTTCTTTTAAAGGCTTCATAAGAATAATCACATGACCTTGGCACTCAATTCCACTGTATATTTTTGTTTTATACTGTAAAGTAGCCTAATTTTCCATTAAATGCAAGCTTTAAAACATACAGCTGTATATAATCTGTTTTCCGTTACGTTTGTGTGACGTTTTCACATTTGTATTTTTGCCAGGCAGTGCTGTAGTAGACGGAGTTTGTGTGGTACATTAGAAGACGCGCGCTCCTCAGAACTCAAACACTTCCAGATTATATCGCTACCGTTAGTCTGTTTTTCCCCATGTGTCATCTAAGCTTTAGTACACAACACGTTGTAGGGAATTCAACCTACTTTTCTTGTCACAGATTAAATCCAAAACGCGCTTCAGTGTAACGTCAGCAGTATTTTATATTGTGATGGATGTCGCGCGCTACCTTTTAACATCATCAGCCTTGTGATCTAACACTGCAAGCAAATAATTCCGTATCTTTTCCTCTTACATTTTGCCCAGATCTTCACATTCTAAAAAAAAAAATCATTGCGAAGAAAAGACCGCAACAAGTACAGTCTAAATTGAGTGTGATGCAGCTATTACAGCGTATTGATTTCTCCATGTTGCATGTTTCCGCCAGCGTTCTTGGCAATGTTGATATTATAACCCAAGCGAGTAACCCAATGTGATATATACCTAGCAGACGATACAATCAAATACTGGTTAAATGAAAGAAGAAGTTTACTGACAGGGATTTTCATTGAAAATACTCGGGTAATATATACATTTAGGGATGCGACGAAATGTTGAGTATGGCAGGGAATTATTAGAAGGATTATTTATTATTATTATAGTTATTATTATTTTTATTATTTAGTGAAGTTAGTTAATCGCCCCTCCCCTTTCCGTTTGTATGGCCAGCGCTAATATAGTTAAACAACTTTTCCAAGAATGAAAGAAATGTCAGTAATTGTTATTAAATTAAATGCTTCATATTTTTGACAGAAAAAGTGTACGGACAGCTTCTTTCTTTTTTGCAATTTAAAAAAAAAAATCAAAATTGTGTTAGTGATCCGTTTAGTGTACTGAGTAGTCTATATAATTTTATCATGGTTTTGTTGAAAATGGAATTTAAATTGACTGTGACACCCTGTGTTTGATTTGATGGACAATAAGGCTCGTTTTCTTTAATTTCTGCCTATTAAAATCAACAGGCAGTATTAACAGGTAGTCTCTCGCACATTTCCTTGTTTTGAATCAAAACCCGATGTTTTTTCCCCTATTTTTTGAGTATGTCCCCGTTCTGTACACAATAACTACGTGGTAATCGGATGACGACCATTACTGTATAGCTTTCAAGCAATGACCCATGGGCTATGTTACTTAATGTAAGGATGGACCCCAGAGCCGATTTCGGTTGCATGCATTAATTTGTCTTGTTATACCTAGCAAGCTTATACATGGCTATAAGGCCGAGATCACACTAGTTTCCATGTTATGACGCAGGGACAAGAATGGAAGAATGGACCTTATGATAAAATTTATTTGCATGTATAATTTTTGGTTCTCATGCCAATAAGTATATAGACACATGTGCTAAGTCCCTGGGTATAGGATGATCGCCGAGGTGGAGGGGAGGGGGGTAGGCAGGATGGTGGCCGTGTCAAAGTAAGCTGCATATTTTAATTTGTTTTTTCTTGCCTACTATAAGTGTATATATGGTTATAGGGTGTATATCTCAAGTTGTGACTCGGGGGCTATGTCCCTGTGACATAAGGATGGACTCAGACGTCAAAGTCAGTTGCTGGCATAACTTTATTTCTTTATGTGCAGTAAGTGTATATGTGGCTACAAGGTGGGGACCTCAATGGTTTCCAAATTATGAACCAGGAGGTAATCACCTGGGGTAGGGATGTACGCCAGGGTCAATGTTAGTTGCATATATAAATTTGTCTTTTCATGCCTAGTAAGTGTGTATATAGGATATAGAATGGAAATTTATATGATATAACCGAGGGACTTGGTTCTTTGGGCTTGGATAGACACAGGGTCCAAGTCTGATATGTTTTGACACGTGATGCATACAACTCAGGACTTATTTCAAATATATGTAACATCATCCCTATCCCGTAGAATCGTGATCTAACCTCTCAAAATATCAGCACAATCAACATCCATAGAACTAGTATAGACCCAATTTTTGTCCGTATTTATTTATCGCAACATCTTTTCAAAATGATATAGAGACAATAGTAGTTTATGTTTAGCTTTAACGGTGTTGGAGGAGTTTATGTGCATTGGACATGTATGACTGTACGTATGTATGTCACAATATCCTTTGAAATGACAGATGGACAATAGCAGTTTCCACACAGAACCTGCCAACACACTATTATTTATATCTTCAGCTTACTAAAATACTGTAGAGAACTACAATAGTGTGTTTACTGGTTCTATGTGATGTCTGCTGTAAATCCCTCTTGTAATAATAATAATAATAATGACCATGATGATGATGACGATGATGAAAACATCACGATTGTAATGGTCAGATAGCTTAAAGTGATAACCTGACAACAGTAGACTATTATTTAAGGTCAGCAATATTATTAAATTGATATGTATTAATGTTTATATTATGCAAATGTATTAAGTTATTTAGTATTTTAATATAAGTATACATTTAGCATTTTCGTGTAGATGATATTAATGTTGATATCAATTTATATCCACAGCCAACTACATCACAACAACCTTTGAAACAACTATCACAACAACCTTTGAAATGATAGAGGGATAATAGCAGTTTCCATATAAAACCTGTCAACACACTATTATTGATATCTTCAGCTTACTAAAATACTGTAAAGAACACTAATAGTGTGCTTACTGGTTCTATTTGACGTCTGCTGTAAATCCCAGTTGTAATAATAATATTATTAATAATAAAATGATGATGCTGATAACACCACGATTGTAATGATCAGATAGTTAAAGTGATTACAGTAGAATATTGTTCATGGTCAGAAATATAACTATATTCATATTTATCACTGTTTATTTTATGTAAATATATAAGTTATTAAGTATTTTAATATAAGTAGACGTGTTTAGTATTTTCGTGTAGATGTTTATTAATGTTGATATCAATTTATTTTCACAGCCAACAATGTCCCCGTCTACAGAGGTATTGTAGTGTGTGGAGACAATATAATCGTCATAGACAGCGATGCGTATCAAGTCCGGCTTCACAGACTCCAGGATGGAAAGTTACTGTGTAGACACCGACTGGAGTCAGAGCCACGTGCCATCTGTGTAATCAACGACATGGAAATAGCTGTGATTCTGGATGAAGGTCAAATACAAATCATGGCGGTTGAATCTAGAGACAAGATGGCTACAATAACATCAACCAGGAATTTACAGGTACAGGGAGGATTCGATAGATATGGTGGAGTTGTAAAATTCGAGGAAAATCTTGTTGTTTGTGGTGTTAAAAAGAACACAATCTGCTGGTGCGTTGTGTCACTTAACGATGGACGCGTTGACGCAATTCACCAGGTCTGTAAAGTGTCCAACTACAACTACAACAGTCAGATAACCACAAAAGAAAACATGATTTACATCTCGTGTCTTGCTGGTCTTTACTCCCCTGATTCCGGTGTCTATGGATTTGACATTTTGAATCCCAGTCAACCTAAATATACATACAAACATGAAGATCTGTGTTGGCCTGGACCCATCGCTATAAATCAAGATGGTTTTATTTACGTATGTAATTATTACTATATTCATCAACTTACATCACAATGTCAACTCGTGTCCATTTACAGACCGGGAATACCAGAGGATCTCACTGCCATATTCTGGGACCATCCACATGGACATCTCTATGTCACATGCTGGATGAGTAATGTCATCACTAGATTCAAAGCAGAGTATCCAGGTAATTCATATTTCTTATATTTTATTGACATAAAACTTTAATGACATCACAAATAAAACTACAAACTTCATTTATTGACAATTCTCAAAGATTTCATTTCACATTTAGAAAACAAAATGTCAACATGAGTTTCGTCATGTATAGCCGCCTTTATTAATCTCAATTTAAATATTAATAAAATAGTATTTATTGTTATATAATTTAATATTAATATAGTTTTATCTAAGTATGTTCATTTCCTTATTGCTAAGTGTTCTGCATTTTATTTATAATCACAAAACTTACAGACGAAAATTATTAATGGCTATGGATGTACCACGTCGACGACGACGGGGTCAAGAATCCATTACGAGTGCAATGTAGTACAAATAATTGTCTACTAGGGGGCGCTTTCATTAATACATTGTAGCGCGTGACATTCAATCCGGTTCATACTAGATCACACACCTATTGGAAGCCTTGTCTAAACAATGTCTGCGTTCTTCCAAAGTAGGGGTGGTTCAATGATCAAATTATAATCAATATTTATCAACGAGGAAATGAAATAAACTGAATTTATTATATACTTCAGTGTGAAATAGATAAAATAATAGATACAATTTTCGGTGAAATAATTTTCATATTTTTTCGTACCTATATTCACATGTAAACAAAATATATCGTGTGAAATTAGATTTCTTGTCATGCCATGCGACTCTTGATTGTGTATGTGTGAAAGTATGCCTGCAGCTAGACAAAAAAAAAAAAAAGTAGTCATCTCAATATTTTAATTATTATTGGAAGCCTTGTCTACAAAATGTCCGCACTCATTGAACGCTGAGTTTGTAGTATGTGCATCTTAGAGGTGGTTCAATAATCAAATTATAATCAATATTTATCTACGAAGAAATTAAATAAACTGAATTTATTATATACTCCAGTGTGAAATTTATAAAATTGTAGGTGAAATAATTTTACTAATTTTTCATTCCTATATTCACATGTAAACGAAATACATTGTGTGAAATTAGATTTCTTATCATGCCATGGGAAGCTTGATTGTGTCTGTGTTTATGTATACCTGCAGCAAGAAAAACGAGCACTTTGTGAGCTACAACAAATAAATGGAAACTGCATTACCTTTTAGACACGGAATTTTATATATATATATTTTTTTTTTTTCGAAGAAAATTTACTCGACACCGTTCGTGTCTCTATGAAGTTATTTCCCCTTAACATCATGACAACAATGATAAACCCGTTGGGATGCATTGATTTGGACTTTCTTGTGGTCAAGTAGAGTCAAGTAGTTTACAAAATGTAATTTACTGCAACAGATTAAGTCATCCCAATTCTACCGCTCTAAAATCACTGATATGATCAGCAATTGAAAGTGAGGGGAATTCCCGAAAATGTGTTGGTGGGTGGTGGAGTTCTGAAGAGTGAGTTTAAACTTTTAACGTTCGATTCAGGAGCAATTTTGGTATATATAATAAAAAGAACATTTTCTTTTCCTGTGTAAATACCTGATATGTTTCATCTTGTGGTACAAAACAAGGGAGTAATCACAATTTAAAGGTACGTGCATTAACATTCTAAAAGATGTGATAAACGATACCTGTAACTGCAAATAATTGGTACAAAACGCCTACGTGACCCGCATAATTTGAACTTCAGCCATTTACATAATGGGGATCGCGTCAAAATTGTTCAGCAATAGCACACACGACCCTTTACATATCTGAATTGATTCGACTCAATATATTTTGTGCATGATTACAAATACACACAAAATCTTATATTGTTAGGTAGCTTCATCGTTTGATTTAAGGATGATATTAGAAGCTTGGCCATTATACTATGTATTTTTACCTTATTACCTTAAATGAACACAAATGCAACAATACATTGCAATAAATTCTGACTGTAAGGAGTGCCGATAAAAAATTATAGTCATATTCTAGTCATATGGCCTAAAATATTTGGTGCAATGACTACAGTTGAAACATAAATGTTAAATTAACACGTACATCTTCTCTTAACATCTCAGCATTGATATATATGCTGACATCTCACAGTTTCTTAATTCGCAGAAAGAACTGTAGGAATGATAGCAGAAATAAATAACAAAATAAACACCTTCAGTTACAGCATACCTGCTATCTGGAAAGAAATGCTATATAGTGAAATGATGTTATCTAGGTTAATATACAGTGGAATTGGAGACTGAATCTATTATTTTTTTTTAACTGTCCGGGTTTTTTCATTGCTGGGCTTTGCTAACTGTATAAACTTTGTACTTCCATACAACTGCTGTATTTAAAAATGTCACATGAAATTAACATTTTATTATTTGTATTCATCAATAAATGAAAATATTGCAAAATGAAAAAGCCTTTGCACTAATTTGATTTCCCTAATTCTGATCTTTTACGTATATCAATCATCTTGACTGTCTTAAAAATGATGTCGTTACTACTCTCCCTGAAGTAGTAACATGGGGTTTTCCCCAAAAGACAATTTTCCACCTCTAGCATGGAGACATGGGGTTTTCACCAAAATGCTTCGAATGATGTCTATACATTGTCCTAAATGAAAATGGTGCCAAGCTGACATATAATATGTGTACCACAGTAGCTAATTAGAAATTCTTGTTATTGTTAAAGAATATCATAGATTGTTTCAAAACTCGGCGTTTAAAACAAAATAATGGTCTCATCTTGAATTCCTGGAAGTTCTTTTCAACCAGTATAACATCAATCTCTTCGAGGAACTCATTTTATTGCTGCCTATTGACAACACCTTCAGTTAATCCATTTGATAATTAAGGTCAGCAAAGCGACTTCATGGCTTGAGAGTTAACAATTCAGTCACCAGTTTCTTAGTACAAATAAAACATAAGTTCACATTTCAGCTGAAATTGTTGTTTATGTCAGCTTTAAAGGAAAACACTTTGTTGGTGTCTGGATAAATTTTGGTACTATTTATAATTATTGCAACTTTTGAAAAATGTGTTTCCTATTGCACTGGTTTCAAAAGTAGGGTCGGCAGGTATTTTTTTGTTTAAACATTATATATAAATCAAATAATATTTCAAGTGCTTCAAAGTACTGGGCCAAACCGGCACAATTAGATGCACAAATCAATTTTGACGATGTCAATTTTTTTTTTTTACCATGTTAGGAAAAAGTGCTAGGCAATGAGAAACCTGGACTGTTGGCCGACCGGAAACAAACATATTTCTTATTTTTGGCTTTAAGGTGGAATATAATATAAATAGTAATAAATTGATGAACAGTTTTACATGTAATTCAATTGGTATTTTGTTTGAAATTCATTTAAAAGTGGTTCAAGTGTTGCATTTGATTTAGCTTGACCTTTCTAGTTGCTGTTCATGCTGGATAACAAATTTTTTTCATGTCTATTGTTACATATGGTAAACCTTAAAACAGACCAACAAACCAAAATACAGGATATTTAAACTTTACAGATGGACTTGAACCACACACACATTACCTTCAAATAGGTCACTATGACCCTCATGTTAAAGTTTTGATCCCATTTATATTTCTAAACATTTTTATTGGATATGAAATTTTGATTTAGTATTGTATTTGAAAGAAACATGAATAA
Organism: Margaritifera margaritifera; assembly: GCA_029931535.1. Taxonomy (NCBI): domain Eukaryota; kingdom Metazoa; phylum Mollusca; class Bivalvia; order Unionida; family Margaritiferidae; genus Margaritifera; species Margaritifera margaritifera. The sequence goes on along the minus strand of JAQPZY010001437.1, from coordinate 1,792,492 downwards.
AATTATGACCATATAAAAGACACTTGTTAACAAATGTTCTTGTTCCCAGACTGAAATCTCACTGACATATTTTACTGTAGTCTTTAGTTTGTACAGATTTTAATAAATATCTCATTCAAATTCAATGTCATGGTGGTATTGCTAAAGCAGGGACAAATTTTTTTTGCTGTAGGAGATCATAAAGCTCCAGAAGCCCTAATGCATGATGAAAGAAAACAACCTGTCATTGAGGAGACACACATACAGATAGGACAAGGAATTGTAAGTACTCCATATCTAATTCATGTATCACCTATAGTTTACCACCCTGTATACCAGTAGTTCACTTGCAGTATGATGCATATCACAATACACAACTTTGTGATATGGATTGATGATATACATTTAATGCTATTCAAGCATTTTTACCGATAAATCAGGGTCTATTCTAGAACAGAAAAATTAGCAGTCAGTTTTCCACCTCTATTTGAAAGACGGGCTGGGAGACATTTTCTAAATATAACGGGAAGTAAATGAAGACATAAAGGTAGAGCTTGAAAATAATATGCATGATTGTAGTGCATTTGATTGATTTTTCAGCATGATTTTTGAGGTCTACTGGTCATAGACCATAAGATCTTATGTGACGGCCTGTTGTCCGGTCATCTGATGTATGTCCATCCATTAGCACAAGTTCGTTATTCCTACTCCTAAACTTCTTGTAGGTTTGCCATGAAACTTTAAAGACACGTTCATCACAAGGTCTACATCCTAAATGAAAATTGTGCCACTTGGACATCCAATATGGCCAGCACAGTGGCCATCTTGAAAAATCTTGTTATTGCTACTCCTTGTGAAGGGATGATCATATCAACATGGGAATTTCACTTAAAGACTTCTTATGATGTATAGTTGGTCCTAAATCCAATATAGCCATCTTGGGAGTCGTCATCAAAATCATGTTATTGTTTTTCCTTCTAAACAGAAAGTCATATCGACTAGTTTGAGTTTCCTCTGACCTTTCCCACTTCATTTTGGATATTTTGAAATTTATGTTGAGGTGTGGGGTCAGAGTGCATTGCCTATATTGAAAAGTAGGAATTCACTTAAACTGCGTGGCATTGGCATAGGGTAGCTGCTTACTACTAAGCCTAGCAAACTTAAATGACCTTACATTGATCCATACTTGCAAGAAATTGATTGGAAGATGATCCATCTGCTCAGAAATTGCAAATATAACATTTAGTATGTTTTTAATTTGTTAAGAGATGAGATGAAACAACAATGTTGACGAAATTTTACCCGGTATTCTATTCTGGTATATTCTATTCAATTTTTGATTAGTTGTAATTTGGAAATTACAACAAAAATAATGTGAAAAACAACTGTCCATGAATTTGATGGTTATAAAATTTGAGAGAGATAGAAAAATTTGAGTCGAGTAGATGAATAGATACTCACAGACTGTATGGGTGTATATATAACTTTGAACAGGTGCTGATCAGACCTCCAATATGGCTGCCTGGGGAACCATTTTAAAAACCCTGTTATTGCTGCTCCTAAATGGAAAGTCATATTGACATAGGTTTACACCAAAAGATTTCTTATGATGAGTTGGTTCTAAATAAAAATGGTGCCATTCTTAAATCCAGTATGGCTGCCAAATGGTCTTTCTTTGGGTTCCTGTAAATTACTTTTGGTCAGAAGAGCAGCAGTTTTGGAATGACACTTGTTTTGGAACTGTAAGGCAAATTTAAAACAAAACACCAGAGATGGAGTTATATGTAGGTAAAATGTGATTTCAGCTCTTATCTGTCTTCATTTGTTTATGTATTGTAACCTCACTGATCTGGAAAATTAGTCAGGATTTTCAGATTTTCCAGACCCTGAAGCTACAAGGGGTTTGAATGACTCTAGCGATATGGATGAAAAAGATAAAATTCATGGCAGATTTGTTCTGTATCTTCTCATATTTATTTTGTCAGGAAGATATGAAGAGAAGTATTCTCTTTGCAATCTACAAATTCAGTCATAAACACAGAAATATAATTCCAAATATATTATTTGTTTCTCGACTATTTCAACGGTTAGTTTCAGGAATTCCTATTTCAAACAATGACTCAGACCATTATTAGATCGTTAATAATGTGGTTAAATTTAATACTTTTAAATAATTTGTTTCATTTTAAGTTAAAGTATCTAAACCCGAATTCACAGGTAAAGTTCGTCTACTTATGTAATGAGAAATTTGTAATTCAAATTCTTGGTTCCAAAATTTACAGACTACAAAAGTTTTTACAGCAAAATTTCATAGATGAAATTTCCTTTTTAGATTTTTAGCTTTTCTGCCTCCTTATTGTGGACACCTCACAGCCATGTCCCAGCACATAAAGCTGGCTGGAGCTTTAGGGATGCCCCCTCATGTTTTCTAAAATTAAAGACTTTTGTGTTTGTTTATCCCTGTCCTCCCTTTTTGATGGTTGGGTATTTTTTCCCTAATTTGGAAAACAGAATTTTGAATTTAGGTTTTTCTTTGTTTTATGTTATTTTCCTTATTCTCTTTTGTTATTTGGCTATTCCAACATAGGTTTCTAGGTTCATATACACTTCCCTTCAGGCATGATCCTGTTGGGCTGCTTTCCTCGTCTTTTTCCCTTTTAAATCAACAAGTGACCTTTTGCGTTGAAAATCTGTTAAGTTTTGTTACTATTGTCCCCTTGATGTGGTTGTTGTGGAGTTGCATTTGTTGTATGTACTTTACTCCTGTGTTCTTGTAGGGGATGGGCTTGTCTCAGTCAAATCTTGTTATAGGTTTTTTTGAGTCTCTTTCTTTCTATTTCCTATTTTTTTTTGTTAAAAAAAAATACATTTATGTGTGTTGTATAGTGTTAATGTGTGGATGGTTTTATTTTTATTATTTAAATTTTTATTATAATTTATGTTTTCCCTAATCTGCTTTTTTAATATACAGTTTATCTTGATATTCTGAGATAGATTGAAATGATTCGTTGTGCAGAAATGAATGAAAACATGGTTAAAGATGTATGTCTTTCAAGCTTGATATCTTGAAATGGATTTTTTATAAGGTATGTTTAGATAACTGATGAACTCCTCCATCCCATATCAAATGTATTATTTTTTCTATTTCAAATAGTTGATGGTTATCAAAGCCTGTGGTATTAAGTTCATACCATATTGAGCCATATAAATATGATTTTGCTATCTGTACAATATCTTGTTTTCCAGGTGTCTGTGCTTCTTTTTGGGGTGGGGGTGGGGTGTGGTGGAGTACAGTTTGAACATTAATTTCTTTGTAGTTGTAACTATAAGATATTCCTAATGCTTTCTCCTGTTGATTTTATACGTGCTGGTGGGAGTTCAAGATGATTCCATCTCCATTTTCCTATTAATAATATTTCTATGTTAAAGTGGTTTATTTGTGATTCAGATGCCTTACCAAATTGACTTTATTCTTTCATTAATTCTGAAGATGATGGAGTGTCTTGTACAAAATGAGCAGAATCATCTGCATGTTGTGTCATTTTTATTTCATCTTCCATATTGAAGATTGAATTCCTCATATTTTTTTTAATTATTTCTTATTCTAAGGCTTAGTTTCTATCCTATCTCATATAGTAACATTGTGAGCGTACATTCCTATTACCTCTCTCAATTTTCTGAAATTTTGGACCTCACGCTACAACCTGTACTCTACTAGCACAATCTTTTAAAAGTCCGAAATTTGAATGGAAAGTTGGCACGTGTAAGTATTCTGGTAAACAAAGCATTGATTGGTTGGAATTCCAATTGATTGGCCAATCCGAAACGACCTGCCGTGGGAACATGACCTTGTGACATGATCACAAACGCAACACTGTGATTCAAATTACCTAAATTCATACAATAATTGGAGATATTATCTGTAATGACAGACTTACCCAAATATATGGATGTAACCTTTGGCAGTTTGTGCAGGTAATTTTATTTGACAATCTTGCATTGTTGTACAAAATACGCAAAAGGGTAACGAGCATTTCGATGTACCAGGGGTCATCTCAAACTGTGTGCGTATACTATAATAACAACGAGGTGCGACTTAAATCAGCTGATCGGACGATACACAAAGAAGTGTGTGTGTGTGTATATGTATATATATATATATATATATATATATATATATATATATATATATATATATTGAATAAGAGCACAAGTGAAAATACTTCAACAATGATTTAGTTAAATAATAATAATAATAAACTTTATTTTATGAGGGTTCCATTCTGAATCGTACACCAGCTTCGGTCTTCAAAAGTATTTACCTAGGCCAGATACTATCTAGCTGAGGATTATTTAATCTCTTTATACCTTACAGAATTTCAAACCAAACCTTGATCTGTCTACGCATACTTTTTTAATTTGGAAAAATACAGTTGTTAACGGCGAGTGCAATGTTAAAGAAAATGCTATTTATAGTACAAGCACAGCCTAATACACGTTGTAAGGTGCATGGTTGCGACGCGGATCCACGAGGAGGTAAAACTAAAAGCCGGTACATTTATTCTGTATAAAACGTGCACAATACCATCCGCTATAAACAGTAAAATTAAAATAAAGGCCACGAAACTACAGTGAAAAAATTATTTGAATCATGAAATGTAATGCAAGTAGAATGTAGACACCATATTTTTTTTAATTATATGCCACACATTCCAAAATAACGAAGTCTGAATAAAAATAGCATTATACTATTTTTGTAAAAATCATAAGTATCTTTAAAATAGCAAGTAATTTAGACATTATTATTATTATAGAAGACCAAAAAAGCCCCATATACACATGCATGCAGAATAAGACAATTAAAATATTCAGATTATTATATATATAGATACATTACTCAATAGACTGAGAGAGAGACAAAGGGAAAGAGAAATTTAAAAGTATACACTGGTGAATGGATACACATTTATTATAATAGATTCAATGTCTTTTGATACAGAATATATGTTTATTATGAAATAATACTGAAACGAAAAAGTCTGTAGTGAATATACATTTAGAGTGTACATTGTTCTTACGTTGTATAAGAAACCCACATGATTAAAACCAAATATTTACATTGGCTATCTATTTGTATTAATTCCCAAAGTTGGTTTTTCAGTTCAAAATATGTAAACAAAGTCATCACATGATCAGCGGCACTATCTTTAGCATATAATAGAAAATTCAAGGCCAAAATGTCTGACACAAAAAAGGCATTAGTGAAAACATAGATTTTCATTATGATTTTTTAAAATTACATGAAATTACCTTTTTAAATCTCATCTGTTTAATTATACTATATAATTAAATTCTGTCGCTCTTTAAGAATGCTGGTGACACAGCTGATGACATCATTATCTTGCAACAAGCGGGTTAGATTGCGAGAAACATGGCACATGATTGAAGGAGGCGAACGACAACTGGCTGTTGGACGATATAATATACTATTCTCCCTAGTGGCGCTCAGGGTAGATTAAGAATACAGTGTATATAATATGTATTAACAGACTAAATCGGAGAGCATGTATTTCAATATATAATATGACGACTGCCCTACAATGATTAAATTTTTTTTTTTTTAACACATTTAGATTTGTTTCTGATCTAATTGTTATGGGGAGTGTCAGAACTAAAAGATTATTGCAGTAATTTCAAGGAATCAGATATAAATGTTTGTACTTTAAGTGATGTAGTTAGTAAGTAATAAATTCATAGCAAATTCAACGCAGTTGGCCCTAATGCTGTCTTTTTCTGTATAAAAAAAAATAGAGAAAATGCTTTGTAAGATGTTACAATGGCTACTTGTTCTCTCTGTTTTTGTTATCTTTTCTCTGATTGTTTGACATGGCATTCTTGTTTGTTATTTCCCAAGGCATATCAATGATGATAGACTTGTGCTACTGGATGGACAATGACAGACAACAGGCCATCCTATAAGCTAACTAATAGAGCTAAAATAAAAAAACATATAAATTACAAATTTAAAAGACGACAGTGGAGTGCCACTGGTGTTCTGGAGAATATTGACATTATGAATCGTACAAAAAACTTCTTTCATTTACAGTTGATGTCTGAATATAAAAAACAATAATAATAATAATAATAATAATAAAATCAAGAACAAGGACAAATGTTCATGATAACCAATTGCCCTTAGTATGGTACCCTGCTTGTGCAATAATAATAATAATTAACAAAAATAACAAAAAGCAACAGCAACAAATGTTCATGATATGGTACCCTACTTGTATAATAATAATAATAATAATAATTAATAATAATAACAAAAAGCAGCAACAACAACAAATGTTCATGATATGGTACCCTGCTTGTGTAATAATAATAATAATACATGTAAAATAATAATAATAACAAAAAGCAACAACAACAACAAATGTTCATGATATGGTACCCTGCTTTGTAATAATAATAATAAGAAGAAGAATAATAAGAAATAATAATAATAACAAAAAGCAACAACAAATGTTCATAATATAGTACCCAGCTCGTGCAATAATAATAATAATAATAATAACAAAAAGCAACAACAACAAATGTTCATGATATGGTACCCTGCTTGTGTAATAATAATAATAATAATAAAAATAATAATAATAACAAAAGCAACAACAGCAAATGTACATCATATGGTAACCTGCTTGTGTAATAATAATAATAATAATAATAATTAATAATAATAACAAAAAGCAACAACAACAAATTTTCATGATATGGTACCCAGCTTGTGTAATAATAAGAAGAAGAAGAAGAAAAGCAACAACAATAATTGTTCCTGATATGGTACCCTGCTTGTGTAATAATAATAATAATCATAATAATAATAATAATAATAATTATTATAACAAAAAGCAACAACAACAACAAATGTTCATGATATAGTACCCTGCTTGTGTAATAATAATAATAATAATTAACAACAATGAGGATGATAATACTTGATTATAACAATATATATGACAAGGTGATAATGGTTCCAAACTTTTTCTCATTTGCTTACTTGAATCTCTTTTGTTTATTAATTTCAATGCAATTAGCTCCCATTTCTTCTGTATAATTTAGCCAGTGGTGTGTTAAAAGTGCTGTTAAAACCAACAAAACAAACAAATTATTAACTTTCCATTTCAAGAAGGACTCTAAGTGCAATCTATTTCAGACATAAGGCATACAACATGTACAGTAAAATCCCTAGTAACTGCTACCTTCAAACAACAGCTAAAAATGGTCAAATTTACTTTGTCTTGATTATTATTAGTTATAGTGTATTATTATTAAATGAGTATGAGAAAAGAATAAGACAGGGAGGATGGCAATAATAATAATAATAATAATTAATATTTCTTATTAGCATTATTATCAACGTCTCACTTTAAAAAAAAGTCTAGGGATACTGTGTTAAAGTCCATTGTACCATACATATGGTTATATATATATATATATATATATATATATATATATATATATATATATATATATATATATATATATATATATATATATATATATATATGCAATGTCCTTGGTCCAACATTCTCTGCCCATGGTCATATATGTGTAATGTCCTTTATCCAACATTCTCTGCCCATGGTTATATATGTGTAATGTCCTTTATCCATCATTCCATGCCTATGGTTATATATGTGTAATGCCCTTGGTCCATCATTCCAGGCCTATGATTATATATGTGTAATGTCCTTTATCCATCATTCCAGGCCTATGGTTATATATGTGTAATGTCCTTGGTCCATCATTCCAGGCCTATGGTTATATATGTGTAATGCCCTTGGTCCATCATTCCATGTCTATGGTCATATATGTGTAATGCCCTTTATCCATCATTCCAGGCCTGTGGTTATATATGTGTAATGCCCTTTGTCCATCATTCCAGGCCTATGGTTATATATGTGTAATGCCCTTTGTCCATCATTCCAGGCCTATGGTTATATATGTGTAATGTCCTTTGTCCATCATTCCAGGCCTATGGTTATATATGTGTAATGCCCTTTGTCCATCATTCCAGGCCTATGATTATATATGTGTAATGTCCTTTGTCCATCATTCCAGGCCTGTGGTTATATATGTGTAATGTCCTTTGTCCATCATTCCAGGCCTATGGTTATATATGTGTAATGCCCTTTGTCCATCATTCCATGCCTATGGTTATATATATGTAATGTCCTTTGTCCATCATTCCATGCCTATGGTTATATATGTGTAATTCCCTTTGTCCATCATTCCAAGCCTATGGTTATATATATGTAATGCCCTTGGTCCATCATTCCAGGCCTATGGTTATATATGTGTAATTCCCTTTGTCTATCATTCCAGGCCTATGGTTATATATGTGTAATTCCCTTTGTCTATCATTCCAGGCCTATGGTTATATATGTGTAATTCCCTTTGTCTATCATTCCAGGCCTATGATTATATATGTGTAATGTCCTTTGTCCATCATTGCAGGCCTATGGTTATATATGTGTAATGCCCTTTGTCTATCATTCCAGGCCTATGGTTATATATGTGTAATGCCTTTTGTCCATCATTGCAGGCCTATGGTTATATATGTGTAATGTCCTTTGTCTATCATTCCAGGCCTATGGTTATATATGTGTAATGCCTTTTGTCCATTGTTCCAGGCCTATGGTTATATATGTGTAATGCCCTTTGTCTATCATTCCAGGCCTATGGTTATATATGTGTAATGCCCTTTGTCCATCATTCCAGGCCTATGGTTATATATGTGTAATGCCTTTTGTCCATCATTGCAGGCCTATGGTTATATATGTGTAATTCCCTTTGTCCATCATTCCAGGCCTATGGTTATATATGTGTAATTCCCTTTGTCCATCATTCCATGCCTATGGTTATATATGTGTAATGCCCTTTGTCCATCATTCCATGCCTATGGTTATATATGTGTAATGCCCTTTGTCTATCATTCCATGCCTATGGTTATATATGTGTAATGCCCTTTGTCCATTGTTCCAGGCCTATGGTTATATATGTGTAATTCCCTTTGTCCATCATTGCAGGCCTATGGTTATATATGTGTAATGCCCTTTGTCCATCATTGCAGGCCTATGGTTATATATGTGTAATGTCCTTTGTCCATTTTGTCCATCATTCCAGGCCTATGGTCATATATGTGTAATGCCCTTTGTCCATCATTCCAGGCCTATGGTCATATATGTGTAATTCCCTTTGTCCATCATTCCAAGCCGATGGTCATATATGTGTAATGCCCTTTGTCCATCATTCCAGGCCTATGGTCATATATGTGTAATGCCCTTTGTCCATCATTCCAGGCCTATGGTCATATATGTGTAATGTCCTTTGTCCATCATTCCAGGCCTATGGTCATATATGTGTAATTCCCTTTGTCCATCATTCCAGGCCTATGGTCATATATGTGTAATGCCCTTTGTCCATCATTCCAGGCCTATGGTCATATATGTGTAATGCCCTTTATCCATCATTCCAAGCCTATGGTTATATATGTGTAATGTCCTTTGTCCATCATTCCAGGCATTTAGAATGCCAGCAATTTGAGTAACATTTAAAAGAGCATGTATTGTACACATTATTATTATTATTATTATTATTATTATGATTATTATTATTATTATTGATGTTGTTGAAAATACAAATAATTCCTAAATATAAATGTAAATGTCTGATAAACATATAAATCATTATTATTAAGATTATTTATTTTACAATCTGATTCAATTTCTTAATTTTAAAATTGTGATAAAAAATATCAGCTTTATTATACAATATTATTTCTATTTTTATTTGTATTCATTTTTGATCTGGGGAAAAAAGTATTGTCATCTGAATATTTAATTATTATTTTAATTATTATTTATTTTGCATGCATGTGTATATGTTTTTGTTTGGGTTTTTTTTTTGGTCTTCTATAATAACAATAATGTCTAAATTACTACTTACTATTTTAAATGTACTTATGATTTTTGCAAAAATATTATGATGCCATTTTTATTCAGACTCCATTATTTTGGAATGTGTGACATATAATTAATGAAGAAATGATAAAGTCTATATTCTACTTACATTACATTTTATGATTCAGAAATTTTTTCACTGTAGTTTCGTAGCCTTTATTTTAATTTTACTCAGTATAGCGGATGATATTGTGCACGTTTTATACAGTATAAATGTACAGACTTTTAGTTTTACCTGCGCAAGCAGCCACATCGCAAACATGCACATTGTGATGTGTATTAGGCAGTGCGTGTACTATAGATAGCATTTTCTTTAACATTGCACTCTCCGTTAACAACTTTATTTTTCCAAATTAAAAAAGTTTGTGCAGACGGAACAAGTTTTGATTTCAAATTTTGTAAGGCATAAAGGGATTAAATAATCCTCAGCTAGAAAGTAACTGGCCCAAGTAAATACTTTCGAAGACCGAAGGTGGTGTATGATTCAGAATGGAACGGGCCCATACTATAGTAGAAGCGTGAGCAAGGGGCAGCTCAATTATTATTCCTTGAAGCCAACTGAGTACTTATTATAGGTACATGTAACCCCGGGCAATCTAATCCCAATTCATGCTTCGCGTTGTACACAAAGTTTAGAGCTTTCTAGAGAATTACAGTCAGTGGACAAACTTCAGATGACTTTGAAAATAAAAGTCTGCATTTAGTTAGCAAGATTGAAGTTTTATCAGGCAAATTTAGAATTTTTTGTTTGACAAGCCCAACGGGCTTTTCACTTAAAATATAAGAGGAGCGTCGGGCTATCGGGTTTTTTGAACACTGGATATCTACTTGTTCCTCAATGAAAATGGTGCCGCTAACTGGACATCTGAAATATCGAACATAATGGTCATCTTGGCAGTCTTTTTATTGCTACTTCTTTTGAATGGATGGTCGTATCAGCATGGGGTTTTCACCAGAAGACTTCTTATAGTGTCTTGTTGGTCATAAAGAAACGTGGTGAAGGTTGGACATCCAATATGGCAACTGGAGCATCCAGCTTACAAATCTTGTTATCACTACTCCAGAATTGGTTTTCACATGAAGACTTCTTATGATGGCTAGATGTTCTCAAATGAATTAGTGCTTATCTGGCCTCCAATATGGCTGCCACAGTGGTTATCTAGAAAATCTTGTTATTGCTATGCTGCCTAGATGGTTGGTTATATCAACGTGGAGTTTTCACCAAAAGACATCTTGTAATGTCAAGTTAAACCTAAATGAAAGTTCTGCATTTCTGAAATCCAGTATGGCTGCTATCTTGAAAATCTTGTTATTCCTACATATCAGCATGGGTTTTCATTCAGAAGACTGTCATTGTCACACAGAAACTTTAGTTTTAAACTACCTGCCTTTACCAAACTTTGTGGATATCTTCCACTTGAGGTAAGAAAGAAATCTATTTATTAGGGCATTTAATGTTCAAAGGTCAAGGTCACTGTGAAGGAAAAACAATTTACCTAAACCCAACTTTGTTGAGGTCTTGCTCAGGTGGTAAGAAAGAAGCCCATCAATTTTGAGACCAAAAGGTCAAAGGTAAAGGTCACTGAGAAGGAGAGAATAAAATGGTTTCTACAATAACTTTAGGTTTACATCTCAGACAAGGACTAAACTTTGTGGATGGCTTGCACTCGAAGTAGGGAAGCAAATTTATTTTGGGATCAAAAAGTTAAATGTCACAGTCACAGGCTGAAAAAGGATTTTTGAACAAAACTTAATGTCTTGGCCATACATGTATATCTTGGTCAGAGTTTGTGTATGCTTATGCAAAGGAGCGTATTGATTTTGGATTTAAAAAGTCATAACTCAAGGTCACTGTTACTGAAGTAAGAAAAATGTTTTTTTTGTAATGACTTTAATTCTGTAGACCAGATACCTTGACCAATGTTTGTGAATGGCTTGCATCTATAGGAAGGAAGAAGTCTGCTGCATTGAAAGTTAAATGGTCAAAGGTCAGGATCATCATGTTTCAAAGATAAATGGATCTTGCACAATAATTTCTGTTCTAGAGTAAGTTTCCTGACCAAATTTTGTGGATTGTTTTGATATAAGGTAATAAAGAAAACTGTAGATGTTGAGTTTTCAAGGACAAAGTTTAAGGTTATGGTAAGCCTAATAAGAGAATAATGGTTTCATACACCGTAAGTTTAGTTCAGAACCACATACCATAGCCAAATATCGGGGTCATTGAGACCCAGTGGTCAATAATGTCCAGAGTGAACAATGCCCAGTGGTGGCACGAGGGCAAATTCAGGGTTGGTCAATTGCACCTGGGCGTGGGGGGTGGGGTGGGGGTGGAGGTGCGACGTTGGGAGTTTTGGGGGGGGGGGGTTTGCTGCTAAAATTTTCACATTATTTCACCTCACCTTAGTGTAACAGGGGCTTAGATTGTGGGGGTGGTGGAGGTTGGCAACTGACATAAAAACTTCTCTCTGTAGCAAAGCAGAGGCGCCACTAAAGAACTATGCCCTCAGGTACCTCGGCAGTGGCACCACTAAAGAATATTGCTCCTGGGCATCTTGAACCCCTGGGGCACCAGTTACTATGCTTTACTAGTGTCTTCAGAGAGGATTATTAAAAATGGGGTAGGCATATCATGCACTAATCATGGTACTCTTGTTTACATTTGTGCAACAGTTCAGAAGAAAACACCCATGATGGAATTATATGTAGGGATTATTTTATTTCAGTTCCTGTCCTTAGAAATTAAGTCATTATATATTAAATAAAAACACATCACGAAGTAATTTAACAGCAATTGGGTTTCAATGATAAGCACTGCTATGAGATTATTGCAGCAATAAAAAAGAATTTAATGTAAAATTTGTGATATAACAAGCGGGTAATAAGTTTATACTAAATGATTCAATTATGGTCAGGGCCACATTAAAGAGAAAGGCCTCCAAGCTTCGACCCCTTTTCCTTGAAAGCTGGAGAAGGCAGTGCTGATAAAGTTACACAACATTGAAATTGTGATGTTCATACCTCTGGAAGGGTGAACCTCGACCAGAGTGCATACCATGCCAGTGTCCACCGATAATGGAAGGGTGAACCTTGACCAGAGTGCATACCATGAGAGTGTCCACTGATAATGGAAGACATTTTTGTCAAGTGTACTTCAACCCTGTATGACAGAATTATTTAAAACTCCGTTAAGAAGCATTTTGATGATATACCACCAGAGAAAATCTTGGACTTTTTTTTAGATAATTATGTTTATATAGCAGATTTTGGCCCAATAAATTAAGGATTGTATATTTTTTTTTTCCTTTTATCTTGTAGAATGGCGCTTTATGTGCATTTGGAAGAGTTTATCTTTCTAAATTTATTGCAATTTTTATCGTTACCTTTTAAACTTCTCTTTTAAGCACCTAATAGCCAGGACTGTGCTGATGTGCCATTAGCCCTATACATACCTACATCATGCTTTACATCATTAGGTTATTACATCATTGGCCTGATAGAACTTGTTGCTTGGGACCACTCTTAAAAATATTGCCATTGGTTAAAAACAAAGAAACTCTGCTGAATGAACGTGTAAATAGAGGATATTTGCTTGAAATGAGTCAATAACGGATATATTTCATTGAGTGGGTGAAAAACTCAGTATTTTTACCCACGAGATGAAATATATCCCTTATTCACTCGTTCCAAGCAAATATTCGTTTTATTTTGTGCTCAAGTGACTATTGTCTAGCAATTAGTATAACACACTGAAATAATTGATTGTTTACTGCATCCCGCACGATAATGTCAGCAGTTTACTGTTTATGTTCTGCTTTGTTTTGTGTATATTTGCACAGAAAATATCAGTTCTTACATAATGCTCCTTCCCAATTCAAGATAAAACAGCAGATGAAAAGAAAATGAAAAAAGAAATTATTGCCCATTGCTGGATTTGAACCCGGTTCACCTGGATACAAAGCAGCCATCTTAATCTTTAGACCACGCAAGCGTCTTACAAAAAGTTTGAAATTTCTTAATTATAATGTTAGGCAAAAAAAAAATGTGTGTTTCCGGCCAGCCGACTGTCACTGTATCACACTTAAAAAAGAGTCCTATCAAACTAAATGATATCTTTCACTTGTGTTATCAGCTGATTCAACAGAGTGTTGAGGAAAACTTAAACCAGGCAGGAATTCAGACCACCACAGAAGAGCGGGATTTGTTTCTTAGATTTCAGCGTGAAATTGCCACAACTCTTCACTTCAGGTAAAAATAGCATCATTTCTATTCTTTCTCTCCCTGAATAAAAGAACCATTGTTTTTACTTGGAGTCAAAGGCATCATTTTTTAAAGTGAGAATGAAGATGAGAATTGCAGACATTTAGTTGTATGCTGGACATACAGAAACATCTATATTTCTACTATGATAAATAGGCAGATAAATGTAATTCTTGGTTTCATTGAGGAAAGATGTTTATTTATGCCTTTTTTAATTCTAAAACCATTAATATTACTAATAGAACATAAACTATTTTGTTTTTTTTAGATCCATTGCTACAAGGGTAAACTATCTCACCACCCTGTATCAAGAAGTGGAATATCTTGGACTGTTTGTCAGTGGCTTTATGTTTCAGTCGGTGCAAGAAACAATGAAATAGCTATGGCAATACACAGCATATGGATTGTGTACTGCAGATAGCTTGCACAATGATACAAATGTGAACAGGTCAAAATATAAAGTCCAGTCTTATTCTTAAGATTAATTGAGACAGAAACAAATATATAGCAGATATTTGCTTGAAACGAGTGAATAATGGATATATTTCATAGAGTGGGTGAAAATACTTAAGTTTTTCTCCCATAAGATGAAATGTGTCCATTATTCACCTGGAGCAAATTAATTTTCTTTTTATTTTATGCTCAAACGTATTGTCTAGCAATTTGTATAACAGACTGAAGTCGCAGATTTCTTACTGTATCCTGTTCGATACTGTCATGGGACAGTGAAGACTTTCAGTCTAGGGTGGAATCGGCTGTTCATTTATGTCTTCCCACCCTTCAGAACGGTTCCACAAGTGCTCCACAAAGTTATGACCTTAAATACTCGGCTCATTTACATCGCCCCTCTTTGGCCCAATGATCATGGTTCAACAATCTACTCAACATGTTGGTAGATCTACTAAAGACATTATCACACAGGGACCTGCTGTCACAGCACAGGGGGTCTCTTTACAGCAGTCACAGTTTTTCAACCTTCATGCTTGGCTCATCTAAAAAAATCAATCTGCCTGGAGAAGTTCTGGAGCAAAGTTGCCAGCTGTCTTTGCCAGGCTCAAGATACAGTTCACATCTAAGGTCAATGATGCAAAGTGAATAATCTTATGTGATTGGTGCATTATGAAGCAGATTGATCCTAGCTGTCACTCTATGTGCAGTGGTAGACTTTCTTCTCTTTCTGTTTTGAGGAAACAAGGCAACAATTTCTCGCATGCTTAATTACTCCAAGGGTCCGACCATTGGCTTCAATCTTCATCTCTCCAATCTTATCAAGTATTTTGAGCTGCAGAGACCTGTATCCTGCTCAGTAATGCCTAGATTTAATCTTTCATGTGTTTTGTGGGCTTTTTCAAATCCCCCTTTTGAACCATTGGAAGAAATTTCTTTCGAGAACCTTGCTCTTAAAACTCATCCTGCTCTCCTTTGTGTCTGCGAGGAGTAGGAGTGAGCTTCATGCCTTATCTGTGAAAAAAAGGGTTGTTTACAGTTAAGTGGCAATTGAGTCAATTTCACTCCTTTGCAAACCTGGGTTTCTGGCAAAGAACAAGCTGGCTTCGGTAGCTCCACATCCTATTGAGATCCCCAGTCTCAGTCTTATCTGTGCTGGGGATGATCAAGATAGTCTTCTATGCCCAGTTTGAGCTTCACGGTTCTACTTGGTCGCTTCTAAAGGAAGAAGAAAGGTTAGGAAGTGTTTCTTCCTACCTATTAAGGGCTCTGCTGATATTTCGGCATCCATAATTTCCAGATGGATTGTCCTCACTATCAAGAGAGTTCATCAGTGAGTAGGACCTAAATGAGAATTAAAGCCCATGACATGAGGGCAATTACTACTGCATGGGCCTATCTAGCTCGTTCATTGAAAGATGTTATGAGAGCTGCATTTTGGTAGTCACGTACTGCTTTCTTCTACCACTCTGTCCTTTGTGCACCATAGCAAAGTAATTTTTTCCTTGGGCCCAATAGCTGCAGCAAAGAAGTAAAGAGAAAGAAAGATTTACTTAGCTGAAATGGATGTCCCCATATCCCATTGGGATTAAGAGGGAACATAGGGAAGGCAGATGCTGATTCAATCCCCTTCCCTGGTCTGATGCTGATCCAATCCCCTTCCCTGGTCTGATGCATAAACACCTACTCCCTGCCCCCAATAGGATTGATCAGCAGCATAAAGACATGGGTGGGGGTGGCTGGGTAAGGGTCTAATCCCTGTCCCAGTACTGATGATGGGGCTGTAATGACTGGTAACTGGTGCCCAGTGACTGGTCAGGCAACACTAATCAGATGGAAGAGCCATCGTCAGAACTTACAGAATGTGATTGCAGCTCTCACCTATCATTATGGCATGATCTGCTCATTGCCTTCACTGAGCAAAGGGCCTTGAAAGGGTGCTCCTCATGTGTAACCAGGGGATGCACTTGCTGTCTGTGAGAGGGTTCTGCTCATGCCTGATCTAGGATGGGAGGCCAGACTACTCTCTCTCTCTGAGAGAATGCTGCTCACACCATAATGGGGGATGCACTCACTCTCAGCTGTTGTTTTTCCATCTATTGGTAGGATAGAATTTCTAATTTGGACAAAAGTCGTTCCATCTAGGAAAATGTAAACAAGGCAGTAATGTTAGGTATGGTGCGATTGGAGGTTGCAACTGCTGCTCCAACATTGTCTCCATCTTTCGAACCATATGTATACAGGGATGTATGGTCACGGTAAAAGGCTCTGATTTCATTGAATTAGCCTGAAAAAGCAGAAGATTTTTATACTTTTTAAATTGGCAAAGATAAAATATTTTGGTGAGTTTTTACAACCAAAGCGGTGATTTTGTAACAGAGAATTTGGCAGTATTTCCAATGTTGCTTTTTGCTGTTTCTAGGTGTGGATGAATTTTTACGCCAAAAGGTGGAATTAAATTTGGTTTCTATGCATGGAAGGTTTGGTATTTAGGTCTAGAGACTACATTGTATGCGAAATGAGAGTAATTCTGTCCCGGAAGAGCTAAGCAAGACAATATATACAGCAGTAAAATAAGTTTTATCCTGCCCCCACCCCCATCCAAAATACTGCATTTTTGCCCCAGAAATTATAGCCAAACTTGTAAATTGCATTGGCTTCCCTCCTTCCCCCCTATCACACAAATTTGTCATTTTTTGGATTCCTTTTGTACACTAGAAACCTAGGAAAACCTTAAATTTGATAACCCAATAATATCCCAGTTCTTACAGAAACATGTTTTGCTCATAGAAATTGTGTTAAGGTATTCTGCACTTTTGGCTGCCTAGTCACATTGGTTTTAAGGGCACTGGAAGTGCAGGTTAAGCAGCCAAAGCTACACAGCAGTTGCCAGTTTCTTTATACTGACTTTAAACATGTTATAAATCTGCATGTTTTACATACTTGGCAACATAACATATGTGGAAGGAAAACTCCATAAACAAGCTTCATAGCATTAAAGCCATCATTTGAGATTTGCATCTCTCATATCGATCAAATCATAGAGATTAGGTGGTATTGTGCCAATCATGTGTAGGACACAAATACCTAACTCCTTCATACCTCCTGAATTGTAAACGTCAATCAGAGAGCATATCCTGTCAGTTTCTGCTGACAGTGAAACATATTCTTGTCAAGTCTATCAACTTCTACCCTGTGCAACAGAAGTTTTTCGATATAAACTCAGTTAAGGAACTTTATTATGATGTATAACCAGAGAAAATGTTTATATAACACATTTTGATCCAATATTTTTAAAGACTATATATTTCTTGCCTTTATGTTTTATTTTATTTCACATGTATTTGAGTAAGGAAAGTTTAAGATCAAGTTTATGTGCAGTATAAAATGTTTATTTTAATCTTCAGTAAGGATCCACAGTCATTAAGTGATGCCCAGAAGTCCCTCACCACTACTGAGAAGTATATTCATGACAATCGCCCTGACATCAAGGACAAATGGCTTGAGTACAAAGAGCAGGGAAAACTTACTCCTGAACTGATAGGTTTGTCGATTCTAACTTACTTTATTAACTCTTGATATTCTTGCTTAAAGTGCTAATAAGGCCAACAACAAAAAAATGTGTTTCCTATAACATGTTTTTTGGGGTTCTTTTTTTAAACATTATATATAAATCAAATAATATTTCAGACAAGTGCTTCAAAGTACTGGGCAACACCAGCTCAATTAGATGCACAAATCAATTTTTTTTGTTGTTGGTCTAAATTGGATGCACAAAGGTTTGTGACAATTAAAACAAAATCACAGCTTATCTTGGAAAATCTCGTTTGAAACAAAAATTCATTTGAGATGTTCAATCTATCCAAGACTATTTATATGATTCTGTATTAATAAATGAATTCTAATTATCAATGTAAAGGTTATATTTTGCATATATATAGTTGGAATTGTGATTGAATGCTCTACCACATTTAATTTGATTTATTCATTGTACTGTAGCCTAACTTGATCCGTCCTGGATCCTAAACTGGAATTATATGAAGTTCATGTATAGGATAATGACTGTGGCTGCCAAAAGAGACCCATCAATATGGAGTCATGATGTTTAAAAACATGTGTAACAGCTTCTACGTCGTTGATAATAATGCAAACATGACACAGTAATTCTCTTATTCCGGTTAGCTTCATAGCAAATTTAGGAGCATATAAACATGAGTTTATTGAGTTTGTTAAATGTACATTGTATTCTTCATGACATTGAACTTATAGGCACCAATTTATGAGTCCTTGAGAGTAAATATTTTCCAAATTCTTTAAAATGATTGTTTTTAAAAGTATCTAACAAGCCACTTGTTATCATAACTTTTCATGTGAATCTAAAGTCTTTTTTTTTTTTTTAGATGTCATCTATGCAAAGGAGAGAAATCCAGAACTACATGAAAAGAAAGATGACATCTTGGAACAGATGAAAGCCTTAAAAATCATTGTCAAGGCAAGGTCATTCAATGAGAATGGGGTGAAGGTCAGTTATTGATAATAATGTTCTAATTTTCACCTCCTTTTGTTTTATTTGCAAACTTACCTGTTGTCAGAGTACAAAAAGTATAAAATAACACATCTAAATAGGAATACTGCAGTTGTATGAATAGATGATGGAACCATTTTTTAAAAACCAGTTGAAAATCTATAAGCATGCAAAAAATTTTTTTTAGGATAAATTAGTTTTAAAATATAATTTTATTATAAATAAAAGTTTTGGCAATTTGTAACAACCTCTACTTCTGAAATTCTTTCTCATCTGAAACTGCTGATCGATGAATTCACTGGTGTCCCTTCACAGAATTCATCATTTTCTGTATCCAGCTACATATGTGGAAGGAATATTTAGCAAATTCCTTGTAAATTATAACCTATATTTTCATGTTAGGTGACATAGGGAAACATTTTTTAAATTTTTTTTAAAATCAGTTTATTGTGAACATTTTTTCCCAGGATCATGCAGTATCAGACATGCATGTATCTTGGGGGAAAAAAAAACACTTTCCTATGAAAAGATTTTCACTTTGACCCATGTCTTGTGCCTTATTGATATTAAATTTGTTTGGTTAAAGTAATAAAGTTTGGCACATTGTGAAAATCCATGTTTTGACTTGGTTCCTTTTTATATCCAGTTCAGTGTTACAGCCATGTATATTTTTGAAAAGTCACAATTACACGGACACTATAACTTTAATATCAGTTAATGTATAACAAGAAATTGAATGTCAACAGGAACAATGCCCCCCCCCCCCCCCTCACTATCTTTCCAAGGAAATTACGGGTGAATTTCTGAAGACATGATCAAATTTGGTGAAGCTGGCAGCATTACATATAATCTTTTGTTACAAAACTGTATTTTTTTTTATTTAAATATCTTATTCTGTATTTGCTTTGATATTTCCCTTGTTTAATTATTCTAGTCAGAAGTTGGCTCGAGACATACAAATATTGTTGCATACCATACCAACCATCTTTTGACTCCGTCCTCCATTCATTTCAATGGATATCATATATAAGGATATACAAGTTAATTTTAAGCCTGTGTAGCCTATCATCTATCTCGCGGGTGTCAGACTTATTTGCTATGGCAGGCCAGATTTGATATAAATAATAATAATTAATAATAAATAATGAGTCTGGCAGGCCATATCTGTACAATTATTAGCTACATCCGTACTGTCACAGATAGGAGTTAGTTTTACATCTAGTTATAGTAAGAAGTTGCTACGGACACCTGATGCCCACAACTAAAAGGATAGAACACTCAAAATTGGGTTTAGTATTGAGTTAGTTATAGACAATAGCAGTCAAATATGGTCAAAATCTCTTTTGAAATGGATATCCTCTAAGATCTTTCTAATACAGTTGCAGTAAAAAATGTGAATGCTGGTTTTACAAGCCATTCAGGTATTCTAATTCAGTCAACGGTAGGAACTTTGTTAAATATGGTACAATCTACTGATCAAGATACGCATTGAAGATCTTGTTGAGATAAAGCTTTTAAAGAAATTGGGTTGAAATGAAACAAAAGATGTCTATGCTAGAGTGATCAAAGGATATTGGAATGCATGGCTATTATACATGTGACATTCAAGGGGCATAACTCTGTAAAAATTGAGGCATCAATTGAGTCTGGTCATCATTCAGCTTACCTGAAACCTTGCTGAAGAGATCTGTGTGCAAAATGTCTGGTTAAAATCAAACAAATTAATGTGAATACTACAGCATTTACAAGCCAGTTCAATCCCTCCTGGTTTTCCTAAGCTGTTCAAGGGTTATAGCTTTGAAATATTGTTCAAATCTAATCATCATCAAATGCATAATACACGTTGTAAAGACGAAGCTACACAGCATATCAGTTTCAAAGTAAATAGAAATTGTTAATTCTAGAGTGTTCACATTCCAGTGCGATGCCTATCTAAAGTTGATCAAGGACCATAACGCTGTTAATCATGATTATCATCCTATTCATCTAAGATCTTGTTGAGTTAAAGCCATAATGCAAATTTGGTTAGAATCAAATAAAAAGTGTGAATGTAAAATTGGTCACAAGTCACAGAGATGCTTATTCTAAATTGATGAAGGGTCACAAGTCTTTAAAAGAATAGAAATTCTACTCGTCATCAAACTCATATGAGACCTTTTTGACTTGACGATTCACAGCTGATTTGATTGAAATCCAAAAGTGTGAATGCTAGTTCAGAAATCATTCGGATGCCTATTATAAGTTGATCAAGGGCCTTAACTCAGTAAATTTAGGTAAATATTTGGTCATCATCAAACTCATCTGAGCTCTTATAAAATGTAAATGCTTCAATGTTCACAGCCCATTTGGATTTCATATCTAAGTCAAGGGCAACAACTCTTAGAAATACAAGCCAAATTTGCACACCATCAAACTTGTCTAAAATCTCATTGAGATAAAGTTTCATTGCAAATTTGGTTGAAATCAAAAGAAAATGTGGATGCAGTAGGGTTCACATGCTTATGTATGGATGGATGGACAGATGGATTGACAAACAGGGTTTTCTGAAAATTAAATGAGCCAAACCAAACAATTTTGGGTGGATTTTGGTGATTAAATTTGGTTGAAATCTAAAACAGTATCTAGTGTGGAAGCTAGAATGTTCAAATGCCAGATTGTGAATTAGCAATTCTAACACTAAGATGATTAAGAACATGCTCATCATCAAATTCATTTGAGCTTGTTGAGATGATAATTCACAGCAAATTTGGTTAAAGTCTTTTAATCGTTGAAGCTAGAGTCTTCACTAGGTTGCATGTGCAATAATAATGGCTATGCTAAGACAATCACTTGCCATAACTCTAAAAATTATGTGCAGAATGTGCTGATTGAACTCTTCTGAGCTTTAGCTGAGGTGAAGCTTCAAGGCAGATTTGGTTTGACTCTAGTAACAAAAGTGACAGCTATTATGTTGACAACATTATGCAATTACATGGACTGACAGACACTGACCATTTCTATGTTCCTTCGCCATAGTGTCAATATAATCCTTTTCTATTATTCTTTCATATTTAAAACTGTATTGTGTTACATGTTTATTGTAAATGATCAATTGGTCAATTATTCTGACAAGGATACATCCATTTTGAAATCTAGGTAACAATTTATAAGATATCTTAGGATAAAATAAGATAGGAAAATAAGGAATTTCATAAGATTTCATAAGCTTGGATTAGTGTTTCAGCTTGGACATGCTATTGTGTGATTTGCACAAAATAGATGCCGTGTCCTGCTAAAAAAAGACATTATTATTTTTACAGCAAGCTGTACAGTATTCTACATTAATTTGTTCATCAAAATTGCAAAGTCAAAAATATTAATAATAATTTTATATAATAATAATAATATATGTAATAATAATAATAAAAATATACTATAGACCTTACAATAATCAGTCCCTTACACTATGTGCCTGTGAGAATGTGGCATTGTGTCAGCACAGATCAGTTGTTTAGAACAAAATATGTATAGTATATGCCCTAATAAAACAGATAAAAGATACTAGTAACAACAGCTAACTTTTCTTATCCTTCAACTCATATTTGAGGATCAGAGCAAATAAAACTGTATTGTCGGACTTGACTGAATATGCTGATTAATTAAGTTCTGCATAATTTTGATTTAGTAGGTATACATGTCAAAATAAAAGTAAGTTTTTAAACAGTAGAGTGACATAATTACTGTTGTTGGGTTAAATTCTGTTGTATAATGTTCTGAAAGAAAAAAAATCATTTTTATAAATAAATAGTTTGAGAAAAAAATATGGAAGGATGATACTACAACTGTAGCATTAGCTAATCCAGAACTGAAAATTTCACATTTTATGGTACATTTAATAATAAAGTATATCAATGTTTTATTTTTTTTATTTGCTACATCTTTTGTTTCTTTAATAATTTTCACAAATATCAGGCTGCCAGGTTAATTTTCAGGAAAATGTCAGACAAGAGTCATCAGATGTTTAGGATTGCTGGTGTGTTTGTGTGTGTGTGTGTATGTGTATATATATATATATATATATATATATATATATATATATATATATATATATATATATATATATATTATACTTTTAGGAGGAGAACTACTTCTTTACCCCATGTATGCTTTGTAAGGACTCTCCAAAAGAAGTTATCTCTCCTGAACAAGATCCCCAGTTGGTGAGCACGTCAGTCCTGTGCTGGGTTTTTACAGGAAAGGTTCTGCCACCTACCATCTTCAAAAGTCTTCTTGCAGCCTGTTTAACTCGCTGGCCAGTTGCCAAGAAGAAGGATACATCAGAAAATTTAATTTTCGATGACTGCGCTGTTTTCGACCTTGATCTTTTTCACAGATTAAACTTGTTCTGTAAGAAGCATGTTGTTTTTGCAAGAATAACTAAGATGGGGATTGATGAAGTTGAGACCCTTAATGCAAAGTTGTGCACCAGAATTAGAAAGTTCATTACTCTGAATCTCTCTGAGATTACCTCTTGCCAGGACCAGAACTTAAAATATGAGCTGTGCATACAGATCCAAGAATCTCAAGATGTCCCAGAAGATAGTATGTTCCATATCTCACCACCATGTCAGATGTGGTTTGTGGATGAGGTAAATTATTTTCAACGTTACTGAATGGAGGGGGAATAATGTTATATTATTATCTTCTCCTTAGGATTTTGTTCTCATGTCTGGTTAGATATACAAGTGTCCGAGTCATAGGTCAGGTTACTATACCCCACTAGATAACACTGTAGAAAAACAGTTTTCAAGGGAGAAAGTAATAATAGCTTTAGTATGTCACATGACATCATGCAACATGATATGATGTTGGGATGTGGCAATAGTCCCCTTTGGATCAGGTGCAATGATGGTTGCTGGAAACATATCCCAGAGTCTATCGGAATGTGTACTACACTAAAACAAATTACTTAAGTTAGCGAATCTGAACCCAAAAATGTATCATCTAATGTACTTAAAGATTAGAGTTGCTTCAGTAAATTGCACTTGAACCAGGATTTTTGACATTGTTTGTTGATTAAACTAAAACAAGCGGTAAATGCACATACTTTCTTCAATTTATCCATTTATTTGAGCAAAATTTATTGTAACTTGGATTTTTTACTCTGATGTTTAATATCAGTCAAAAATAATTGGAACTAGTCTCCATTTGCTATTTTTGTAAAGGAACATGTGAGTACTTTTATCATCCTATTTTTTTATTTTTAGTCCACTTTGTTTTTACATCAATATTTAGCTCACGTGGCCATAAGGACAGGTGAGCTTATGAAATGACTCTGCATGCATCATCCATTGTTCGTCTATCCATCATCAATTGCTTGTCACTACTCTGAAGGTCATAGTTCTGACATTGTTCAAATCAAACTTTGAATATAAGTTTATCTCACCAAGATATTTGAAACGATCTATGCTGAGAAAGATCCATGCACTTAAATGAGGTAATCTTGCACCTGAATGGCTGATCTTGTTATCACCCTTGAGGTCACATTTCTGATCCGATTTTGATCAGACTTGGAATGCAGGCATTTATCATTAAAAACTCGGATGAGTTCCATAACGAGAGAGATCTATGTATATTAATGAGATGATTACGCATCTGATGTCTTAGCTTGTTACCATTCTAGAGACCATATTTCTAATCCGATTTTAATTGTGCTTGGAATATGAGCTTATAAGATAATAATCTCAGAAGAATTTTATAAAGAGTGACATCCACACATAATCAATGAATGATCTTATATCTGATTGTATGAACATGTTCCCACTCTGGAGGAAATACTGCTGATCTGATGTTGATCAAACTTGGAAAATAGGCTTACATCATCAAAATCTTCGATGAATTCATTAAGAAGCACATATAATGTTGATTATTTCAAACTGTGTAAAAAAGGAATGGAAAACATGCCAAATTCCTCATACAGATGGTTGAACTGATATTACACGTATATTGTTGATTATTTCAAACTGTGTAGAAAAGGAATGGAAAACTTGCCAAATTCCTCATACAGATGGTTGAGCTGAGATTGCACGTATAATGTTGATTATTTCAAACTGTGTAGAAAAGGAATGGAAAACTTGCCAAATTCCTCATACAGATGGTTGAACTGAGATTACACGTATATTGTTGATTATTTCAAACTGTGTTGAAAAGGTAATGAAAACTTGCCAAATTCCTCATACAGATGTTAGAACTGAGATTTCACGTATAATGTTCATTATTTTATATAAATTTATTTCAAACTGTAGAAAAGGTATGGAAAACTTGCCAAATTCCTCATACAGATGGTTGAACTGAGATTGCACATATATTGTTGACTATTTCAAACTGTGTAGAAAAGGTATGGAAAACTTGCCAAATGCCTCATACAGATGGTTGAACTGAGATTGCACTATAATGTTGATTATTCTATATAAATTTATTTCAAGCTGTGTAGAAAAGGTATGGAAAACTTGCCAAATTCCTCATACAGATGGTTGAACTGAGATTGTATGTACATTGTTGATTATTTCAAACTGTGTTGAAAAGGTATGAAAAACTTGCCAAATTCCTCATACAGATGGTTGAACTGAGATTGTATGTACATTGTTGATTATTTCAAACTGTGTTGAAAAGGTATGAAAAACTTGCCAAATTCCTCATACAGATGGTAAAACTAAGATGGCACATATAATGTTGATTATTCTATATAAATGTATTTCATACTGTGTAGAAAAGGTATGGAAAACTTGCCAAATTCCTCATACAGATGGTTGAACTGAGATTGCATGTATAATGTTGACTATTCTATAGAAATTTATTTCAAACTGTAGAAAAGGTATGGAAAATCACCAAATTCCTCATAGATATGTTTGAACTGAGATTGCACATATAATGTTGATTATTTCAAACTGTGTGGAAAAGGAATGGAAAACTTGCCAAATTCCTCATACAGATGGTTGAACTGAGATTGCACGTATATTGTTGACTATTTCAAACTGTGTAGAAAAGGTATGGAAAACTTGCCAAATTCCTCATACAGATGGTAGAACTGAGATTTCACGTATAATGTTGATTATTCTATATAAATTTATTTCAAACTGTAGAAAAGGTATGGAAAACTTGCAAAATTCCTCATACAGATGGTTGAACTGAGATTACATGTATAATGTTGACTATTCTATAGAAATTTATTTCAAACTGTAGAAAAGGTATGGAAAATCACCAAATTCCTCATACAGATGTTTGAATTGAGATTGCACATATAATGTTGATTATTTCAAACTGTGTAGGAAAGGTATGGAAAACTTGCCAAATTCCTCATACAGATGGTTGAACTGAGATTGCACGTATATTGTTGACTATTTCAAACTGTGTAGAAAAGGTATGGAAAACTTGCCAAATGCCTCATACAGATGGTTGAACTGAGATTGCACCATAATGTTGATTATTCTATATAAATTTATTTCAAGCTGTGTAGAAAAGGTATGGAAAACTTGCCAAATTCCTCATACAGATGGTTGAACTGAGATTGTATGTACATTGTTGATTATTTCAAACTGTGTTGAAAAGGTATGAAAAACTTGCCAAATTCCTCATACAGATGGTAAAACTAAGATGGCACATATAATGTTGATTATTCTATATAAATGTATTTCATACTGTGTAGAAAAGGTATGGAAAACTTGCCAAATTCCTCATACAGATGGTTGAACTGAGATTGCATGTATAATGTTGACTATTCTATAGAAATTTATTTCAAACTGTAGAAAAGGTATGGAAAATCACCAAATTCCTCATAGATATGTTTGAACTGAGATTGCACATATAATGTTGATTATTTCAAACTGTGTAGAAAAGGAATGGAAAACTTGCCAAATTCCTCATACAGATGGTTGAACTGAGATTGCACGTATATTGTTGACTATTTCAAACTGTGTAGAAAAGGTATGGAAAACTTGCCAAATTCCTCATACAGATGGTTGAACTGAGATTGCATGTATAATGTTGATTACTCTATATAAATTTATGTCAAGCTGTGTAGAAAAGGTATGGAAAACTTGCCAAATGCCTCATACAGATGGTTGAACTGAGATTGCATGTATATTGTTGATTATTTCAAACTGTGTAGAAAAGGTATGGAAAACTTGCCAAATTCCTCATACTGATGGTAAAACTAAGATGGCACATATAATGTTGATTATTCTATATAAATGTATTTCATACTGTGTAGAAAAGGTATGGAAAACTTGCCAAATTCCTCATACAGATGGTTGAACTGAGATTGCACATATAATGTTGATTATTTTAACTAACAGAGTTCCTCAGGAAACAGTTGTTTGTTTATTTTTCTGTCAACATAATATCATGAATTTTACCTGTAGGGTTTTTCTTTGGATTTTAGCAGTCCAATAAAGAATCCCAATACTATTTATATAACTCTGTTGAAAAATGGGGAGTCACAACCTGATTAACACACATTTATTAGAGTCGGGGACTCTCCATACGTGCTCAAAAGGAAACTTGGTTGTGTTATTCTACTTGAACAAACTAGAACAAACATTTTCTTTACAGTGATTCCACTAGTGTGATGATCAGCCGAATTGTTATTTTTTGATGACATGGGTGTTGTAATATTGGCCTTTCTCTTTCTTTAGGGTCATGATCCTGATGCACCCATAACACGTGAGCACATGAATTATGCTCGCCTCTGTGTTGCTCTTGCAACTGTTTGTGGAAATGCCATGAGAGAAGTCCTACTCACCCAAGTTCCTACACTACACAAAAACATCTACCAGGCAATTCTAGCCAACAAAACCAACTTGACCAGCAGGACACAGGTCAGTTCAGGCAAATGGCAGAATGCTCTTCTTAACAAGGATCAGAGTCAGGTGGTCTTCCCACAGCCCAAGAGTCGGTATATGGCTGCGATGGATCAGTTTGATATTTCATTGTTATACACTCTGATCAGAAATGTCAGCAAGGTTCGTCCTCCATCATTAGGCTGGGGAATCGCTCCAATAGATGGGGACAGATCTCTGGGAGCTAGTGTGGAGCGAATTCATTTATATAGGAATCATATCAGTGGTCATTCCGTGGATGGAAAGATTAGCCAAGAAGATTTTAAAGATTATTGGAACAAGATTGATGCTGTGCTTCATGACATTAAATTTGTAATTGGTAAACAGATATACAGCCAAGAATTAGAGAAGCAAAAGAGACAGGTGATCTCCATCTATGAAGCCTGTTAGCTACAAAATGAAATCATGAAGCATGAGCAACAGGTACAAGTAAGTACAGTGTACGCACAATATGATGGCAGGACATGAATACAACTTGTCATGGCACAAGGGGTGGGAAGCATTTATCGTTTATCTTCAGAAAGTGAAATTAATGTGCCTACCACAAGGCAGAGCATATTATGTTATGATGTCTGTCTGTTTGTCTGTTACTATTTTTGTTTCCGCACAAGAATGCACATTGTTTACTATCAACATTTACTGAACTTTGTGGATGACTTACACTTGGCCTAAGGAAGAGCTGTATCGATTTGGGGTTCAAGAGGTCATGGTCAAGGTTATTGTGACTGAAACAAGGAAAATAGTTTCCACACAACTTGAGTTTTCCATCACCTAGAGTTACC
Organism: Margaritifera margaritifera; assembly: GCA_029931535.1. Lineage (NCBI taxonomy): Eukaryota > Metazoa > Mollusca > Bivalvia > Unionida > Margaritiferidae > Margaritifera > Margaritifera margaritifera. The sequence continues at coordinate 1,763,598 of JAQPZY010001437.1, read as the reverse complement.
AAACTTTGTGGCTGGCTTGCACTTGGGGTTAGAAAGACCCTTAATCAATTTTGGGGTCAAAGGTCAAAGTCAAGGTCACTGTGACTGAAATAAGAAAACTGGATTCTACACAATAATCTGCAGTTACCAAACTCTGCAGATGGTTTGCATTTCGGGTAAGAAAGATTTGTTGATTTGGGTGTCTTAAGGTGAAAGGTCAAGGTTACTGATTGAACAAGCAAAAATGGTTTCTGTACAAAAAAGATTCATTCTACTTCATAGACCTGGATCAAACTTTCTGGATGGCTTTCATGTGGGGTAAGGAAGAAGCCTGTTGATTTTGAAGTCCAAAGGTCATTGTCACTATCACTGAAAGAAGAAAAATGGTTTTCATGCAATAACATTAGTATTACATTACAGACCTAGACCAAACTGAAAGAAGAAAAGTGGTTTCTAGCCACAAAGTTCAGTTACCTGCAAAGAGGACTATTAAACACAGTGTAGGTGTATGATGACTATTAAACACAGTGTAGGTGTATGATGACTATTGAACACAGTGTAGGTGTATGATGACTATTGAACACGGTGTAGGTGTATGATGACTATTGAACACGGTGTAGGTGTATGATGACTATTGAACACGGTGTAGGTGTATGATGACTATTGAACACAGTGTAGGTGTATGATGACTATTAAACACAGTGTAGGTGTATGATGACTATTAAACACAGTGTAGGTGTATGATGACTATTAAACACAGTGTAGGTGTATGATGACTCTTAAACACAGTGTAGGTGTATGATGACTCTTAAACACAGTGTAGGTGTATGATGACTCTTAAACACAGTGTAGGTGTATGATGACTATTAAACACAGTGTAGGTGTATGATGACTCTTAAACACAGTGTAGGTGTATGATGACTATTAAACACAGTGTAGGTGTATGATGACTATTAAACACAGTGTAGGTGTATGATGACTATTAAACACAGTGTAGGTGTATGATGACTATTAAACACAGTGTAGGTGTATGATGACTACTAAACACAGTGTAGGTGTATGATGACTACTAAACACAGTGTAGGTGTATGATGACTACTAAATACAGTGTAGGTGTATGATGACTACTAAACACAGTGTAGGTGTATGATGACTACTAAACACAGTGTAGGTGTATGATGACTACTAAACACAGTGTAGGTGTATGATGACTACTAAACACAGTGTAGATGTATGATGACTACTAAACACAGTGTAGGTGTATGATGACTACTAAACACAGTGTAGGTGTATGATGACTACTAAACACAGTGTAGGTGTATGATGACTACTAAACACAGTGTAGGTGTATGATGACTACTAAACACAGTGTAGGTGTATGATGACTACTAAACACAGTGTAGGTGTATGATGACTACTAAACACAGTGTAGGTGTATGATGACTACTAAACACAGTGTAGGTGTATGATGACTACTAAACACAGTGTAGGTGTATGATGACTACTAAACACAGTGTAGGTGTATGATGACTACTAAACACAGTGTAGGTGTATGATGACTACTAAACACAGTGTAGGTGTATGATGACTACTAAACACAGTGTAGGTGTATGATGACTACTAAACACAGTGTAGGTGTATGATGACTACTAAACACAGTGTAGGTGTATGATGACTACTAAACACAGTGTAGGTGTATGATGACTACTAAACACAGTGTAGGTGTATGATGACTATTAAACACAGTGTAGATGTATGATGACTATTAAACACAGTGTAGGTGTATGATGACTATTAAACACAGTGTAGGTGTATGACGACTATTAAACACAGTGTAGGTGTATGATGACTATTAAACACAGTGTAGGTGTATGACGACTATTAAACACAGTGTAGGTGTATAATGACTATTAAACACAGTGTAGGTGTATAATGACTATTAAACACAGAGTAGGTGTATAATGACTATTAAACACAGTGTAGGTGTATAATGACTATTAAACACAGTGTAGGTGTATAATGACTATTAAACACAGTGTAGGTGTATAATGACTATTAAACACAGAGTAGGTGTATAATGTGCCATTTATGGTACTCTTGTTAAAATTATAAATGCCAATTTTACCTCAGTGAAAGCAGCTGATGCAGTTATTGTTAGGAGAATGGGTTCTTTAAAAGTGTATTCACTTTTTTCTTCCTCTTTTCATACGGTAATTGATGTAAGGTCTTTTAGGTTTATGGGGACATTAATGTATTTTTCATCTTCACTGATGTTTACGTTTGTATCATCTACTTTATTTTGATGTCTGTGGAAGTGGACATTTTGCCAAATGGCACTATACATCTGTAAGTGAATTGAAAGTATATATGTGAGCTTTTGTTTTTGAGGGACTAAATGATAAACATTTTGTTATAGCTTAACATGACTGTTTACATATTTTATTGAGTTTTGAGACGGAAAACTAGATATAAAACCAGCAATCATTCCTTGTATCATGTAAAGTTGTAGGCTTTGCTTTAATTACACACTTGTAAAATGCACTGTAGCAAAGTTTTAGTGCTAAATTCAGAATACTCTTTATTCTGACTAAATTCTTGCATTCCATGGGACTTTTTAGAACTGGAAACTATGACATGAACTGTGCTTTTTTCAGGCTTGATCCATCAGAGGTTACTATCGTCATGGAAGAGGAGTGCTTGACTGGATCAGAGGTTACTTCTCTCGTGTAGGAGGATTGCTTGATTGGATCAGATGTTACTTCCCTTGTGGTAGAAGATTGTTTGTCTTGATCCCAGGCACCAGCAGAAATGCCCCCAGAATGCCTAATTACATTCCAAGATCAATAACTGTGTGTCAGCCATACGTATGTTCCAGCATCGTGCATAATCTCATGTCAAGAATCACTACTGTACGTGGCCATAGCTAAGGCCCAGCATCGTGTATAGTCCCATGTCAAGAATGACTACTGCAGTTGGCCATAATTACGACCCAACTTAGAGATGCGTGAGCCTTAGGTGGATAATAAAGAAAGACATTATGTGGTCATGTGACTGATTTTTCGGATGTGTAAGTTATGGGCAGAAACAAGACAGCAGTGTTGACTATAGAGAAACACAAGACAATTAAAGAATTATAGTTTCGACTATGTAGATATTTCCTGTTTTTTGAGGGAAATAGTAAATAATGGTGGTGCTTTAACTGAAGAAAATATAAAAACTTACTTTTAAAATGTCACATTTCTCAGCATTTTGTATTACTAATGTTCCAAACTCTTTAACAGTGTTTTGCCCATCATTGTAGTGGCACAGCATGGTTACTGTGATGTCATTTGTTTTGCAAGCACGATTACTCTTATAGTAATCACCATTAGATGTACATTATGCATAGATAACTGTAATATTCATGTCATAGATGACACATTGTTGTTACGGAACTATACTGCTATACCAGTCTCATATTTTATCATGCTTAAATCGTTTTATTATTAATGTTTATAATGCTTGTACATGTGTCTTGTTTCCTTTCATTACACTGTCTTGAGACGGTCCCTCGTCCAAATCAATTGGCTGCTTGGGACGAGATCGATTGGCAATCATTCCATCAATTGTGCTGATGTTTGTACCCCGTCACTACATTACAATTAACTTATAGGTAGCTATTTCTTACAGAATGATGATATTTTATATTGACTTGTTTGTTTATTGTGTATTTTCGTCTATTACTGCCTTCCGGAAAGTGCTTCACTACGTTTGTAATGTAATCATTGTTCCCAGCATTATTTGTTACTGAACAACATGTGGTTGTTCCCGTTTCTAACACCCGAATTGGAGAGGCTTGGTTGTCTCAGTTAAGTATGTTTGTGTAAATATCCTAGGTTCTCCGATGGTGCAGATAGTATAAAAAGGGCCCAGTCACTCCAGATTTCAGATGGACAACACTTGCATCATCAGTCATCTGTTCCTCTTGAAGTAGAAATTTGGCCCTAAATCAGATTTCGGAATTGCAACAAAATTTAGATCTTTTTGGAAATGTAAAAACTATGACAAATTTAAATCAGGTAAAATCATTTGTGAAATTGTTATTTTCAGAGTTATAATAATTTATTATAATTCCAGATTTTGGGTTTGTCGGGATTTTGTCCAGATTTTGAGTCAGAGAGAAATTCTAACTTGGACAAAATAACTCTAAGAAATACTATTGCAAAAATATAATTAATTAAAGAAATATTTGCTCTATTTCTTTAATATCATTTATAGATCTGGTTTGACAGGATTTCAGTATTTATTATTGTACCAAATTTTATATTCTGAGATTTTCACTTGCCCAGATTTTGGAAGCTCTAAACACCAAGTTTTTAGAATCTTCATTCATTTGAACAGTGTAAGTCTCCACAGAAGTAAACCAAATTAAGTTGACTGCACCCTGATAATACAACACTTACTATTCATTTACCAAATTTAATTTAGAAAATATATAAATTTGGAATATATTTTGTTAACCTATTTTTAATCCCCTCATAATATTTATCATAAGAACATTTTATATTTTTAAGAACACATGAAATTGTGGTATATTGTGAAAGCCTTATTTTTATGAAGTTTGTAATATGGTAATGAATTCAAATCAATATCATTGTGTGTAAATGCAATTGTGAATATGTAGATAAGAGAAAAAAAAATGAGAACATAATAAAAAATCAAACATAAAGTATTCTTTATGTATTTATAACAGCATAAATATCATATATTTCTTTCTTTTCTGTGACCAGTTCTGTCTTTCTAGACATTATTATTTCTTTATTTATTTACAACAGCATAAATAGCATATATTTATTTCTTTTCTGTGATCTCTTCTGTCTTTCTAGACTTTATTATACAGAAATATCAGCACCAACACAACTTGCATATTTCTATCATTTTCACCTCAAGCCAGTACGAGTCAAACCCAAAATGTGTTATGACTTGAAGAACCCTGACAAACAGTCGTAATAATACAGCCATGAAAACTATGATGATTCTTTGAGTAACACTTTTACCAAACACTGGAAATTTATATACTTCAACAATATTTCCTCAGCATTCAAAAGAACTTGAATTAATTGTCATCCTATCTGTTACTAAATTATTCATATTTTTCTCAGATTTATTGAAAAATTATTTAGTGTTATTATACCTATCATTTTTTTATCAACTGCATGATTTTATGTTAAAGTATTTGCAAGTCAGACACACTCATATCACACTGTGTGGTTGAGACACCAGGTTCCGCTCAATACTTAAATTTTCGTGAGAAGAAAGGAACCTTGCAAATGCAGATCTCCCCGATGTCCTTACATTTTATAGAAATTCCAACTAAAACCACATATTTTTCTATTTTCCTACATGATTTTCAAAAGCACCATAATATCAACTGTTTTGTCGCAGAACCACATGAAAATTTTTCATACAAGTCTTTTTCCAGAGAATGGATTAGCAAGGGCACAGTTATTCATCAGGATAAATATACTCCATACATGTACATTTATGATTTTTATAGAAGTGTTTATGCCATGGCCTTATGTCCGTTGTCTACTATCCATGATCCATCATCCATTAGCACATGGTTGTTAACCTTACTCCTCCCTTATTACTGGGAGAATTGCACAAAACATCACAAATATATTTATTCCAAGGTCTGCTTGTCCCAATATAAAAATGGTGACAAATGGTGATCTATATGAAAGATGGCTGCCATTATATCGGCCATCATGAAAAACTTGTTATTGTTACTGCTTCTGAATGGATAGTCACATCGACATTGGGTCCTATCTGAAAGACTTTTTAGTATTCAGTTGGTTCCAAATAGAAATGGTGCCAATCTGACATCAAATATGGTGGCCATGTTGAAAATCTGTTATTGCTTCTTCTGCAGACCACAGTCATATGGACATAGGTTTTCACTAAAACGCATGTTATGATGCCTAGCTGGTCCTAATGAAAATGGTGCCAATCTGACATCAAATAATGCTGCCATGAAAACCTTGTTACTGCTACCCCACTGGAATATTGAGATCGTTATTTTCACTAAAAGGCTTCTTATGACACTTGGTTACAAAATGAGTGGCTCTGGGTGGCTAAGTGGTCTTAGGCATTTGCCTTTACAGATCACTGACATTCCCCTCTGTCCTTATGGATTCGAGTCACGGCTCAGTCAACATGGGTATGTTAGAAAGCTTGCGAGTAGCTTTCCATGGGTCAGTGGGTCTTCCTAGAGTCTTTCTAGCTGCCATGTATAGCCCATCATGTGCTCTAAAATGGCGTTAATTCCACACAAACAACCAACAAAATGAAAATGGTGCTGATCTGACCTCCAACATGGACACCAAATTTTGTTATAGCTTCTTCTCCTAAATGGATGGTAATATTTACAGGGGACTTTTAAATGTTGGGGTGGACGATAATGTCACCTCTAAAACATTATTGGCTGTATCATACCAAAGAAATGAAAACAAAGTGCCTTTCGTAAGGAGACACAGAATCAGCCAACCCTTGCTGGACAGGACAAAAATCAAACCCATGACTCTTGGATTATGCATCCGATGCTCTACCAACTGAGCTAACACAGGTTCCTTCTGAATGTATAGTCATAGTAACATAGGATTTTAACTGAAATACTTCATATAATATCTAGCTGGTTCTAAATGAAAATAATTCCTTCTGAATGTATAGTCATAGTAACATAGGATTTTAACTGAAAGACTTCATATGAAATCTAGTTGGTCCTAAATGAAAATGGTTCCAATCAGACAGGTAACTTTTGAAGATATTAACTCAAACATAAGAAAATGGGTTTGTAATCAAACTTGGTATGTTGGAGTTTCTGAAGAATATCAGAAATGGTATCAGTGCTGGGCAATTAAAAAGAAAAAATGGACTTATTTTGGATTACTCAACATTTTATCAGTTCCTTCCAGGGACATTGTTTCGTGGTACATGATACATGATTAAGTTGTTTTATTAATATTTTCTGATTTGTATCTTCAAGTACTTAAAATATGGTATTTAGTTGTAATAATAGCAAGTCATTCTCAATATATTTTATGATTCCCTTACAAAATTCTTATCAATTTGAGACCCAGTACACTTAAAAATGCTTATAATATTCAGACCCAGTACGCTACCAAATTCTAATAATATTCAGACCCAGTACACTACAGAATTCTTATAATATTGAAACCCGGTACACTACATAATTCTTATAATATTGAAACCCAGTACACTACAGAATTCTTATAATATTGAGATCCAGTACACTGCAGATTTCTTATAATATTGAAATGCAGTACACTACAGAATTCTTATAATATTGAGATCCAGTACACTACAGAATTCTTATAACATTGGGACCCATTACACTACAGAATTCTTATAATATTGAAACCCAGTACACTACAGAATTCTTATAATATTGAGATCCAGTACACTAGAGAATTCTTATAATATTGAGATCCAGTACACTAGAGAATTCTTATAATATTGAGACCCAGTACACTGCATAATTCTTATAATATTGAGACCCAGTACACTGCATAATTCTTATAATATTGAGACCTAGTACACTACAGAATTCTTATAATATTGAGACCCAGTACACTACAGAATTATTATAATATTGAGACCCAGCACACTACAGAATTGTTATGATATTGAGACAAAGTACGCTACAGAACCTCTTGTTCCAAAGATGATTTGGATTATTTTTTGTGATTGAATTTCTAACCTAATCATATATTGTCCGCTATATCTTGATGTGTTTAGAAGAGATCAATCTGTGACAGTATATTTGAATCAACTTGATGTGTTTAGAAGAGATCAATCTGTGACAGTATCTTTGAATCAACTTTAAGTTTAAATTTTTTTTTTCCAATTATTTTTAGTCAATGTTTGAAAGTTACATTAAGAGACAACTAACTCTACTGTGTATTTAACATCAAGTAATATTAATGCAACTTTGAGTTTCAAGAATGAAAATGTTAACATGTGTCATACAATAATGATGTATTTAACATCAAGTAGTATTGATTCAACTTTGAGTTTCAAGAGTGAAAATGTAAAGATGTGTTATACAATTTTCTCAGCTAAGAACATCGTGATTTTGCTAAGGTTAGAATAAACAGACAAAATATTTTTTGTTGAGCACTGTCAGTTGCCAAGTCTTTAGTTTTTGATATCTTACTGAAAGTAAGAATGACTGATGGAAAAGTCAAACATATGGAATGGTATCTGTCATAGATAAATTACTAGAAAATTGTAGAAAATACAGCTGATAGTTGCAAAAACGCTTGCTAACCAAATAATTTAATTTCCATTTTGTATCATTTTAAAAGGAATGAGCAAAAGTCTGATTACTGTTTTCATTTTGGCCTGAAAATATCAAAATACTTACTGATATCTGGTGTTTACTAAGCTTAAGATGAGGGTCAGTCTATGGACCTTTTCAGAAATGTGCACAGCATCATAGGTACAATAGTTTGGAAGACGAAATTATGCCATTTTTATATATTCTATTAAACACTTATATACTCTGCATTGGCAAGTGCCTCAGACCACTTGGTCACCCAGGGCCCCTTTTATACAGTATATACCCTAAAAATAGGACATATGGGAAGCAACTCTTTCAGCAAAATATTATTATAAATTCCTGTTACTACCACTAGATGGCTACCCTTCTGGATGTTTTTCATTTTAAATGTTTGCTGCGGTGCTATTCATAACATATCGTTTACTCCTCACATAATGCCTTTGATTTTCCCAACTTTTATCAGCCATCCACCTCTGAAGATGGTGGCATTTGACAGTTTCAATACTGCTACATTGTATGATAACATTTGTTTACTTAGTGAAATGTTTGGTGTATTTTCATGTGATTGTGAACTTGGTCTCCGATGAGCAAGTTGCACATACAGTACTTGCATTTTGCCTACATGTTATGCTGGTTTGACTTACACAAACTACTGCATATTTAGCCTACATGTTATGATGGTTTGACTTGCACACACTACTGCATATTTTCCTTCTCATGTGTCGTCACTTTGTGTATTGCAGTTTGTTTCTGAATTTCAACTTCTTGCATTTTATTCATTTCTCTACACTCATTATAAATTGGAATGTATCATGGGGTCCATCCACATGTCTGTGGCCAATTAGTTTCCAAACAATAACTTGAGTTGTCGACCATCTAGAGTTACTAAACTTTGTGGATGGCTTGCACTTTGGGTAAGGGAAACATCTATCAATTTCAGGCTCCAAAATCCCAAGGTCAAGATCACTATGCCTGTTAAAACAACAAATAATTTCCACACAGTAAATCTCGTTCTTAACCATCTACAGTAATTCAACTTTGTGGATAGTTAGCACTCGGACTATGGAAGAATTCTGCTGAATTTTGGATCAAAATGTAATAGGGCAAGGTCACAGATTGAAAGAAGAAAAATGGTTTCAGCACAATAATATTTGTGTATCATCTATGGTTACCAGTCTGTGTGGATAGCTTGAACTTGGTGGGGGGGAAGAATCCTGTTGATTTTGCAGTCAAAAGATCAAATGTAAGCATCACTGTGACTGACATAATAACAATTGTTCCTGCACAATAACAATAGTTCTACATGACATACCTCAGGAAAACTTTTTAGATGCCTTTCGCTTGGGTAAGGAAGAAGGCTATTGATTTGGTGGTCAAAGGTCAAGGCCATTGTGACTGAAAGAAGAGAAATCTTTTCCGCACAATAACATTAGTTGTACATCACAGACCTGGATCGAACTTTGTAGATGGATTGCACTGAGGGTAAGGAAGGGGTCTATATTTTTTCGGGGTGGGGGGCAAAAGGTCAAAGATCAGTTGATTTTGTGGTCAAATTGTCAGAGGTCAGGACCACTGGCTGAAAGAAGAAAAATGGTTTTTGCACATATATTTCAGTTATCTACATAGATGACTATTAATCATAGGTGGCTGTATAATGTACAGTTAATGTTTCTCTTGTTCTCTGTTGTTTAAGGTGGAACTATGATGCCAAAGTTAGCTAAGTGTAAGCGCTTAAAAGTATATGAGGACACGCATAACATGTGCCTGACCTGCCCCAAGTGCACATTTTCAAACCCTTGCAGTGTCCTCACCTTGTGGACTGAGGAGACATGGTCCACCATGATTCAAAAACAGTTGAGGGGCAAAGAGAAAAGCTCTAGATCTAAGTCATCTGACACTGATAGCTTGGGCCGGAGTTATCCTATAAGTTTTCTTTCCTCCCTCCACCTTTCAGACACATGAGTCACAGTTTCAGAGAAGGAATGGTAATTAACTGAAGGACAAGGAAACCAACCACCATCAACAAATTTCCTTTTTTTACTCAATCAAACGTCAGACAGCAATAGCCCCTTCAGTTCTGCAAACAATATGGGAGAGGGTAGAGGGAGACTAGTTCCCCCTCACCACCACCACCACCACCACCACACAAACCATTTGATTACCAACATTTACTCTCCGTCCCAGCCACCCAATGGCGCCCTTTCTGTGGATTATAGACTCCTTCAGTTTAATCAGATTTGAATTGACCTTTACCGTTACTACCTCTTCCCCTACTATGATTGGGTGATCCAAATTATTTGGAAGGGCTTCGAATCTCATTGACCAGCTGCACCCTCCCTACTTTCACTCCCCTCCTTTCGTCGCAGATGACCCGAACAACCCTTTGGAAGGTGAATGTTTTACATAAGGAAATAGAGTTGCATCTCTCCAGGCCAGAAAGCTCCATTTGGTTATAGACCCCTGACTGGTTATAGACCTGAACCAACGTAACCAGTTCATGGCCTCAATACAGGATGGGAATTGCATGGTTGGTATAGCCTTTGGTGAAATGAGATAAGTAATATTCAGTCTCAACTTGACAGATGCAGACTTTCACATCTTCGGCATCTTGCATATGTTTTGTCAAGCATGGCACGGTTTCAGTTTCATGTTGTTTCAGTTTAAGCCTCAAATCATGGGATTTCACAAGCCATGAATTACATTACCTTTCTTCAGGACATCCTCCTCAGCAGACGATATCCTGCAAAAGCATACGGTAAGTTTTGTCCCTCTCCTAAACTTCCATTCTCAGCTGTGGTTTCTTGTGAACAGAGGGAAGTAGAATCTGATCCCAGTATTTTATCCATGTTGGTGTGAAATTCCTGACATCTTAAACTTGTTGTCCTTTTCCAGCAAGTACGTTGCTCAGATCATCAAACTGTTAGAGTTGATCTCTGTCAGGATATCTGTCTTGGTAAAGAGTTCCTTCACCTCCTAGGTTTTCTCAATGCAGCTGCAGATTTGCTTTATCTCTGCCACATTTTCCTGTACCCCCAGCAGATTAGCCCTCACAGTGCAATTGTACCCTCACTCCAATCGCTTAGATCATTGGATATTGATCTTTACTGAGATCATTACTGCCTGTGGCAGGACAGGAAGTAGTTAGCAGTGGGAATCCCTCAGGGAGCTTTGTAAGCAGGGATTACAGTCTGCACATAAGCATGTGCATGTTCGTTTGTTTGGGGCTTACTTACTGTCTCGCTTCATGACATTCAGCGTCAAGTGGAATTCAGAGGAGAAGTGCCGTAATATCAACATCTTGGAGAGTGATGTCATATCAATCTCCTGGAGATAAAGGTCATTCTTAATGCTGTCCGTGCCTCGAAGGACGTGCTACTCAGAAGGGTTACCTTAATAATATACGACAACCCTGTGGTGTTGAATTATCCCCTCAAACAGGGTGGATGAAGTCACTAAATTTTCTGTTGTGTTATGAGATTTGTGTCATCAGGTGCGCCCAATATCATATTCCCATGCAGGTCCAGCAAAGTATGTGCAGACTCACCAAATAGCTGAGGGATTGTAGGCTTGTCTCTCCTGTCCTATCTACTCTGATCCCAGATGTAGTTCAGGAGGTCAAGGGCCAGAATTGCAGAGTGGGTCTAGTTGCTCCTCTCCAGCAGGATGCATCCTGGATCAAGAATCTACTTAACCTCATAGCAGACATTCCCGTGAAGATAATGGCAACCCACACCCTGCTCAAGCAACCAAGGTCACTGGTTTTCCACCCATGCATGGTCAACTCCTTCAAGTCTGGTTCTTGACATCTTGACAGGGTAGTCTTCCGCAATAAGGAATTGAGCCTTTCAATTGCGGAGAGAATCATGTCAGCTAGAAGGCATTCTATTCTGGAGACATATGAAGAAATGTGGCACATTTTTGTAGACTGGTGTAGTGACAATGATGTCACTCCTCTTCTAGTAATTATTCCTCAGTTGGCTAACAACTTCTTCCCTCAAGAAAAAGTTAGCCTCCATCACCAGTAAGGGTTATTGCTCCATGATTTCTTGCACACTCAGAAACCACAGAAGCGATAATGGTCACAACAAGAATTGTTGGGCAATTTTTTCTTTCCTGGCCCTGCTTACTCGCTTTGTTTTCCAGATGGAACCTTTCATTGGTCTTGAGGTGGTTCAGCTTTGCTCAGATTGAGCACTTGTCTTTTTTGCTAAAGCTTCTTTTTTACAAGATGGGTTTTCAGGTAGTCTGGCTTCAGTGTATAGGGTGAATGAACTGCATACCCCGCCGGTTGGCCCGAACTTTGCCCAGTTCCGAAGGGATGGTTGGTTGTCCTAATGACACAACTTGGTTCCATCTCCAGGAACTAGTTGCCCCCTATGGGCAATCAGAAAACAGTCATTTGTTTTTCTCTCGTTGATTCATCCGTTGAGGAAGGCAAGGCTGCAGGACAAAGTTCGCATACTCAAGTGCTGTCTGCGACAAATGGAAATCATCAGCATAGCCCATCTTTTCCTACGTGTCAAGATATAACCTCTACAGCACTGGCCTCATCACACGAGTCGGTCATTTTATCGATGTATTCTGAGGTGTCTCGGGATCAGGTGTGCCTCATGACGATCTCCACTCATGAGATTCAAACGGTCTCAGTGAGCCTCACTTTTAAATGCAGGGTTTAAATTCAAAATTAGCTGGTATACTCAATCAGCTTACTTCAGTTTGTACCAATGTTATCTTCTCTACCAGACAGTTACCAGCCCCCAATCATGACAGCACAAATATGCATGGGGTTTATACCTTGTACTGGATTTGCCAAGTAAGCTTTTCATTGGTAAGGACACACCAACATTCTGAGGCCTACAGAGGTTAGCCTCACATTATTGTATTGATATGCCATACCTGGCTCTGCTGCCTACATGTTACGAGAGGGATTTGTCCTTCCATCAAGGACACAATCATGTTGTCCTACGACGTGTGACTAAGTGATTGCATTTTCTTCTTTTATCTATTCTTCTAACATTAATGTGATCAACCAATGTATCCTACAGAGAAGAAATTTTATAGCAAATTATGTTTCTCTGATAATACTTATTGGAACACATTACTATTAAGCCCTCCCGCCCCTCCCCGAAAAGCGAACATCAGTGTTTGTGTTTTGTTCAAGCATGAATTGAAAAGCATCTGGTAGACAGGTAGCATGGAGATGTTATTATACGAGTATATTGGAAGAGTTACTTTCCATAAGTGCTATTTTGAGAGAATATTGTATATAGATGGGAAAAACAAATATTTTCATGTTTGCCGGAGGGTTGAATTTATGAGGTACAGGAAGTTTTTTACTAATGCTGATGTGATTGGGTAGGTATTCTCAGAAAAAAAAATTAATATAAAATTATTTCCTTTCAAGAGGGAAGACAAATCAAGTCTGAACTCAGAGGGGGTAGGCAAGGGGCGATGGCCCCGGGCGGCAATTCTGGGGGGGGGGGGGCGGCAATTTGGAAAGAGTACCGTATATATCATAAATAATACGAATGGAGTGGGGGGGGAATTTTGGTAGTTGGCCCTGGGCGGCACTTTGCCTCGCTACGCTATTGTATCATTATGACATGGGGGTTTGATCAAAAGACTTCTGATGATGTCTACTTTGTCCTAAATGAAACTGGTGCCAATCTCACATCCAATATGTCCACCACAGCATCGAATTGGAAAATCTTGTTTTCGCTGAACAATATCAGAGATGGATTCAACACTCAGCAGTCAAACGGGGGAAATGGTCTTATCTTGAATTCCTGGAAATTCCTTTTGCATCAGCCCCTTCAAGGGACTCTTGCATTTGGTAATATTGTCAGGTTTTTATATGGTATTTGATTGGCTTAAGTGTCAATACAGTCATCATAAGCCCAGGTGTAATGACATATGCACCAAGATAGATACGTAACAAACATGGAGACAGCAGGATAGATTTCCCACGGTTTCAAGCAGACGTAGGTGGAAAGAGGAAATAGACGCAAGTCATAAAAGTGCATGACAGGAAACATTCGTCTACCAACCAACGCATATGATGATTAGTTAGAAAGTGCCTGGTTCCACCCGACAGTCTCTAAATATCCCTGAACCTGCTCTAAATGCAAACTTAATCATTGGAGCATGAAAAATAGACCTGTGTGACCTACTTTTGCCTGTGGTGAGTAGCACCCACCAAGATAAATACATCCATCACTTTTCTGACTGTACATATAGGTTTCATAAGCTGAGCTAAATGTAAAACATGAATGTAATCAATGAGCATATAAATTAGATCACTGTGACCTACAGTGTCAGACACTGAGCTAAATACGTAAAACAATGCTGATGCATGCAATGATGATGACAACAATGTCATCAGAAAATTGGTCCCTATGTCTTGCCTATTCTTTACAGGTAAAACAAAAGCTAAATAAAAGTTGTCCCTGTGTCTTGCCTATGATTTACAGGTAAAAAAAAAACTAAATAAAAGTGCACAGATTTTTTTCCATTTCAAATACTGATGAAAAACATATTGTACTTATATCAAAAAGGTATATATAGTACATACACGTTCATAATTGAGGCATTATGCTACGATTACGTCGGATATGATTACATAAATGGATGTTTGTGTTTAATCACACCTAAGTAGAATCAATGACTCCCCAATGAATATGCTCTTCACCTTTGCTATCAGGCAGGAGCTTTACACTTGTAATACTCACGGTCCTAATTATATGGAAGAATGGAAACCAGTCTAGCAATGGGTGAAGATATAATAGAGTATATATGGGTTTGGCTGGTCGGGAGTGTTTGATAATGAAAGTAAGATTTTAGTGAAAAGAATCTTTTGAGAGTTTATCCTGGTTGTAACTGAAAAACATAGAAACCGTGTTTTACTGATGGAATTTCAGTCCTTTTACAGACTTGAATTTGGAAACTCATATCTGAAATTAGCATCTAACTCTTTGGTGCAGAATTGAAAATACCTGTTTCAAAACACATGCAGGTCCAGAAAATGCCACGGCTCATATGGTTTACTCTACAGAGAAGTTTGCAGCATAGATATGTCTATACTAATAAATATAGGTTTGATCATGAGCATTCAGAAATTTCAAGCTATTGAATTTTTAATATCATGATGTTTCCAGAGGTTTATTATGGGAGCTGAATTAGTACCACGAGTCCTATAGAGAACAACAGCCTTACGGTTGTTCCACATATGCATGAACAATTAACTTTACTATAAACGCAAAATTATGTTTCCATTGAAGATAATAAGAAAAGTTGAATACCTTTTGTCTATCTCAGAATGATTTTCAGTGGGATATTAAACACACTTTCAGATATGGCAACTGTTGCCATTAAAATGGGTGTGTGTGTACAGTGTATAGAGTGTGCAGATTTGACTGTGCAGGTGGGTGTTTTGCACACTGGTTAATATAAATGCAAACAAATATATAAAGTTTAGACAATTTGCCATTCACAGAGTAATAATCGTCACCAATTTGATATTTCCTACTTGTGTTTTGAAACATTATCCTTCAGATATGATCACTTAGGTTTCTACCATCATACTTAATGGTTATGACCCCTCATGATTGTATGCCCCACAAATTTAATTTAGTGAATGTTTTTGAACTTCATATTTTGTATTTTAATTGGCTTATGCCTACCTTACTTTAGTTTTAAATTATATGTGATCTTAATGAATATTATTTTCGTATGCTCAATTTTTGATCTAAAGTCAAGTTAAAACACCAGAATTGTGTCAGAAAGACACAACTGCTTTGAAAAAGGTTGGAATATTTTGCATCAACGTTTTCATTTTATTGTAGAAAAGTATGCAACACATGCTGACCTTCAATGTGACAATGTCAAACTGACTGATAAAAATTATCTGCTCTCTCTCTCTCTCTCTCTCTCTCTCTCTCTCTATATATATATATATATATATATATATATATATATATATATATATATATATATAGTTCTGATTAGCAAATGACTTGCCATTTATAGGGAATTTGCTGTTTTGTTTATCTATTGAGATATTTGCTAGCTAGACGCAAATTGCAAATATTTAAATGCTCATAGTATAAAACAATTCTCACCAGATTGGGTAAGTCACAAAGAGAAAAGTTTTGACATCTATGGCAACTTTAAAGCTAGTCATCAATAAGGAGTGTTTAATTCACAAATATCAAATACAATATGGAAAACACACACCCACACACAACATGAACCATTTAGTCATCAATAAGGAGCAAGCCAATCTCAGTAACATTTCCTATTCAGTCATTGATGAGATAACACATTTAATTATATTCCTCTCATTCATTAAAATATTAAATTTTTATAAGATAAAAGGCTTTCAAGTAAATATCTGCATTCTTAAACAGCACTTTCATTTTGGCAATTTTGCTGAAAATGAAGAACAATAACAACAACAAAAATGCCAAGATTTGAACAACATGACTTTATATAACTTATGTAGGAAACTTAACCAACTGTCCTAATCCAATTACCAGAGCTCTGAGAAAAAAAAAATGAGACATAGGTGTCTAAACAATCATTAACTTAATTGCTCATGATATCATTTGTCAATGAAACAATGAGATCATCAATCAGCTGTCATTGCTCAATAACTGTTGATAGGTCAATTGTGCTTTGGCTGATGAATGACACTATGTCATTATCACAGTTCAAGATGAATATGGCCTCAGTCATCCGCCATCCTTTATCATCTAAATGTGATGACTATCCAATAAATGAAAAACATAAATACTGCGAAGAGAACCCTGTACCAGATAAGCTTTCAAACTACCCATAGTAGACTGTAGCCTACAGCTCTGGTGATGGCGTTTTGACAACCTATAGTAGACTGTAGCCTACAGCGTTCGCGATGGCTTTCAAACAACCCATAGTAGACTGTAGCAGTCCTCTAATAGATTCAAAGTCAGCTGTCTGGAAATGCATGAAAATAACGACAGCTATATATTTACAAAAGTCACAAATTTAATGATTGACTATTATTGTGATCTTAACATTTATTTTCCTCCATATGTTATGCAGATGCTGCATTTATATCTGCAGTTCTAAGCTGCATAATAAACCTTGTAAGACAAATAAACAATTAATATTTGTTAATATGTAGCTATGTTATAACAGAAGTATGTTTTAGCTGTATTTCATTAGTATTGAAAGAACTAGGTTGGGACTGACAAATTTTACTTTATATACAAGACTATGTTATATACAAGACCAGCTCAGCTACCTGTGTGTGTCCTTGGGAAAGGCACTTAGCTTCCATTTCCTCATAATGAAAGGTTTAATCAAAATTCACCTATCAACGACCCACCCACCTCCAAATCAAAGATCCAAGGTCAGGAACCTGGAATCCCGGTTAATGAAGATACAATTGTTCTCTGAAATGTGGTATCTCAACTGTGAACATCATTATGATGACACAGATCAGACAACTGAAAATTTTGGTTTATAAAGGTACAAGTGTTCCTTGAACTGTGGCGTCTTTCCTGTGAACATCCGTATGATGACACAGTTTAGGCACCTGGAATCCTGGTTAATAAAGGTACAATTGTTCCTTGAAATGATATCTCACCTGTGATCATTATGATGATACAGGCCAGACACCTGAAATCCTGGTTTATAAATGTTAAAGTTTCCTTGAAATGTCTTGTTTGACCTATGAGCATCATTATGATGACACAGGTCAGACACCTGGAATCCTGGTTTATAAAGGTACAAGTGTTCCTTGAAATGTGGTGTCACACCTGTGATCATTATTATGATGGCACAGTTCAGGCACCTGGAATCCTGGTTTTTTAAAGGTACAAGTGTTCGTTGAAATGTGGTGACTCTCCTGTGAACATCATTATGATGACACAGGTCAGACACCTGAAATCCTCATTTATAAAGGTACAAGTATTCTTCGAAATGTGGTATCTCACTTGTGAACATCATTATGATGACACCTGGAATCCTGGTCTTTAGAGGTACAAGTCTTCCTTGAAATGTGGTGTCATTCCTGTGAACATCATTATGATGGCACAGGTCAGACACCTGGAATCCTGGTTTATAAACGTACAAGTGTTTCATGAAATGTGGTCTCTCACCTGTGAACATCATTATGATGACACAGGTCAAACTCGTGTATTCCTGGCTTATAGAGGTACATATTTTAGTTTATACAGTAATATGGTACCAAAGTTTCGGATAAACACAGCAACTGACACAAAAGATATATGACTTTCTAAAAGTTTAACTTAGGACTTTTATACTGTTAACAATGACGATAACATCATCATTGCCACCATGAAAGAAATTGATTACCATGTCTCAACACAAACAGGCAAACAAACGTCATCTGATTACCTACTTGCAATGTTGTCAATAATGACACTCGTAGTTATGTGGAACATGATGTTATTACAGTGGTCAGCCAACTGGTCATTTTCCATCCTATAGTGGTCATACTTGTTAGCCAGCAGTACACAGGTGAAAGTTAAGCAAAGCATTATCATGTATTATTACAGAGAAAACAAACATTTCATGCATTTTGATATCTATATTTTAGGTATGGTGAAGCCTCTGTGACAACACTTTATAAAATTTTCGATTAGTTTGTAATTAAACACACATTCTCATTCTGTCTGTTAATTTTGTATGATTTTTCACTGGTGGTACAGTAACTGAATGCATTGCTTGTAAAATCGTTCATGTTACTAAGATTATGATGCAAAAGTGTAGTTCTCATCAGCTGGAGGCGTTTGAAGTGTACCAGTAACAACTCTTGATAATACTAAAAATATCAGGTTTATCTCACCCAAACACTGCATATTAGTGGCTGCTAAGTCAACATGAATTAGCGATCCTGATTATGACTGCTAATTGGATACATTACTATACACAATTCAGTCACTATTCCATTACTTACAAGTAAACTGAGTAGTCATCCAGATATTGCTCAAGAAGTGGCACATCACTTACAATGTAGTACACTTTTATGGTTAATATTACTATGCTGGCTGGCAACAAATGCAAAATAAAATCTGATACTTGGCATAGTTACTCAGGGAAAAAAGAGAAATTTTTTAGATTTAATTATGATGCAATAGCAGCTGATTGGCTTAATTAGTATAGTGATATCTATAAGCAAAATGAAATGTATTTATTTTCGTAATTCAATGTGTATATTGTCCCTTGCACAGTGCAACGTGACTTCTCAGATTCTGTCACTTGTGGCATATTTTATAAAAACTAACATTTCAATAACTTCCAAAATTTTAATTTAAAACAGCTCCTACTATATGTTGTAATGAGAATAAACTTACTAAATTTAGAATTTGTTTGAGTTATTCCTAAATTTAAAAATATAGATTCGCATGGAAAAGATAGAAAAGCTACATAAATTGATCATGCAGTTCGTTTTTGACTATTGCACTCTGGAGTTACTAGCTCAGGACCTGTGAATGTGCTTGCTAGTGAAAATGCTCGAGCTCCAGCTTTATCAGATTTCCAGAAGCAGCAGAGCTTTGTGGAGGAGAAAGTCATAGAACTAAACACAGGTGATATGACATACATTCAATGCAATTTGAAAAACATATTTAAGTTGCGTGGACCACGTGATGATTCTGGAATTCTTGTTGAAGGAAAAGGACAATATAACAACCACCTATTCAGTGCAGGGGACATGCCTATCCAAGCTGAAAACAAGGATACATTCGCCATATCTGAAAATATTACAAATAATAAATTAGAACTCCCTGTGTTGACAAGAAACAAGCTTTTCAAAACTAAAGTTACTCACACATTAAAGGCAGATGGTGGAATGCCATCATCATGATGCTACATGTACTTCAAATATTCTTTTACACCACCCTATAAATAATGAATCTACATGGGTTGAAAAGTACACACAGGACTTGCATAAGCATGGAATAAAAGTATCACATATTACAACAGATGGAGACTCTAAAGCTTATCATGCATTTAACAGTTTTAAAGGCAAGAAACTAATTTCAAATACATAGGACATCAAGCTACTTCGATGAAAAGATCTATATCTCGTGCCACCTTCAGTGACCAAATGTTTTTGGGACAGACCAAAACAGAGAGGTGTTTTGACATGATATTAGCGAACAATCTGAGTCTGGTTGTCAGTTTCCTTAAAGGTATAAGTTAGAATTGCATGCTACAGACCATACACTGAACGTTAGTGATGTCAAAAAGTGCCACTGTAGTGCCAAAGTCATCTAAATCCCAGTTATAATTAGCTATTCCATATCTAAAGGATTAGCAATAATGAATACACATGGTCACTTCAAAGTACCTATCTGTTATAAAAAACCTGCACAATGTTGATAATGTCATAATGAAAGATCTCATCCTGCTTGCACTGTAGTGCAACAAGTACTCTAGTAAATGGTTTGTCTATAGAGTTACAATATATAATGATTGGGATGAATGAGCTATTACAATACATAATGACTGGGATGAATGAGATAACTGTATTAGATATATGTATCACCGTTCTAGGCTTGATTTCTTCTGAATTAAAAGAAGCATGTAGCAAGATAACTTTATTAGGTATATGTGTCACTGTTCTAGACTTGATTTCTTCTGAATTAATAGAAGCATGTAGCAAGATAACTGTATTAGGTATATGTGTCACTGTTCTAGGCTTGATTTCTTCTGCATTAATAGAAGTATGTAGCAAGATAACTGTATTAGGTATATGTGTCACCGTTCTAGGCTTGATTTCTTCTGAATTAACAGAAGTATGTAGCAAGATAACTGTATTAGGTATATGTGTCACGTCCTAGGCTTGTTTTTTTTTTCTGAATTAATAGAATCATGTAGCAAGATTGAAATCGAGTTGGTATGGATTAAGTGGAAACACCGAACAGAATGTGCGTGAATGAGATGTTCATGATAATAACGTATGAGAGTCTCTATAACCCCTCACCCACCCACACACACACACACGCGCACACAAGCACGCACAAATACTAATGCAACAATCAAATGAGAAAAAAATATATAATACAATTTTTTTTTTAAATTTTAACAAATCTATTGAGACTTTGAACCGGTACATAGTGTTCATAGCTTTACACAAGCGTTTGTGTTCCTTCAGAGATTTAATTAAACAGGATTGTTATAGATAAACATGCCATCAACAAGATATTTACACCAAAACGGGAGCTAGACAATCCCACAAATACACGTTGAGTATATGTATACAAAATTCATGGAATGATAGTATGACCAAACAATACGTATGACATGCTAAATGATCCTGACGTTTTACATACAGTGTAGTTTTGCATTCACCATAATGCGAATATGCATTTAATACAAGTGTGCGTGTGCTTCATATAACCAGATGCATTGTTCAAAATTCAAAATTCAGAGTTCGAAATTCGCATTTTAGAACGAATTTATCGGGGGGGGGGGGGGTACTCCACCCTCTTTCCGAGCTCAACGGTTCTTTGGAATTCAAGCAACTTCTATATGGAATGCCCATATCTTCCATATATCAAGGTACACCACATCCATATAGATTCATATGGTAATGAATTATCAGTGGGACGACAAATTATCCTTGTCATACCACCCAACATCCACTTAGCCACGCATGTTGCCAACTATATTTCTCTGTTGCCAACTATGTTGCTTTGCTACTAACTATATTGCTTTGTTGCCAACTATATTGTCCTGTTGCCCACTATGTTGTCCAGTTGCCAACTATGTTACCCAGTTGCCAGCCCCATGGCTTAGGTAAACTGTCTGCAAAGTAAACAATGCCTGACAACATCTCTGAATCGTTGTGCCAGCATATTGAATATACATCCTATAAATATTACAAAAGACACAAGGTTAAAGTACCCGTGCGCATCATGAAATATGGGTATCTCGCTGCGAACGATCGATATCCTGTTTAGTAATGTAAAATAAAACCACACTAGGTAATGCTGTACGCGGCAACGATATCCACTGCATATAATCGTTCTAATGCAACATCAAGTTATTTTTTGGCACAATTACGGGACAAAGGAAAATAATCTTTTCGGTTTTGAACGAGGAAATAAATGAATGTAAAGAAAGTTCTATAATGTTCATGTTAGAAAATAAAAAACCTACAAAAAGAAAACAAACTTACAAAAATGGGAAGAAATGGGGAATAGATCCAATTATTCAGGCACCAGACCAAAATAAAATGCATCCATTTATGCATTATACCACATTACTATCAACTGCAGTTACACATCATAGAATAATCATATCGTACTTGTTTTCATGCGATAACCCGTTTCCTGTCATACTTTAAACTTTCTTAAAATGTTGCATATTTTGTCACTTTTTAACAAATATTTTTTTTCATTTTCATTTATATATATATTTATTTGTATTTAATTTATCTCAATATTACATACTGGGTAGAAATGATGTTAATTAGTCTCTCTTACCGATATAGGATTCAATGACATTACACAGAAGATAATGTATATTTTGTTATTCAAAACATTACAAAAATGACAAAAACTGTTAGAAAACCCGTTGAAATGTGTTTGTTAATAATATTAATAAAGCATACATAGTTCCTGTTTACTCCCTTTTCATAGCTCAGAATCTACACACGAAAAGTGTTATGTACTTGCCAGTCGCAAGGGGGCGTGGGGATGGGGTGAAGAGAGAGAATGCGAGCTGCAAGTACAGCATTTGCAGAAGTTACTACAAGCGTATAAATTAGGTTAACATTATCATATACTGATAGTATTAGAAGCGACTGAAATTATTATTAATTGCACATCAACAAATGAAAAAGTTTAAATATATAAATGATGGGAAAAGATACACTAGTTGACATATTTTCCAGAAGTTACATATCTCTATTGGTTATTATTTTTCTTCAGAAAATAAAGAACTTTTCTGGCAGTATGTAGAAGAAAACATATTGCTGATAAGATTTTAACTTATAGCTTTTTTACATAATATATCTTTTGAAGTAGAACAGTTGCTTATAAGATTATCTAACATCCGTTTCTATACAGCTTTAAAATATTTGAACACCCGTATACTTTGTAGGCCTACTCCTTATTTAATATCACATTTGAATTGCCCGAATCCTTCAAAGTCTAGGATTGTAAAATCAAATTTTTTTTTTCAATGGGATGGGGACAGCAAATTTTTATTTTTCAATGGGATGGGGACAGCAAAAAGGGTGTATAGATTTACTTAGTAATTCCTCTGTCGTTGTCATGTGCTTCAACAACGTTTGAAAACATCAACCCGTATGCTTAATGTGACCCGTGCAAGAGTGCATCAAAAGGCTCCGTGGCGCCGTTTATGATTGATTGATTGATTGATTGATTTTAAAGAAAATAAAACATCTGCTTTAATTTTATTCCACATTCATGGGAAATGATATGAAGAAATCAAATACTTTGGTGAAAACACTGAAATCTGTAATGCTTTTTCCCAGTGAAATATTTACCGCAAAGAATTCTTATTTATGCTAAGTTTACAAAGTTTGAAATTGCAATCAAGCATATTGACATTCACTAATTAATAATTGATGCATCAAATTTCTATAAATAGAATTATTCAATATGTTCAAAATACTTAGAATATTTCATAGTTTATTGTATAAACAGATCCTTTATGGAGTTTAAAATACTTAGAACAATTGATACTTCATTGTATAAACAAATCCTTTATGAAGTTTAAAATACTTTGAACAATTGATACTTTATTGTATAAACAAAATCCTTTATGAAGTTTATAATACTTAGAACAATTGATACTTTATTTTATAAACAGATTCTTTATGGAGTTTAAAATACTTAGAACAATTGATACTTCATTTTATAAACAAATCCTTTATGGAGTTTAAAAGACTTAGAACAATTGATACTTCATTGCATTAACAAAATCCTTCATGGAGTTTAAAATACTTAGAAAACAATTGATACTTCATTGTATAAACAGATCCTTTATGGAGTTTTAAATACTTAGAACAATTGATACTTCATTGCATTAACAAAATCCTTTATGGAGTTTAAAATACTTTGAAAACAATTGATACTTCATTGTATAAACAAATAATTTATGGAGTTTAAAATACTTAGAACAATTGATACTTCATTGTGTTACGACTCTATGGTCTAGAAAAATGTAACAGAAAGAAAGTGAAACCAACAAATCAAGTAAAAATCAGCAAGCAATTTATTTCTAGATAATTAAAATGAAAAATCAAATTGACACTTACTGTAATGTGTATTAAAATCCAAATAATCCAAAAGGAATTAGTGTTCTAATCACAAGTCTTAAATATAGAATATTCCGAATTCGCGGCTGTATCCTTGAATGTTATGATGTGCCAATGGTCTTCAAAGTCCTGATGTACAAGTAGTCTTTAACGTGCTGATGTCAAAATGAAGTACTCCAAAATATCTCTGAATAAGTTCACATAAATTCCAAAATCATCAATTAAAATTCCAAAATCCAAAAGTATATGAGCACTGTTACAATCCAATGAATATTTAAATAATTCCTCTCTTAGAATTTGGAATGACTTTCCACAACTGTAATAGCTCTTTACAAGACTGATAGTAATGTCGAAACTGAAAAATAGTCCACTAAACATGGTATATATAAATATTGGTCACATGACAGAATGTTCTAGAATGTGTCATCTTAATGGAATTTTACTATAATGGGCATGACTTTTTACACACAACTCCAAGAATTTTCCAGTTTTATCTGTAAACAAAATCAACCTTGACCTCAAATTGGGAAAACATTGTGTTGATCAAAACTAACCTTTAGCTCAAATCTGAAGTAAACAACCTAATTCAAGGACACTAGTTAAACATGTTTTTTTCTGATAAACAAAATTAAGATTTAAGCAAATATTAAAGTCAAGAAACATTTATAATTTCCTAAAATATCTATAATATTATATAAACATCATACATAACACCTCCCATCATAAAGAAAAAGAAAGATTTATGCAATAAAGCTTTCTTTTGAATATACATCTAATACTATAATAGTCAAAATTTGCATAAGAAAATGTCTTATGATACTGAACTTAATTACATCAAGCAATATAACATTTATATGCACGTGAGAGTGCATCTGCAATCACATTGTCTTTTCCGCTGATGTGTTTGATGTCAATGTTATATTCCTGCAATATAAAACTCCATCTCAACAATCTCCGATTTTTATCTTTCATTTTGTTGATGAAAGTAAGGGTATTGTGATCACTGTACACAATAATTGGAGAAAGAGCAGAGGTAACATACACTTCAAAATGCTGTATAGCCAATATCAAAGCTAAACATTCCTTCTCAATTGTGGAATAATTTTTCTGGTGCTTGTTTAGTTTTTTAGAAAAATAACACACATGGTGATCCACACCACTTTTGTCTTCCTGAATCAATACTCCACCAACCCCTACATCACTTGCATCAACAGATAATTTAAATGACTGACTGAAATTTGGTGCAGAAAGAACTGGTGAATTCTTAAGCATGGCCTTTAACTTGTCAAAAGATTCCTGACACTTGTCAGACCAATGAAATTTGGTTTTCTTACTCAATAAACTTGTCAAAGGTTCAGCAATTTTGGAAAAATTTGAACAAAATTTCCGATAATATCCAGCCATACCTAGAAATCGCATCAGTTGCTTTTTACAAATTGGTACTTGAAATTCAGAGATAGCTTTGACCTTAGCTTCTATAGGTTTAACTTGACCTTGTCTCACAATATGTCCTAAAAATGTGACACAAACATGGCAAAACTCACTTTTGCTCAAATTAATTGTCAGATTCACATCGCTGAGTCGATTGAAGGATTTTTGAATGGTTTTCAAATGATCTTCCCAGGTGTTGTTGTAGATAATGACGTCATCGATATAAGCGTCACAATTATCAAGATCAGATGTTATCATGTTCATCAGACGTTGAAACGTTGCAGGCGAATTTTTCATTCCAAACGGCATGACTTTATATTGATAAAGTCCATCTAGAGTTACAAATGCTGACATTTATTTTGCCCTTTCCGTCAGTGGAATTTGCCAAAATCCTTTTAAAAGGTCAAACTTGGTGACATATTTCGCATTTCCAATTTTATCAATGCAATCGTCCATTATTGGGATTGGAAATGAATCTGTTTTGGTGACACTGTTGACTTTTCTATAGTCAGTACACATACGGAATGTATTATCTGACTTGGGAACAAGAATACATGGTGAACTCCAGTTACTTTTACTTGGTTCTATGAAATCATTCTCCAGTAAATACTGAATTTCTTTCTTCAAATAGTTCTTTTTGAGAGGATTCATCCTATAAGGATGCTGTTTCACAGGCGCAGAATCTACAATGTCAACGTCATGATAAATTTTACTTGTTCGTTTAGGAACTTCAGGAAACAAGTGCTCATAGTCACGTAATAGCTGTTTTAGTTCATTTCTTCCCTGTTTTTGTAGATGTGAAAGGTTCTGGTCAAGATTGTTCAAGATTTCTGAATTCCGAAGATTGGTTATACCAGAGTCACTATAGTCTGATTGTATTCCATCGTTGATATCTTCACTGTGTGGGACAGGTACAACTAAATTAACAGAATAATTAGCTGGGCTATCTCTCTCAAAATATTCCTTTAACATATTTATATGACAAAGTTGTTTCTGTTTCCGTCTCCCAGGAGTGTTAATGATATAATTTAAGTCATTTACTTTCTTTTCAACAGTATAAGGACCATAAAATTTAGCCTGAAGGGGATTCTGAGGTATGGACAAGAGAGATAGAACTTTGTCACCAGATTTAAAACTCCTTTCCTGTGAATTTCTGTCATACTTTAATTTCATTTTTGACTGGTTAGTGTGAAGATTAGTTCTTGCTACTTCACAGGCCTTTGACAACTTGTATTTGAAATCAGAGACATAGTCAAGAAGATTAATCTTTGAATCTTCATTTGAAAGAAGTTTCTCTTTCAATAATTTCAATGGTCCACGGACAGTATGACCAAAAACTAGTTCAAAGGGACTAAAACCCAACGACTCTTGCACTGATTCCCTAACAGCAAATAACAACAAATGAACACCCTCATCCCAATCCTTTTCTGTATCAAAGCAATATGATCGAATCATATTCTTCAAAGTTTGATGAAATCTTTCCAAAGCACCTTGACTTTCAGGGTGATAGGCAGAAGATTTAAACTGTTGGATGCCTAATTCGTGCATAACTTGTTGGGAAATTCCAGACATAAAATTTGACCCTTGATCCGATTGGACAGATTTGGGAAGGCCAAAAAGTGTAAAAAAATTCACCAAAGCTTTCACAATACTTTTAGTTTTTATATTTCTCAGAGGAATTGCCTCTGGAAATCTTGTAGATGCACACATGATGGTCAACAAGTATTGGTTGCCTGACTTGGTCTTAGGTAAAGGACCAACACAGTCTACCATTATTCTACTAAATGGTTCATCAAATGCAGGAATAGGTTGCAAATGAGCCTTAGGTATCTTCTGATTGGGTTTTCCTACCATTTGACAAGTGTGACAAGATCTGCAGTATTTAGAAACATCACTTTTGAGTTTCGGCCAATAAAAATGATTCAAGATCTTGTGATAAGTCTTACGGACTCCTAAATGACCAGCCAAAGGAGTTTCATGGGCTAAATTAAGAATTTCCTGTCGATATGACTTAGGAACAACAATTTGATAGCTCACTGACCACTCGTCACCAGCGGGTACCTCAGGTGGTCTCCATTTCCTCATTAAGACCCCATTTGTCACAAAGTAACACACTGGAACTTGTGTGGCTTCAGTTTCACTAATAGCCCTCTGAAACAAACAAGATATCTCGGGATCTTGCTCCTGTTCAACGACAAGTGATTGTCGTTTGTCACCCTGATTAGAACAAAGAGAATGAGTTGCCAAAAGAGGATCACTGTGATCAATACCGTTTGATTGATCAATACCTGAGGAAAAAGTGACCTCATCAAAAGACTGACCAATACATGTGTCAGCTAAAGGAATAATATCCTGATCAACATCACTCTCAAGAGCTCTTTTTGCCATAGTTCTAGTAACTGCACAAGCAGGGTACAAATCAGGGATTTCAATTTCGACAGGATCAACTTTCTGATCCAAACAAGGCTTGTCAGTTACAAGTGGATTAACCACAACCTTATCTCCAGCTAGGTCATTGCCTAGTAATAAATGAACACCCTCTATGGGCAAAGAAGTCACTGCCCCAACAGTCACAGCTCCGGAAACTAAGTCTGATGCCAAATTGACACAATGAAGAGGAACATTTACAAAGCTGCACTCTACTCCCTGAACAAGAACACTTTCACTTGAAGAAGACTCCTCAGACAAAGGCAAAGTACCTGATAATAAAAGACTCTGAGAAGCTCCAGTGTCCCTAAGTATTTTAATTGGGATAGGCTTGGCAGAATCACCAATATGTGATATAGAACCTTCTGACATGAATGGTTCATAAGCCTCAAAAATAGAATCAGACTGGGGTTTGTTTGACCCAACAAATGTATTGCTTTCAATACAAGACCGTGACCTTGACCTCTTTGAAATAAGAGCATTTGGAAAAGTTCTGTCTTTACTCTGTTGCTTATTTTTCAACTTGAAGCAATCAGAAATAACATGCCCTTTTATTTTACAATAGTGCACGTAGGAAGAGATAAGGATTTCTGATCAGTCTTATCAGATGTTTGATTCCTAACAGTTGTGAAATTTAGAAGTACTCGTATGAGATTGAAATGGTTTTTTACCAGAAAACTGCTGAGAGGACAACTTATTGCCAAATGAAATTTTGTGAGTCAAGGAATAATCATCATCCATACTAGCAGCATTTTTCAAAGTTTCCACATTTTCTGCTCGTCAAGATAGGTCTTAGCATCACTATGGATGCACCTCTTGAACTCTTCAATTAATACGAGCTGTCTGAGGTTATCATATCAACTTTCTTGGCTGAGCACCAACTATCAAATTGTTGTTCTTTTTCCCATGCAATTTCGACATATGTTTGTCCAGTTTCTTTTCTACAATGTCTAAACCTTTGTCGATATGCCTCTGGTACCAACCCATAAGCTTTCAAGATGTACTCCTTAACCACATCATAATCAGTGCTTTGTTGTACTGACAGTAAAGTGTAGACTTCACGAGCTTTGCCAATAAGAACACTTTGTAATAACAAGGTCCAATGCTCTCTGGGCCATTTCAAGTGTTCAGCAATTTTCTCGAAATGAATAAAGTATTTATCTACTTCTTTTTCCTGAAAAGGGGGTACTAACCTAATATATCTAGTAACATCAAAACCTGAACTTGTGTTTAAAGGAGTGGAGTGTGCTCTGTTTGCCAGTTCTAATTCTCTTAATTTAAATTGCATTTCCCTTTCTTCTCTTTGCATCTGTCTCTCCTCTTTCTCTCTCTCTCCCTCTCCATCTGCCTCTCTTCTCTCTCTCTCTCTCTCCATCTGCCTCTCTTCTTTCTCTCTCTCCATCTGCCTCTGAAGCTTTGCTAACTCTAAATCCATCTGGTTCTTTAATTCTAATTCCCTTAATTTCCTGTCAGAACCAGATACAGGCTTTCTCTTCAGACTTAAAGCACTACTATCAAAAATTTCCTTCCCTACTAAATATTGAATTAAAATAATCGTTATCTCCTGTTTTGTCAATGATGCTTTTGCCTCAGACAGACTGTATTTTCTGGCAAGTTCGAGCAACTCATCCTTTCTCATACACTCTAACCCCTCCTGGGTAGGTTTGAAATGAAATTCTGAACATTAGATGCCATTGTGAATGCTTGTTTGTTTCACACAAAAAAATTCTCTAGTTTTAAAATACTTTGAAAAAAATTGATACTTCATTGCATTAACAAAATCCTTCATGGAGTTTAAAATACTTAGAACAATTGATACTTCATTGTATAAACAGATCCTTTATGGAGTTTTAAAATACTTAGAACAATTGATACTTTGGTGTATAAATGATTGTTAATGGAGTTCAGAATACTTGGTCTAATTTATACTTTATTTTATAATCAGATCCTTTATGGAGTTTAATTTTTCTTCAGTTTTAAAGTATGAGTCCCCTCAAGAACAAATTTCACAATTAATTATGCTGTGCAGAATTGTGAAAGAGATATAATATGTATTTAGTTTCTTTCATATGTAAATAAAATATCAATATAGATTTAAGGGGGAATCATGCCGAAAATGAGAAAAATTACAATAATAATGTAAAATATCATAGCAAAAAACAACCAGAGCATCTTCATGACGTCATCATGATGTTCTCCTAACAAGATTTTAAAAGCATTAATCAAAATAAATTTTTTTTTATGGTAACCTTTCATTCTGCACACATAAGATTGAATTCTTGTCGTGATTGTAAATTTTAAATTATGTAACCATTTATTGGACTAACTGTACCTTGTCTTTCGTGTGAATTGTTCTATTGAAATGTATGTATCTACTATTATGAAATTTATTTTGTTGTACAGTTTTCAGTCAAGGGGAAGAACTTGGCATAATCCCACACCTCTGATTCTCAGTTGTCTAACGATGGGATACTTTTCTTGCTTTCCTTTAACCCTTGGCAATCAGCGAGTGCTGTAATCAAGCAGAACACATGTGCATGTGTGTTTCTATGTGTGTTTGAGAGCGCAAGCAATGTTGATTGATTGTTTGATTGATATATTTAATTCATCCATTAATACAATCAGTTATACAAATACATAAAGAATTAACAGCTGAAAACTTAATAGTATTCTGGGAAAAGAAAATATCAACTATCAAACACAAAATACCAATGTTAACAAAGTTGAGTGAATACTGAACATATAGTATGGAAATAAACGAGAACATTTATATGTAAATATGAATAGTTACTTCATTATTCTACACCTACTAGATATGTAAAATGAGCTGGAGGATAAAAGTACACAAGCTGAAATCAGTTCGCTGTTGTAAGAAAAATGCATTCACCTATGAAATGATAAACAACAGAAATACAAAAAGTTTGATAGCAAGTACAAACAGCCTCATCGGTAGTTTAGACACGATATTGACAACAACTCAACATGATTCAAGAGAGACTGGACATTTTCTAGCTACTTCCTATATAACAGACAGAATTAAACTGCCATCAAGCAATAGCGTCTGAAATCTATTAAGCGATATATCTTCAATTAGTCTACATTTCAAAGCATTTTCGTATGATGTAAGGACTCTGTATTTAACAGTACATTTCCAATCAGATTTTGTGACCGGGAATCGACCTTGAAGTATGAACGATTCAAGAAGATCAGCTGGATCAAATTTTTCCAGTAGTCAATAATGTCTGGAATAAAAGCAATTTGTTTTATTTTGACTCTTGGGTTTCGACAGTTGAAAAGGAGGAGTAAAAATACTTGTTCTGCAAAATAGGCCGCAAGTAATCTACAAAGTTGCTCCAGGAAAAAAAAAAACAACAATATATGTATATCTACGTAGGATTAAATGGGTAAAGCACTCGATAAGTGCAGTGCAATGTCAGTTTGAGAATATCTAGATAATCCTTGCATGTGCTTAATGCAAAAAAGATGACCTCTCTCTAATATAAGGATGTTCTGAGGGCTGGGACAACACCAGGTTTCACAACCATACAATGCGCTGTGTAATTAAATAGTGTCATATAAGTTGTTTGCTGTGACTGGATTAAAACCATACTCATTAACTCCAATATCAATAAAGCTGAATAGAGAACCTAAAAGTTTATCTTGAGCCTCTTTTTGTCCTAATATCTGTTTTGCTGTAGTTATATGCATTAATGCCTAAATGTCTACATGATACTGTTTCTAAAACAGCATCAGATCCCAAGAACCAATGCCTATGTCTTCTTTTGTAGCCAGATGATCTTTATCTAAAAAGAATAATGTTACTTTCTATGGAATTGTATCTGAATCCTCACTTTAACAAAGTACTGAAAACTTATTTTCTGTAAGTTATCCATTATCAGTTACGTACATGAACATGGATTTTGGCTGGAAGTTTGATCTCTATCTTTTGCAGTCCAGTACTCACGTCACAACTGTGTTAGATTACCAACTGATACACCTGGAGTCAATACTCCTTAGAGCACAATTCATTAGAATAACACCATGACCACAGCAGGAGCAAATGATTTCACTTGTAATCTGGTCCAAGTTAAGACTCTGGAACTAAAACGAGGTATGTGATACATAAGTCATACATAACAACCTTGTTGTTTTTACTAAGATATCAATACGTGTTTCAAAACTTACTCAACAATATGGGGGAGGGGGAAATGTAAATTCGTGACAATTACCGTAAGCTGGAATCTGGATGACACAGTTCTGTCTGTTTCGTTACTTAAGATGTGACATACGTAAAGAAACCTTTCAGTGAAAATCTACGATCCCTATTGCATACTGGCGTCACCGAGGTACACATATTTGGGGGTGGGAAGTTGGAGCAGGTCGACACCAATAGCCGTTCACAACAGTGGTCGACTGTGGACTTGGATGTAAATAAGAATTTGATTCAGCATAAAGTCTGCACCCATCCTGATTATTGTTTGAGATGCCCTATATTAAATATCAAAATGTGTCGATGTTGTTTAATAACAAATTTGCTTAGAAAAAGCTTTTTTAACTGACCGTGTTTTTTGTCTCTACTTAGTAATCCTTTAATCATCAGTATTGTTGTTTTTTTTTTGTTTGTTTGTTTGTTTTTTTTTTTTTTTTGTTTGTTTTTTTTTTTTATTTGTTTTTTTTCTTCTCTCTACTGACAATAAAGTTGCCGTACTATGATAATTGGTTACTATTTTTGTATTAATTATGAAGTATAGGATCAATTTCCAATGGCGATACATTTGAGGAGGGGAAAATTATGCCAGTTTCTACATGAAATATCAAGTCAAAGGCAGAGTTCCATTTTTACGAGTATATTCTGCAGGAACACGATAATAGTTTGTACTGGAATATTTCTTTTCATTTGGTACAGTAGATAATCGAAAACCTAGCGTAGTCAGTTTAGGAAGAAAAATAGGTCTTTACAACAGCAAAAAACTTTTTGTTGGTGTTAACATAAGTATCAAAGGTGAACTCACACATCAAACTGCACAAACATGCACGCAACATAGTCTAGGAGACTGAGCCACATACATTTAGCGACGAAGAGTGTCTGACGTACTTTGCCAAAAACAATTATGGTCGCTGGATACAACTAAGTACAATATATTTGAAAACTCTATTTTTCATAAGTGCCGCTCATAATTTTAGTTGTTAACATTATTAATGAACATTTTCACAAAAATATAGTTTGAGTCAACTTGTCAATAAATTCTATGAAATGTTGGATGTATTTGCGCAAATACTATAAACTCCATGTATAACTTAAAAGGATGTCCAAGGAGCAGATGACGTCAATTTATTTTAAGCAAATTATTGTTATTTTCTTTTAAGATGATACAGTTTGTTTTAAAAGGGGGAGTAAATATTCATTGCGCAAAGTTTCAATATAAAATGTTATAGACTAGTTATTACAATTTTGAAGCTATATTGTATTCGTCCGGTAGTTAATGCTTTTATGTAGGTTAGCTATTTTTGTTTCGGGAATGGCAGTTCCTATAATTTGTGTGTGTGTGTGACCATATTTATCAATATAAACAAGCAATGTGATTTCGCAAGTCAACATATCATACTACCTATATTTTGGAACCTGAAATGCCGTTAATCAATGTGTACCGTGTATATATATAATAATTTCTGTTAATCCATGTGTACCGTGTATACATAAAATAATTTCTGTTAATCAATGTGTACCATGTATATATAAAATAATTTATGTAAATCAATGTGTACCGTGTATATATAAAATAATTTCTGTTAATCCATGTGTACCGTGTATATATAAAATAATTTCTGTTAATCAATGTGTACCGTGTATATATAGAATAATTTCTGTTAATCAATGTGTACTGTGTATATAGAAAATAATTTCTGTTAATCCATGTGTACCGTGTATATATAAAATAATTTCTGTTAATCAATGTGTACCGTGTATATAGAAAATAATTTGTGTTAATCAATGTGTACCGTATATAGAGTATATAATTTGTGTTAATCAATGTGTACCGTGTATATAGAAAATAATTTGTGTTAATCAATGTGTACCGTGTATATAGAAAATAATTTGTGTTAATCAATGTGTACCGTGTATATAGAAAATAATTTGTGTTAATCAATGTGTACCGTGTATATAGAAAATAATTTTTGTTAATCAATGTGTACCGTGTATATAGAAAATAATTTATGTTAATCAATGTGTACTGTGTATATATAAAATAATTTCTATAAAACAATGTGTACCGTGTATATAAAAAATAATTTCTGGAAGAGCTTCAACTAAGTTGCTTAGTAATTAAATAACAATATGGCATGAAACTAAGTAGATAAACCAATATTAATATCATTGTTTAAGTTAAGACGAAGGCAATTTTCAAACCCCATTTCAGCTTGCAATAGAGTAATCCAAATGTTCATCTTTGTTCTGTCTTTCCTTTGACTCGGAAATATTGGTTACATTACTCAAAACCATAAAAGTATCAAGAACGCATACAGCATATCGATCACTATGCAATCGCAACAATACAGAAGAAGGAACAGGTTTGTGTGATATGACACAGGAAACTCATTCAAACATGCATAATATCTACAGGAAAGTAAAATAGATAAGAATGACATAAACATGCATAATAGCAACAGGAAAGTAAAATAGATAAGAATGACATAAACATGCATAATAGCAACAGGAAAGTAAAATAGATAAGAATGACATAAACATGCATAATAGCAACAGGAAAGTAAAATAGATAAGAATGACATAAACATGCATAATAGCAACAGGAAAGTAAAATAAATAAGAATGACATAAACATGCATAAGAGCAACAGGAAAGTAAAATAAATAAGAATGACATAAACATGCATAATAGCAACAGGAAAGTAAAATAAATAAGAATGACATAAACATGCATAATTGCAACAGGAAAGTAAAATAAATAAGAATGACATAAACATGCATAATAGCAACAGGAAAGTAAAATATATAAGAATGACATAAACATGCATACTAGCAACAGGAAAGTAAAATAAATAAGAATGACATAAACGACACTGATCTAGGGTGGATACTAAATATGAACCTTAATATCACTGCACACTTTTGTTCTTTTTAACTTAAACTTAGCGACTTCATTTGAGGCAAAGAATCATACTTTATAAATGCGCACGTATAAACATTCACAACAGAACATCCTTATCATTGACAAATCGACAGAGATTTGAATAATTAATATTGCTAAAATTCAATTTCTTATGCTTTACAATTTTTGCAGTAGCAATCAAGCATTTGTTATCCTTACTATTCTCATGATAATTCCAAAGATCTCAATTATTTTGTGAGATTTGCAGATTTCCATACTATGCCCTGAAAAATCAAAATAGTGCCAGCATCAATCACCCAAGAACTTTCCTGCCTCAATACTCATTTTTATACATGCCCCCCCCCCACACACACACACATAGTGAACGAAATACGTGTACTTTTGTCAAGCCTTCAGCTCAAATAGCACCATAACCGCCTATAAATGAATATAAAAAACTACTCACGAGCGACAAATGCATACATTTAGAAACTGTAACGACTGTAAAATAATGGAATATCAAAATCTAGATGTATGTGATATACACAACACGGCACGATGACTAACATGCAAGCGAGAGATTTTCAAGAAGTTGTTAAATATTCTCTATGTCAAATGGCATACAATTTTTGTACAAAATACGACTTTAGAAACCCTTGGGCAAGAGATTTTAGTAATAGCTTTAGTCTTTATTATATAAAGGTTATTGAGAAAAAAATATTAGGGTGAAATAAAGGAGGGATAATACAATATATTGCTCTCTTACAAGCTGAAATAAGGTTTAAAATTGTTAGATTTCCAATTTTCATTTCCTTTTTAAATATGATGATGCATCTGTTGGAACTTTAGTGCTAAGTGTATGTTCTTTTGAGATATTGTTGTGACCTAAGCGAGCTTCTGTTCTCTACCAACAGGCTTTGTATTCAATTTTACTTATCATTCTATTTCTTTTTATTAATTACATATAATGTTTTCATAATAATGATAAACACTAACCTGCCCACAAAACTCTAACAACAGCCTTAACTCTCTGAAAACGCTTTACACAAATTATATATAGATAATAACATCACATTTTCTAAAAAAAATCAAACATGTTATATTAATAACAAGTTCAGATATTTTTGAAAATGTAATTTAAAAACATTTTACACCACCAAATGGCCATAGCTTTGCCCCCCCCCCCGCCCCTCCCCAAGAAAAAGAAAAGAAAAAAGTTAGTATGAACTAAAGTGCCAATGAACTGACATATAAACATATTCTGCAGACGAATTTTTTCTTCATCTTTTAGCAGTAGTTTTGAGAATGATAGCGATGAAACATATTCCATATTTTAAATAGAACGATTTTTTTAGGGTGGGCTTTCGCAAACGCGTGAATTTAAACTGCATCAAAAATGTATATTAATTCAAGTTCTCGCATTGTCATGTTCATATCTACCCAAAATATAATCAAGTCCTGCTCCACTCATATTTTCTCTAAAAATAAAATATTCTCTAGTTCCTAAATCGCTTTTTAATTTCTTGATTGTGTATTGACTAAAGCTCAAAAAGGCTGACATGATTTTATAGTTCTTGATTGTGTATTGACTAAAGCTCAAAAAGGCTGACATGATTTTATAATTCTTGATTGTGTATTGACTAAAGCTCAAAAAGGCTGACATGATTTTATAATTCTTGATTGTGTATTGACTAAAGCTCAAAAAGGCTGACATGATTTTATAGTTCTTGATTGTGTATTGACTAAAGCTCAAAAAGGCTGACATGATTTTATAGTTCTTGATTGTGTATTGACTAAAGCTCAGAAAGGCTGACATGATTTTATAGTTCTTGATTGTGTATTGACTAAAGCTCAAAAAGGCTGACATGATTTTATAGTTCTTGATTGTGTATTGACTAAAGTTCAAAAGGCTGACATGATTTTATAATTCTTGATTGTGTATTGACTAAAGCGCAAAAAGGCTGACATGATTTTATAATTCTTGATTGTGTATTGACTAAAGTTCAAAAAGGCTGACATGATTTTATAATTCTTGATTGTGTATTGACTAAAGCGCAAAAAGGCTGAAATGAGGCCAAACAGATAATCTAAAAACATCCCGGAAGTCTTCGCTGTAATGCAGAAGATCAATAAATGATGCCAGTAAAACATTTAATAGTAGTCGTTATAACTGAAAGCCTGATAAATACATTCCTATATCTAATATTAAAAATAGTCTACTATTAATACAAACTTCTTACCGCAAGGACCAACAGTATGCACGATATTTTTTTTTTAAAGTTAATAAAATAAACAACTGCCTTTATTTACCTACTTATTGAAATAATTCTACTGATAATAAATTAGGTTTGAAAGTGCAGAGGCACAACAACACAGACAAATGTTTACTGGTACATATTTGTTTTCCAAATGAATTAGGGAAAGCCAACAGCTATCTGTTGCAATACACACTCCCCAGTTTAGTTATCCTGCCAAAAATTAATGTCATGCTGTGATCTGTGTCTTTTCAAGGAGTCATAACTGACAAATTTTAAGTTGTAGTTATCAAAAACATTTAATGGTTTTCATGTGAATAATTTACCTTTAGTAAGGGAAACATTTATATCGTTTAATCATTTTGCAATATCAGGGTTTATCGTAGCTTTAAACTGAGATATAGGACCAACGGTAAAGCTCTGCACATGATCCTTTTTTAATGTGAAGTTTAGTATTTTAATGTGAAGTCTAATGTTTGAATGTAAAGTCTAGTGTTTTAATGTGAAGTCTAGTATTTTAATGTGAAGTCTAGTATTTTAATGTGAAGTCTAGTATTTTAATGTGAAGTCTAGTGTTTTAATGTGAAGGCTAATGTTTTAATGTGAAGGCTAATGTTTTAATGTGAAGTCTAGTATTTTAATGTGAAGTCTAGTGTTTTAATGTGAAGTCTAGTGTTTTAATGTGAAGGCTAATGTTTTAATGTGAAATCTAGTATTTAAAATCAAGAAATTAGTATGTATAACAATGTTCACGGTTCCTTCGTATGTGAACTTGGCTTTTCTTTTACGAAGACCACATTCATACGTAATTCTCTGATGATTTTTCTCTCTAATCTGTTCATTTCGTCCGTTGTAATTAATATCGTTTCGTTTACACGACCTTTGCATATCTTCTATATTGTATTTTGTGTTTCCATTTCGTAGATCAGTTTTTTCTCAACAACTTCTGTTGTTCCTGCAGGACGCTCGCATCCTCTGAATACAACTGAGCATTCATTTAGTAGTCTAATTTCAGTTATAATCAAATGACACATGCCAGCTCTGAACGGTGCACTGCTTTGTACTTTATCCAGACGGTGTAAAACTTTTTGACATATCAACTGAGTTTGGTTTATTTTGTGGTAATTCTTTGTGACTGAGTGTTTTATGGATACCTTAAAATTTAACATGGTAAATATTTTGTCCAGGAAAATGCACAGTTCAGTGAGTATGTATGTGAATTGCTGCTGTGCCATATGAGAAAGGCTGACATACTTGCGAGATTAGGACCTGTACCTGAACCCCAACCGCAACAACCACGTTGCCTGCGTTTATATAGCACCAAGATGGGCTTCACGAACATGACTTTTACTCCGGTGGAATTAGTAAAAAAAAACATCAGCGTACGATTATGCCAGAACCCGGCAAAAACATTTTGAAATTCACCGCGGTGCAACGAAATATGAAAGTACCGTATATCATTTATGCGGACTTTGAATGTTTTAATGTTTCAGTGAACGCTCCCGAGGTTAACACAAATAGAACACAAGTTGCGGAATAAATCCCATGTGGATTTTGCTACATTGTCGTAAGATGTGATGGAGCATGTTAGCCACCAATATTGTATCGTGGCCAGAAATCGGTTGAGGTGTTTCTTAAATCGCTCGAGGTTACCAGAAAATGGACCCGGGAACAGCTCTACTCGCCCGCTGACATGATTATGACCCGCAATGATATTGATGAGTTTTCCAAGAGAACTCATTGCTGGGTTTGTGATGGTCCCTTTGAGACTGAAAGTTCTAAAGTTCGCGATCACTTTCATATCACTGGTGCGTACAGAGGAACCGCACACAGCGCATGCAACCTACCGTTGCGGATTTACTCAAAGAAAATAAAAAAATCCTGTGGTGTTTCATAACCTGCGCGGGTATGATAGCCACTTGATTATGCAGGCAATCGCAACAGCATTGAATGCGCCAATAAGCCTCATCTCCAACAACATTGAAAAATACAGTACATGAGTGGATGGGAAAAGCTTGATAAAGCTCAGTTACCACCGATCGAGGCATTACATTCGTCGTTGTATAGCGACGGTATTTCCACCGACGACTACGAACATGCAAATGCAGTTTGGTCCGCAATCGAATGTACAAACCTCTGTGACTATCACGATTTGTATTTGCGTACCGATGTGTTGTTGCTTTCTGATGTCTTTGAGGCGTTTCGTGATACCACCATGAGAATATTCAATCTCGACCCCGCGTACTACTTTACGGCACCGGGAATGGCTTGGGATGCATCACTGTTAATGACAAAAGTAGAATGGAACTGCTCACCGATATTGACATGCATCTGTTTATCTAGCACGGAATCAATGGCGGGATTTCAATGATTAGTCATCGTCGCGCTCGCGCGAATAACCCGCGCATGGATGGATATGACCATGCTGTCCCAAACAGTTACATCACGATATTCACTTCATTAATCTTTATGGCAGGGCGATGATGCAGCCGTTGCCGATTGGTGTGTTTTCCTGCGGATGTGGATGTGAACACATATGTATGCGATCACGACAGCAACAGCGACCACAGATACATTTTCGAAGTCGACTTGGAGTACCCGGATGAGCTTCATCGCGCCCACAACGAATACCCGCTGGCAACGAAAGCGTTGTCGGTGCCCCTCGAATGGCTGTCCCCGTATCAGTGCGGGATCGTGGACGAATTTGGACACAAGTTTATCGAATGCATCAAACTTGTTCCAAGTCTTCGGTGGAAAACCAACAATGTAGTTCACGTACGAAGCCTGCAGCTGTATCTGCAATTGGGAATGCGTGTAAGTAAAATTCATCGGGTGCTTAGATTTCGCCAACACGCTCGGATGGCTTCTTATATCCAGATGAATACGAATCTCCGCACAAAGGCCGAAAATAACATTAAAAAATAATTCTTCAAACTAATGAACAATTCCGAGTCTGAGAAAATAATGGAAAATCTTCGAAAACTCAAAGCTGTAATTCAGTATTTACTCAGATTTGTATAGTTTTCTAAATTTCAGTTGAAGAGATAAAATCTAAAAAAATGGATATTTTTTGAAACATGAAAATACATTTTCTTATGTAAATGAGTGTGGGCGGGACTTTGAACAAGTTTCGGAAAAGTCTTTTGCCTTGGCACTAATAAATCTTCATGTGTTGCGGTGCCGTAAAACACCAAAACCGAACCAAAGTATCTGCTGGATATCTCGTTAGACAGACAATCATATAAATGAATATGCAGATAGATATATACTCATATCACTTATGTCATATCTACATGTATGTATGTAGGGTCTGGTTTGGTTTGGGGTTTTAAGGCACAGCAACACATTTATTAGTGCCGAGGGAACGTAGCAACACAAGTAGATTTTTAGTGACCAGGCAATTGGAGTAAAGTGCCTTACCCAAGGACACACCACGGTAGCCGACCTGGGCTGATCTGATGGTAGGTTCGAACCCACACCCTTTCGCTCTCGAGTCCGTATGTATGTATGCGTGTATGTTAACCACCGAATCACCCGTCCGCGCACCGGCACCAGAGGTATCCATTTACTCCATGACAACACACCTGCGCATAAATCCACCGTCGTGACAGACTTCGTA
This sequence comes from Margaritifera margaritifera, assembly GCA_029931535.1. Lineage (NCBI taxonomy): Eukaryota > Metazoa > Mollusca > Bivalvia > Unionida > Margaritiferidae > Margaritifera > Margaritifera margaritifera. Next base: position 1,722,141 of record JAQPZY010001437.1, on the reverse strand, counting down.
AAGAGTGCACGTCCCCCATTCAAAAAGTAACAGTTTCAGTGATTGGTCCACATAATGTCACGTGACAGGTAGCACACATTTGTGTCTCCCTCACGCGATCGTGTCTACCTCACGCGATCGCGTTTCCCTGTCTTGTTTGATTTGGTATAATAAACAATGTATTACCCTTGTTTGGTAGTGATATGCAGATTTGTTCACCCGCGACAAGTCATGTTCGTCGAGGGCGGAGAAATCTACATGGCTCTCCCTAAAAAAGGTAATAAATGATTTACCCTCTCTATGTCGTTTACTTTGTGGAGTTTGTTTACCTCTTGCTGTAACACATCAAGAGTTGTGTCCTTTATGGCAATATTTCAGGCCGATGCCACTCACAGCCGGGGCATTTCATTCGGATTCAGGAGTAAAACTTAAGATTGCTACGTTCTACAGATGACACAATAAAGAACTACCTATTACGATACTGTCAGATCACGCAAGTCAAAAGGATTGTTTAAAACTGATCGTCTCCACTGAGAAAGAAGAGAGAGTATCACGATCTTGTACTACTTCATAAAATATCGGTTCTTTAAGTAAAATCTCTGTTAAGATTTTGCAAGTTGATTATTTGTAAACTACAATAGTTGTCGTTGTTGTGGGTTTAACGCCATTTTTTCAGCACATGATAGGCTATTCATAACGGCCAGTTTTATCTGGTGGAGGAAGAACCCAAGCAAACCCCGGTAAGAACCACCCACCCACGGGAAGCTACTGGCAAGCTTTCTCGCATATCCACATTGGCCGAGCCGGAGACTAGAACCCACGCAGACAGAGGTGAGATGGCAGTTATTGGTAAAGGCGAGCGCCTTAGATCACTCGGCCACCCAGGGCCCCAAACTACAATAGGATAACCGCACTAACGCAGAGTTAATGAAACAAGTTGGTGAGTAAACCATATTTTCTAATTCACGAAAACGCACTTTAATTAATAAAGGAAACGTAAGTCTATTAATTACTTAGAGATATATGTATATGGACACATACACAAGTTGCCTTCAACGAGCTAACATATATGCATATGGACTCGGGAGCAAAAGGGTGTGGGTTCGATCCTACCATCAGATCAGCCCAGGTCGGCTACCGTGGTGTGTCCTTGGGTAAGGCACTTTGCTCCAATTCCCTGGGCACTAAAAATCTACTTGTGTTGCTATGTTGCCTCGGCACTAATAAATGTGTTGCTGTGCCGTGTAACACCAAACAAAACCAGACCCTGCATACATACATGTAGATATGATATAAGTGATATGAGTATATATCTATCTACCTATTCATTTATAGAATTGTCTGTCTAACGAGACATCGGCAGACAATTTGGTATGGTTTGGTGTTTTATGGCACTGCAACACATGAAGATTTATTCGTGTCGCAAAAGACTTTTCCGAAACTTGTTCAAAGTCCCGCCCACACTCATTTACATAAGAACATGTATTTTCATGTTTCAAAACTTATCAATTTTTCTGACTTATCTCTTCAACTGAAATTTAGATAACTCTACAAATGTGAGTAATACAGAATTACAGCTTTGAGTAATTCATCATTCTCAAGGTTAATACAAGTATATATTTCCTGTATTTTAGTCCTTTTCTGGGAAACACTCCCACATGTTGTCTAACATTATGCTTCATTACGTAACTACTTACACCAGACATCAGTTTAAGCCCCCACCCCCACCCCACACCTAGCCCTCGCCCAACCTCCAACCCCATTGACTGTAAGTAATTACATAAGGATATGATATAGAAGGTTGATTGACTTGTCTGAAAGGTTGACTGACATGTCGGAAAGGTCTTTTAGAGTAAAGTGCCTTGTCCAGTTACACACTTCCGTAGCTGATTCGGCCTGGTCGATGGTATTCGGATTCGAAAATATGATATGAGCATCTATTTGTCTGTATGTCTGTGTCTCCACATGCATGTCTGTTCATATGTATGTCTATCTAACGAGATAGATGTCTGTTTGTCTCTTTCATTGTGCCTGTATGTATGTATGTATGTATGTATGTATGTATGTATGTATGTATGTATGTATGTATGTATGTATGTATGTATGTTATATCTGTCCACCCGCCTGCATGCATACAAGTGCGCTTGCCTGTCTTCTACAATAAACTTGTATTTCAACAACGTATAAGTTAAGGAGAAAATAAAAGACATGTAACGTACAGGTAGGTACTTATATTACTGTCAGCCTGTTACGCCCTTTTTACCGCATGCATTTGTAACCGTTACATGATCATGATGACCCTTACTCTATTATAACCATATTTCTATTCGCTCTCTCTATCTCTCTCTCTCTTTCTCTCTCTCTCTCTCTCTCTCTCTCTCTCTCTCTCTCTCTCTCTCTCTCTCTCTCTCTCTCTCCATTCTTTTATCGTTCCTCATGAACTTAAATAGCATGTTCCCCACTGCAAGAAATGTTACAGTTCACAAACAATCGACACATCTCTACATGGGTATAATTATATGACCTACTAGCTAGTATGTTGCCAAAACATATTTACCTTTTATTGTTCCATATAAAATTAATTAATGGCAGGGATGGTTTGGTTTGGTTTTGTGTGGTTTACGGCCATTTTTCAGCATATGATGGGTTATACATGTCGTCCAGTATATTTAGTGGAGGAAGACCCCGGGAAGAACCACTGACCCACGGGAAGCTACTGGCAAGCTTTCTCATATACCACGTTGATTGAGCCGAGACTCGAACTCACTCGACCAGAGGCGAGATGTGAGAGTGATCTGTAAAGACAAACACCTTAGACCACTCGGCCGTCCGGAGCCCTGACAGGGATGGATCCGTATAGTTATTACTTTACAAACAAGCAGTAATAGTATCACATTTTTCACCACTGCATTTTCCAACCGGGTGATGGTGGTGGTGGTGGTGATGTGTGTTGGGGGGTGGGGGAGCAGTGTGAGTGTGTGTGTGTGGGGGGGGGGTGCAGAGTTCTGTACTCATCCCCACCCCACTGCAGACTAGGTGTCGTAATGCAGAAACCGTCACAGTTGACAGCTTTATCGGATATTAGCACAGGGACAAAATAACCATTTTAAGGGTAATTGGTAATGCGAATAGGCTGAACAGGGTGGGTGGGTGTGGTATAGTCATATATCTCTTATAGTACGCAATAAGTGAAATGTTATAAATTATTAACTGAAAAAAACTCATTTAAATGTGCAGGTACAATCTGTTTTGCGGAAAAGATAGTTATAAGAGTTAAAATAGGCAATTTTATGTTGCATTTTACGCGCAATATATCACGGCATTGAGATAGTATTGAGCTATTGCATTGTAATTATCGTGTTGCATGAAGACTAAGCAAGCTGCAACGAGCGTTGCATTGTTCATATACACTGAGCCTTGCGTACAATGCATGTGGCAAACGTCACGATGCCATGTTATGGGGGCTGCCATATTGGTCTTCTTCCAGTGAACCCGGTCCCATGACTGACAGTTCTATTTTATGCATACCTGTAAGCGGATGGCTATCAAACTTTCCATATTGAAAGTACAGTTGTGGATGTTCCTATTATTAGCGATTTAAAAAAAAAAAAACATTTCTGAAATACATACTATGAAATGACTTATTTGCATGTTTACATTTTACTCCTTTTCCGCTCTTCTTTCACCACACGTGGTCATGTAAATATTACTCCGCTGAAGATTATATATTTACGTATTATCAGTCATTCGTTCTTAATACCCGTCTAGAGATAATGAAAAGTACTTGACATTAGCTAATTATCCTAAATAAACCTTATATGTATGCATACATGGGATATATATTGCATTTGCTTCTAAGTATGAGAACTATTCTAGTTGTTGTATGTGTTTCCGCTAGTGTGTGAGATGGCACTTCACCTAATGCCAGTGTGTAGTTGAAAATAAGAAAAAGACAAATTTTAACAAACTTACAAACTGATCAGGTAAAATATATGATTAGTTGTATGCTTTAGAAGAAGGTACTTCGTTCATTTCTGTTGGATGTTACGATTGTCAACAATCGTGAATTTTAAACTAAGTATAGCGCAACACACTTTGTGACAGTGAATATGACATGTATACATGTATATATCCATGTTCTTTTGTACAGTTAATTCTACGGCGTGTCGAATAAGCCACATGTAAATATAGAAAGACACGTGAACGAGAATATGACAATATTCCAGACTGTTCTTTTCGAAAATCATCATAATGTTTGGGAATGAAAATTGTGTCATTATTATTATCATTAACAAAATACATGTACAATTGTATCATTGTCTTCATCATAAAATGCTGCTTATGGCCAGTGCAGGCCTCCCGACCTTGTTTTAGGAACCACTGTCAAGGTTGTTCAGGACTGATAAAACTCCATTTTATTTGCAAACAGAGTGTGCAGAACAACAGCTCATGTTAAATTTCTGCACGTTTTATACAAAATCCACTTCTCCTTGCCACTAAATCGATTATTCATAAGTATTAGTGACATTTCTTTTTCACTGCATACGGACTCAATATTGATGTATACTGCATCAAAGTCTGTGGACAAAAAGTTATGGAATTGTTTTATAAGTTATTGTTTCACACACCCACTGTAAAATGTTACAGGATACTTAACTGAAAGAAATGGGACATCACTATTACCATAATTTTTAGCCATTTCTTCACAATCAGAGTACCATCCCCCACCCACCTGTACTGAATTGTGCATTACCAATAGCCATTAAAAAGCGCGTAGGTGAAAAGTGAAGATGTATCAAAAACCAAAGGAGTTAAATTTAGATATAGGGAAAGAAACGACACACACACACACACACACACACAGAGAGACAGATCATCCTCACAAATTATGTACAATTTAATATCTAAACCATAATATTGCAGACGATTTCAATGATAAGTAATAAATGGAAATTAACAGTATAGTATATATACATGTAGATATATTGTACCTGCACTACCTGATGACATAGCATGGACTAGACCTATAAGTACTTTTAGGGGTGTAAAATTGGTTGATACTAGCTTGATCTCGATTCTACATTCATTTCATCTTAATCATAGTAAGCATATGACTTGGCTACTTAACTGTAGAAATATCTTTGAACATAATGCATATGACAGCACTATTTAGTGTCAAATAAAAGAGCACCCCCATTTCGGTCATAGACTCTTCCCTGTCTTCATATCATGCGTACACTTTTGTTGCAAGAACCTAATTAGATCTGTACTGTATCTTCTGTATACGAATTCGAAAACTCTCAGGTGAAATTATGTATCAAGTGGGTCCCTTACGAACCAAATTTTGAGTTAATTCGTTAAAACAACCGTTAACAAAATTGAACTTGTGAGGCAATTTCTCCAAGTTTTATACAAAATCCACTTCTTCTTCCCACAAAATGGAGTATTCATAAGTGTCAGTGACATTTCTTTTTCACTGCATACAGACTCCATCTTGCCGTACACGGCATCAAAGTCTGTGGACAAAAAGGTATGATTTTTTTAAAATTATTATAAATTATTCTTTCACGCACTCACTGCTAAATGTTACAGGATACTTAATTGAAAGAAATGGAACATCACTATTACCATAATTTGTAGCCATTTCTTCATAATCAGAGTACCATCCCCCACCCACCTGTAATGAATTATGCATTACCAATAGCCCAAGTCGAATACATACTCAAACGGTTGAGACGATCTATATGTCAGAGGGACGAGAGAATTTATTCAAGGGGAGGGAAATTGGGTTTAAGAACCAAGATTAAATTAACTATTGGTGATAAATAGAACTCGCAATAAATATATAAATATATTATTGACTGTTTTAAGATGTTTAACTTTACCTATCACATAAGACATAGGTAAGTTCAGAATTACTGTGGACAGTCAAATAGCTACCTATCCTATCAAAAGCTGTACCGGAAAAACCGATTCTTTTTTTCTTTTACGGCGACCTTTATTGCTAGTACTTAATACTCTTGGGTAGTTCCGATTTTATGAACACATACTATTACTGGTATATGGGGAAAAACAATAACATAAATTCAGAGAAATATAGTTTACATAGGCGAAATTTGTTCGATGCCCGACCACCGCTGCTATGATATGTGCAGTCAACCACGACCAGCACGAGAATTCGGTGATTTGTTTTACAGGTTAAATCAGAATCGGACACCTGTTATGTACAGGAGTATATAACATTGTTAAACACCATTGATACCTGACGCACGTATTTGGACGATAGAACGTCAGTGCAAAGAGAACAAACCGATAAGGGACATACATTCAAAGGTACTCTCTCTCTCTCTCTCTCTCTCTCTCTCTCTCTCTCTCTCTCTCTCTCTCTCTCTCTCTCTCTCTCTCTCTCTCTCTCTCTCATAAACGTCACAAAGCATTTTTCCATAACCATTCACGTGTCTTTTTCGTTTAAAATAGTTCATACTGACTGCAAAGCCATCTTTTTGTCTGTCCACACTACCATTAAGTTAAAACTTCAAACTTACTTAATCATAGTTTCCCGAAGAAGTGTAAAATGATCATAACAACAAACATAAAAATAAATTTAAGATGAGAACGAGAGACAATAGGTGGTGTATACATCGTTGAGCATGCACACAATTTGTAAATACAATGGCAGATATAAATATACAAGCAACACATTTTTCGATGCTCGCTTGTGTTCGTTTCTTTGTTTTGTGGGTTTTAAAGCCATTTTTCAGCACATAATAGATTATACATGGCGGCCAGTGTATTTGGTGGAGGAAGAACCCAGGAAAAAACAGGGAAGATCCACCGACACACTGGAAGCTACTGGCAAGCTTTCTCACATACCCATGTTGGCCGAGCCGAGACTCGAATCCACGAGGTTAGAGGCAAGATGTCCGTGATCTGTAAAAGCGAGCGCTTTAGACCACTCGGCTACGCGTGGCCACTTTTTTATTACCGAAATTATGAAATCAAAAAGTCCCATAAATGGGCAGAGGGGTACAGATGCTTAGAAATAAAAACAGACACATAGGTTATTACAAAGACAGATGGACACACAGAGAGAGAACAAATATCTCATATTGGCTTACAGGAACACAAGGGACCGAATATTTAGTTTTCGGGGAGGGGGTGGGTAGGGCAGGTCGGCTGGGATTTCTTTTCGAAAAAGGACTTGTTTCCTTTTCTCAAGATAATTTAATTGTATTTAACCAATTATATGGATATAAAAGTTCTTTCTTTTTTCTACAAATCAGAGCTAATATATTTGTTCAAGCTATTTGGAGGCCGGAAAGTTTTTTCAAAAAAATCCCAAGGCCCCCGCCCCCCGGACGACAATAAAACGGTCGGTCTTTAATTGAAAATGCGGATGCCCTTTAACCTCGTGTATTGTGCCCATCCATTTTGTTTTTAATTGCACGCAAATTGACGTGAGCTTTAATGCTTGACAAGCACTAAGGTAATTTGGGTCGCGAAAACCAATATCAAGCCCACCTTGTGTACATGTGCCTTAGACTCGTAGACCTTTTATGAATAGGAAATATTCAAGTAAATGATCATAGTCGCGCATTCTAATTTTTCCCGTCTGCTGCAGACTGCATCACGTGTTTCCATGAATGATATACATGAACCTATTTCTGAGATAACTTTTCTAGATTTCTCTGCTATGGCACCCACTGTAGATTTAGGAAATAGCTTCTCCGGATTTCTCTGCTAGGGACACACACTGAAGACATAAAGAAACGCTCTTCTCTGTGGATAGATACTCTTCAGTTTAGGAAAACAGGTTTAGTCTGTTCAGGTATCGGTATGAAGGACTATAGGGTACAAAGGACAGTTTTTATCCACAAATTTGATATCGCATCAACCTGCCTAATATAAAAACTAACAGAAAATAGAGTTCACCAGTGAGGTCAAAACGTCCATATTTTTGGATAGCTATAATAAATCAAAACATAAACATATCATTTATTTGCCCTGACAAGTCCATGGAAGCTCGTAGCAAAAGAAGTGTATGCACCGTAGCCCCAAACTCACACATGCATTTTTCATGTCCGAAGGTCATTTTTTGACACGAGTGTTGCTCTACCCTACTTGTCAGTCACCAGAAATGGGGAGTATTACCCTAGTTGTTAGTCACCAGAAATGAGTATTACTCTTATTGTTAGTCACCAGCAATGAGTAATATTCTTGTTGTTAGTCACAAGCAATGAGTGTTACCCTAGTTCTTACAGTCACCAGAAATGGGGAGTATTACCCTAGTTGTTAGTCACCAGCAATGAGTATTACTCTTGTTGTTAGTCACCCGCAATGAGTATTACCCTAGTTCTTACAGTCACCAGGAATGATGAGTGTTACCCCAGTTATTACTGTCATCAGCAATGAGGAGTATTACCCTAGTTGTTAAAATTCATCAATGGGGAGTGTTACCTTAGTTGTTACAGTCACTAGCAATGCGGAATATTACCCTAGTTGTTACGGTTCATCAGTCAGGAGTATTACACTAGTTGTTACAGTTCCCCAATGAGGACTGTTACCCTAGTTGTTAGTCACCATCAATGAGTACTACCCTAGTTGTTACAGTTCATCAATGAGGAGTGTTACCTTAGTTGTTACAGTCACCAGTAATGTGAAGTATTACCCTAGTTGTTATAGCTCAACAATGCGTTCTACCCTAGTTGTTACAGTCACGAGCAATGAGTATTACCCTGGTTGTTACAGTTCATCAATGAGAAGTTTTACTCTAGTTGTTACATTCACCAGCAATGAGGAATATTACCTTAGTTGTTATAGTCACCATCAATGAGGAATATTACCCTAGTTGTTACAGTTCATCACTGAGGAGTATTTTATAGTTGTTACAGTTCGTCAATGAGGAGTATTACCTAGTTGTTACAGTTGATCAACTTAGTCATATTATTTAAATTAGAGGATATCTATATTACACAAAAGACTCAAGACTTTTAGAATAAACGTTCATCAACCTAATCAAAAGGAGAGAAAACAATATCAAAACCTCTGTCTCTCATCATATTATTAACGTGAACCATGCGGGTTCTGGTAAATAGGGAACGGACAAATGTTATACATTTACACGGATGAATCTATCTCCAATTTAAACAATAAAAAATTTAATAAAATTACAGTTGATGCAAAAATTATAAATACAGACACATGTCAACATAAACAATAATTACCATACTTCCTTACATGCGCGATACCTGGCGGTCATTCTAAGGGAGATAACTTTTCACGGCTTGTCACGGTATCTCAAATGAGGAGTATTGATACTATAAAGTGACTGTGAGTGCTGCACTGAGAGTATGGACTATATACTTTTTCCTAATCGTTGTCGTCTCGCATGAAACATGCTATATTTATCCAGAATACAAAGCGTTTGACGCGAACAATGTTCTTCTTTGTATGATCCATCCATCTGTACGTACGTCTATATATTCAGCCAAAGAAAATCTTAAGATAAATTGAAATGGATCAGAGATTAAAAGAGGTTCACAATCTCAGTCTGCCCCGACCTTCGTTCCACTCATTCCTCGTTACAAGGAGTGGAGTAAGTTCAGAGTCAGCATACCAGATTCTTCTTTATCTCTTTAATTCCAGATTTTAAACCTAAGCGGCCACCCATTATGATTTCTGGGTTTCCAGCTCAGTCAAATCTGCTCCATGTCTTCATTACCCTTTTACACATTAGAGGTGAGTTTCAAGCGTTAATAAACGAAACATTTATATAGTTAAACGCTAGAGTAAGAGCAAGCTGTTCTCCGCAAATAGTGTTTTTATGTTTTCTGATATTACTGGCCATGGCAGGAAACAACTGTACAGCCGCAAATTATGTGGTGGACGTTCGGCCTCGCAGAAATTCTGGATTTTGGGCGGTTCGCAACTAAATAACTGAATTACGTGTACGGATCTTTGTATCCAGACGGTACGTCTCACCCTTTCTTGTCGAGATACTGCATCAAAATTTCTCCGAAAATTCACTGCTTACTAGGATTCCTTCTCTGTATCAAACACCTAAAAATTAAGCGACTGTGGATCACCTACACAAACTGCTAAACATGCATAGAGACTGTCCACCGCTGAACTGAGCTTATATAGTTGCTCTCCGCCTTAGCTAGTAAAGTCGGAAAATAATAAAAAGTGGCGGAGAAAGACTTGTTGGTTTAGTTTACTTTATATTTATTTATTTATTTATTTATTTATTGACAGTTTACAGACCCTGCAACGGGTAATTTTACCAGTGAAATGAAAATTGAACGCGAGCGAAATTAAGAATAAATGCAAATGAAATGATGAATGCAATGGGAAGGAAACGGAGAGTGCAAATGGAAAATACAAAACGATAAATGATAAAGAAAAACGAAATTAAACTCGAATGCGTTTCAAGAATTTATTTGAAAATCTATTTACATGTATTTCGGGATCCCGCTCAAGTTCCACTATCGAAATCATATTTGTATGATACAGTTCGGAATCGGATTCTTTTTTCTTCACGCTAACATACATTTTGTCACTATTTACAAGCTAGGAATTTGTTCTAACAGCAGCATTTTTTTGCGATAACATGGCTTATTTTAACGAAGTAAGAAATAACATTTACTGACAAATATTCTGCAAATGTATATTTGCATTCATTGCAGTTGCGGTTTCATTTGTTTGGGATTATTTTTGTTGTTTTTTTAACCGTAAATTCAATGCTCGTTATTTTTTTAAAGGATACGGATTTTTTTATTGTATTAAAGCACACTTTTAATAAGACCAGATACGAAAGCGATAGCTGTTTCCATTTATTACTATCGAACACATTTTTACGTAACTTTATGGCAACTCCCAGGCAGGCGCAAGTGCAAAGTGTTTTCGTAAGTATGTTTGTAGAGAGCGAAGGTCAGGTTGAGGTACCTCCTGACATTGCAATACATACCGTATAGTAGGTCTTTCTCTAACAAACCTATTTTAAACATATTTTTGCACGTTCTCCTAAAAGAACAGCATGTAAACATTCATATGCGTAATGATACATTTTACTTTTTTGATTAACCCGAAAAATGTAAACAAGTGAGACATCAAATCACCAATTATAACGAAATTCCGTCAAAAATCACGGCAGAAAAATGACCCTTTACATACGGTATGTCATTTTCAGAGAGTGCTGAAATTCTGAGAGACATTCCATTCAATATATATTGATGTAAGTAAAATAAAAATAAGATGCGGAAAAATCTAATTCAGTAGACTGTAAGTTGTTTCACATAGCTACTATTCATTACAGAAAACCTTTTTTTCTGCGTGCTTACATGTGACGCTGTCAGCATTTCCTCTCCTTATAGTAATGGAAGCTGTCTTTAATAAATCGAACGAAAAAAATTCAGAACAGTTCATGATCATAATCGGGTTGTCGTATCCTCTAGAAACTGGAATTAATGAATATTTTTATAATGACATAATAAGAATTCTTTCATGCAGACTCGGTGGTCCTTAGATAAAAAATACGTGTCGGCTAAAACAAGAAAGTAATATAAAAGTGACCGCTGTGTTATTGACGAACATTTAAAATGGAAAGCTTTAGTAAAATCTTGGCTGATATTATCCACAACATCTGTAGAGATTTTAGTGCCAATTGGATATTGCACAAAGTTACTGTCGGGTAAAATTTGACCATGGGGTGCACATGGCTTGATACCAAAATTCGATTGAAAGAATTTAATTAATACTGGTGTTTAGAGAATGTGTGTGTGTGTGTGTGTGTGTGAGAGAGAGAGAGAGAGAGAGAGAGAGAGAGAGAGAGAGAGAGAGAGAGAGAGAGAGAGAGAGAGCGCATTTTGAGACGAGCCCCGATCTACAGAAATTGACCTACATCATATCCCACTATATACAATGTAATTTATTCCAAGGTTTGAGGAGCCGATAAAGAGGGAGGGGATGTTAAAGCACGAGTGAATGACGGACTTTTTCTGATTCTGGTCTTACAATGCAAACAATTGAACAAAAGCAAAATTTAAACCCAATCGAAACTTTATTCTTAATATTGCAGTGAATATCAAATAAGCTCGGAAGGTTGTAGATGACGCAAACGATTGTATAAACGTCATATTTACTTTCACATTTATAACACTTTCCCATTTATAACACAGCGAAAGATGATTGGCTCAAAAGTTACTATAAAAAATAAAAATGATCGCAATACATACCATTTCGATTCATAAAGATAAAATAAGTAATGAGTCTACTAAATTTTGTTTATTTCATTGCTATAAATGTAAGTAGTAACTTTTGAGCCAATCGTCTTTCGCCCTTGAGTTATATGTACCAGGAGGTAGCGAATTTTGTATTCACGGAATTAAATCTGAGTGGATACTTGCAAACACACGTGTAATTATTCCATGGAACAGGATTCCGAGAGTTGATTCGAGTGAATGGTAAGTAGAAACTTACCTTTGCATCTACATCTGTTCTCAAATTATTGAAGGAATGTGTCGTAGAGTCGCATATCTCTGTAAGTACCGGCAAATTGTAGGTGAGAGTAACTTTGTCGGGGCAGGCAAAATTCGCGCTTTTCTCATGTTTCGGTGCCCGTAACTTCAGTTTGGTGCAACGCTGAAAAGTCAACGATTGGTTGATGAACAAAACAATATATATGGAGTAAAAGGAGCCATAGATTATACCCGAGCGCCTTCATGGACGGGAATATCAGCCAGAGATAGAGAGTCAGGTGTAGAAGGGAGTGTTTCGAAACTACTTACATTGTCTCTTTTATTGTATGATAGACAGGGTCCGGTATCAGAAGAGGTCAAAAGAGTAATCTTAGGAACTTTATCACTCGGTATGATTTTTTTTACAGGCTATTATTTTTGTCAACATTAAGTTTGCGTCAGCCACCTGTGATTTATAATGGTGGATTCTGCTGGTTTGTCGCTGGAAACGACGGCCTGAGGACCTCCAGTACGTTCATGTCTTCGAAGGAAAGAAAAGTCGATAAATATAATGTAATGATTAGATAATCATTTTGATATAGATAAATAAAGAAGTATGACTTAGCCGTTACCTTCAACAGACAAGATAAAGTGTGTATGTATTCATCCACTTGTAGCTCGGGAATCTCTCTCTCTCTCTCTCTCTCACACACACACACACACACACACGTACACAGCATCCTACCTTCTTTAATCAGAAATAATACCTCGATTTAATTCAGTAGGTCAAGGAATTTTTTGCCTGATATTTTTGAGTTCATTGTGTTGTTATTGTTATTTTTGTCGTCGTAGTTATCTTCGTCGTCGTCCTTTGTACGTGTTTTTCAGGTGCCCTAATAAATTTTACGGAGTAATCCCCTACCTCCCATTCAAAAGAGTAGCTTGCGCAAAAGTGTTACTTAGACGTAAGAAAGTTTCCTACTGATATCTTAGCTTAAAACTTGCGAAATTTCTGTGCGTAAACTTACGTTGCTTCGTGAAACGTGGCACTGGCGTGTTACAATACATTGTCCTGTTTCATTAAATGAAATTTAAAAATTGTTTATTGAAACATTTCTGATTTCAGATCATGTACCAGAATGTGGACAATCAAAAAATCATAATGATGGAAATTTCCAATGAACGTTTTAATTCTGACTTGTTTGTCGCATTTAAGATATTGGTTCTGACTTATACATCACCGATTGGTGAAAATATTCGGTTTATTTTGACATTATCCACATTTTATGTTAAAAATTCTCACCCTTAGTATTTCCCAATTTTTTGAAATAAAGCTCTGAAAATTGGTGAAGTCAATTTCAATAAACATTATAAGATAAAAATAATTTCTAAATAAAGGTATGCTAGTTCAGGGTAGTATTAATGATTTAGTTAGAAGAAGACATACGATAACTGCCGAGTAAATCATCTCTTCGAATGAACAAATGTCAACGTTTGGTTGGTTTGTATCAAGTATGATGTTAATAATGAAACCATGGATATTTACAGAGGCAGCAGCTATTTTGGATTCAGAGAGATGCCCGGATGGATATATTATCTTCGGAAGTCCATATGCCCTCCACAGATGCATTAAGGTAAACCTGCTTAAATAAAAGAGAATTTTACGGACATAGGGTACAATGATTTACGCATACTTTTGCGCATTTATGTTTTATGTTGCTATACGAATTATTTTTTTTAAATTATGAAACATTCATAAAATTAAAACAGATATGCATATATGTGGGTCTAAATATATATCACATGGATATATACATTAAATATGCTTCAGATTTTAATCAGGCTCAACCGTTTCCAGTGGATAACAAGAACAACAGACCGACTTACGATAACGTTAACCACTGGATGTTGTAAAACCGTCAAAGTAGACATACGTGCTTATGAAAACATATGATATGGGGAATATCTGCATGTTGTTATGAGACAGGAACGGTTAGAACCTTGAAACAATTCATCAATTTTGTTATTAGATTTGAAACAATCAATTGATATAGGTATTGAATATGCTTGAAGAAAATTATCTGTTATATTTGTCTTGTTTCACAATATAATTGTAATATCATAATTCCGATTAGAGATCAATAGTGAGTGCCCGTCATTTTTTTTTTTTTTTTTTTTTTTTTTGAGAAACAACTGACTCCACTGTATATATTTGAAACTATTTTAACATTCCTTTTAATCGTTGAATTCTTTTAGTAAAGAGTCCAAGTTTATACTATTTATAATCCTTTACCCCCAAGCAATAAGATCGGCTAGCTCAGTCACTAATGCGGATAAATAATCTCTTTTATGTTGTTATTGAATCCAAAGGAACCTAACTCAATAGATGAATACAAAATCTAAAATTTCTCCTTGCGATAAGTGTTTTTTTAAATATTTATTTTTCTTACAATCAGTTCGAATTTCTAATAAAGAGAATTACGCCCCAAAAATTGAAATTTTGAAACCAATTTTTCTTTCAGCGCTTAAGTGCATTTATGTGAAAAAGATGGTGACTAACAAAGTTATGAAGGTCTCCTCATCATCTGTAATTTCCAAATATTGTGCCTATGCCCTAAATCTTTGACATTATCGTACACCATATCGTCTGTATTTTGTAACGTTTTATTTCAACATCTCGTGTGTTTGCAGGTTTTCTCTGAGCAGAAAACATGGGCGGAAGCAGACAAGATATGCAAGTCGGATCTTGGTCACCTGATCCACATGGACAGCCCTCGTTCCCTTAGTTTCTACAGCACCACTTCACAACGAACGGTTTACTTCACTAACTTTACATTTTCAAAGGGTTAGTCTAATATAAGTTACATTCCAATAAAGCTAAAAGTATATTGCAACACGTTTTTTCTTTGTTATTCAGTTGCTTATTTCAGGAATGCAAATAACCCATAATGTTTAACTTCCTATAAAAACAGTCGGTTTAGGAGACCTGATTGCTCGTTTATTTTCTTTTATAAATGTATTCAATTGATTGAAAGTGATAGTTCCTTATTAGAGCACTAAATAATGTACGATCTTGAGTCTATTATAATAAGTACTATGTTAGTACATTACTATGTTAGTACATGTTAGTAATGTACTATGTTAGTACTATGTTAGTAATGTACTATGTTAGTACTATGTTAGTAATGTACTATGTTAGTACTATGTTAGTAATGTACTATGTTAGTACTATGTTAGTAATGTACTATGTTAGTACTATGTTAGTAATGTACTATGTTAGTACTATGTTAGTAATGTACTATGTTAGTAATGTACTGTGTTAGTACTATGTTAGTAATGTACTGTGTTAGTAATGTACTATGTTAGTACTATGTTAGTAATGTACTATGTTAGTAATGTACTATGTTAGTAATGTACTATGTTAGTAATGTACTATGTTAGTACTATGTTAGTAATGTACTATGTTAGTAATGTACTATGTTAGTACTATGTTAGTAATGTACTATGTTAGTACTATGTTAGTAATGTACTATGTTAGTAATGTACTATGTTAGTACTATGTTAGTAATGTACTGTGTTAGTACTATGTTAGTAATGTACTATGTTAGTACTATGTTAGTAATGTACTATGTTAGTACTATGTTAGTAATGTACTATGTTAGTAATGTACTATGTTAGTACTATGTTAGTAATGTACTATGTTAGTACTATGTTAGTAATGTACTATGTTAGTACTATGTTAGTAATGTACTATGTTAGTACTATGTTAGTAATGTACTATGTTAGTACTATGTTAGTAATGTACTATGTTAGTAATGTACTATGTTAGTACTATGTTAGTAATGTACTATGTTAGTACTATGTTAGTAATGTACTATGTTAGTAATGTACTATGTTAGTAATGTACTATGTTAGTACTATGTTAGTACATTAATAATATTAGATTGATTCTTAAGTCTACTATAAAAAGCATAATATTGATTTGTAACTTTTGATATGAATATCTCCCTCTCAATCTCTAACAGGTCGCGTTGTAATCTGATTATAAATTGAATCTGCTATCTTTAATGATCGCAAAGTGATAAGTAATTTATGATTATTATTATTAAATTTATATAAAATGTCTTCAGGTGTAACGGAATTCTGGACGGGGATGCACATTAGAGACGGAAGACTTGTATGGGACGGTTCTCCCGTCGAAATCGAATCCAAATCCCTGCATTCAAGCCAGTAACGTTTCTTTATCTGCAACATTCCACATTTATTTATTCCATTTATACCAGATCCTCTCTCTCTCTCTCTCTCTCTCTCTCTCTCTCTCTCTCTCTCTCTCTCTCTCTCTCTCTCTCTCTCTCCACACAAATTATAAATCAGTAAAGACAGTAGGTAAAGATGAGAGGATTTGCATATGATCCATTAACTACGTGTGGTGATGAGAGAGAGAGAGAGAGAGAGAGCGGTACAATTGCACACAAACATAGAGACAAAGATACTTTTCTTGTGATATATATATTCAAAAGACATATATAAAGAAAAAGGAAAGAATATATTATTAAGGTTAAATGTATAATGATCTTGATGCTTTTTCGATGATAAGTCTTGGATTTTCTCTTACGTAATTAGGCATTCTCGTACGCTAATGATAAATATACAAAGATAGATAGATAGATCGTTGGACAAGAATGAACACATTCAAATATGGAAATGTCTTGCTTCAAAAGGCGTCAATGGGAAATGTGTATCCCTCTTAAATTCAACGTACCCGAATACTTTGGTTGTACGCTGGGGATTAGACTAGGTTGTGTTTTGGGTCGTCTATAATCGTCTTTGTTTATTAATGCTTTGATTCGGTTACTGAGAGAAAATTGCGGTAGAAGTATTTTTCTATCAGAAAATATCCTATATCTTTTAGCGCTATATTTTGCCGATGATGATGCTAATTGTGCCGAATCAGCGATATCATTACAACAACATATACACCCAATCAAACGCTTTTTTGATACCACCGGAATGGTGGTTAACTTGGATAAGACAACACTAATTGTTTCTCACAATGGAGGACCTTGATGAAATTATTAGTTTTTTTTTTACTTTTTTGTTAACGGGGCAAAAATTAGTACAGTTTCATTTTACAAATATACGGCTCTTGTGTTTTCACCCAAATTATCTTGGACGAAGGCTAAAGAAACATTAGTAGCACAGAGTATCAAACCTGTTATGTCTAGTTTTCATTACCAAAGGAAATTTAGGTACTTTAGTTGTGAAGAAGTTTTTTAAATATTTGATACAATGGTAAAGCCTATATTATGTTGTGGTTCCGAAATCTGCGGTCACACTTATTCTGAATGTATTGAAAGTGTTCAAAGTCGCTTTTGCAAACAATATCTACATGTCTCACGTAATATGAAAAATTATGTTGTCCTTGAAGAATGCGATAGACCATCGTTGTTTGCTACATATTGCTCTGGGCGTGTTAAAACTTTGTGTAAATTGTTAAATATGGTTAGGATTAGATACCCCGCTGAGTGGTACAACATGTTTAAATCATATCAGGGTTATATAACATGCCGCCCGCGGGCCAGAATCCGGCCCGCCAAAGGTTTTTATCTGGCGTTTTTCATTTCTAAACATTATCAAGTTCTTAGAGAAGAGCATTTAGAAAACCTTGGTTTACTAATCCATCTCTAGAAATATTGTATGGCTTTTTGTCAACACAAAATCTTATTCTTGTTCGCGGAGTTGCATTATTTATCTACCATATGCTGCCTCGACAAGACACAATATTAAATAAAGCACAATAGGTATATGTGCGCTTCAGGTGATGGATTTGGTCTTTGTATATGTTATTGTATTATGGGCCGGTGTCCTAGCTTACCAATTAAAGAATCGTTGAGTAGATAAATAGACAGATATAGATGCAGGCAGATCGATAGATAGATATACATGTAGATAGATAGATGCGACTGAACCTATCTATCTCAATGATCCGGCACAATGTTAGTTTTAAACAAAATAGGTTTGGAAAACGAAAGAACAAAAAGGGAAAAAATGTACAAGGTTACGATCGAGGTTGCACCGTCGGTGGAATTTCAAAATTAATTTTAGCACTTCAACTATTCATCCAGAATTTTTCTCTCTTTGTACTATTCGTTTTTGACTTGCAGATGTTGTGCTCAATGTCAATCAGTCTCAAACACTCGTTACTACATTTTGTACTAAAATGTTTAGATAGATGTTTTATTCCTCCTTGCAGGCGCATATCCGACAAGTGGATCTACATCCTAACGCGTATTTTTTTTTTTCCTTTTCAACTAGATATTGGATTTTACAGTTTAAACAATACACCACATGTGTCATATTTTGCGTCTCACGTGAAATATGTTGTTTAATTTTAAAATTTCTACTAGTTTTCAAGATTTTGACTACGTCTGAATTAATTAGAAAATCACACAGCTTACAACCATTAAATGTATACATAAAACAACCAGCTGTGTTGATATTCGATAGTGTTGATCTCAATAAAAAGTTCCTTATGTTCTTATTTCGTTTGTAAGATGTATTCAGAGTGCATGTTCCAAACGCCTCAGGAACTTTATGTTGAAAATCACGAACATTTTCTCTAGAATACTTTGATGCAGAGGCTGAACGTCTGTTGAAATGAACAATGAAAGGAATTATTTCGTGTGATTTGTTGTGATTATTTTTTCTTCTTAATGCCCCAGATTTCATTTTACGAAGTTCCTTAATCTTGTAAAGTCTGTCTCGAAGCCCTGCAATAAATAAATAGATAGATAGATAGATATGTGGCTGTACAGATATACATATACAAGTTACAGAGTGCTCAAAAAGTATATGTCTAAGGCAGGTGATTTCTTAATACAGGTGATTTCTTAATACAGGTGATTTTTAACACCGGTGATTTTTACTACAGGTGATTTCTTAATACAGGTGATATTTTAGTACAGGTGATTTTTAATACTTAATACAGGTGATTTTTAAGGCTGGTTTAAGTGTACGTTGTATTTTAGATTAAACGAAGATTGGTCCTGGGACATTGGGAAGCCAAGTAAGCTGGGAGAATGTGGAAAAGTGAAACAGGCCCTGTTGACACGGACGTATTTTGATGAAATAAGAAGGTTGAACTTTACGGAGACGCGTCCATCGGGATTATATTTGGCTGCTCTTGAGCCGTGTGAGAAAATACTGCCGTTTGCTTGCGAACGCTTTGAGATGTCCACCGGGGATTTAAAACACAGTACGTAATTTTTAGATCTTTCTTGGGTGTTTTGTTCATTTGTGTTTATTATTAAGCTATAGTGTAATATTCAATATTTGCAAAAGAATCCATGTTTTTATTTTCAGAACCCCATTTATAAATATTTATAAATATTTTATATGTCCAACTATAGTTTCTTTCGTATATTCGATTGTTACGGAATTATGTATCATTTCTTTAAATAATGGTATAGTTTTATTAGTTTATGACCTCTGTATAATAGTATAATAGGTTTCGTTTTGCAGAGTGCACATATAAGGTAATTTCAATGTAACACAGTACATTCGTCCTGAAAAAAATATGTATTGTCCGTGAAGCAGTGGTCATATCACGTGACTAGCGCGTGCTAACATATATTATTTTGACCTGCATTCAATGTTCTGACCTGGATTTCGTAATTCAGTGAGTGATTCATGTTCTGTTGACCAGAAGTTAGAATAAGATCACAATAGTAAGATGTTGATTTGAGACGGAATAAGGAATGGGTTTTATTTGTATTTCAATGACGCAGTACAGAAACTATAAAAATAGATGTAATCACAGCGTTCGTCATTTTTGACAGTACGTTAAGCCTGAGAGGTCATAAACGAGATTGGTTCATTTTGTGTGTGGTATTCTGCTTCAGAGATATACAGTACATTTTGGATTTAGTAGTGCTACTTCAACTTTAAGAATTATTCAGCTCCGTTGGAATTATCGGAAACATTTCTAGAACTTGTGTGATATTCCATATTCACAAGAATTACTTGAAATTAATACTATTTGGATATAACTGATTCTTGTTAGTACATCAACACTTTAGTGGTTTCATTCGGAAGGTTCTCCATTCGGAATATTTTGGATTAACTTCCGGATCAGTGATCAATGGAACAATTTAGGACTGTTAAGGATATTCTATACTGTAAGTTATTTTTAATTCTTTCACTTTGTTTGTTGAAATATTTTAATATTTTAAGAAATTAAATATTTGTGTTTTAAATCTTGAAAGCTTGTTTGGGTTTTTTCTTTTTGTTACATTTATCCCTAGTCGTAACATGATATTGAAGGTATTGTTGGAAATGGGTCTGCATAGAATGTTGAAGGTATTGTTGGAAATGGGTCTGCATAGAATGTTGAAGGTATTGTTGGAAATGGGTCTGCATAGAATGTTGAAGGTATTGTTGGAAATGGGTCTGCATAAAATGTTGAAGGTATTGTTGGAAATGGGTCTGCATAGAATATTGAAGGTAATGTTGGAAATGGGTCTGCATAGAAAGTTGAAGGTATTGTTGGAAATGTGTCTGTATATAAACTTGAAGGTATTGTTGGAAATGGGTCTGCATAGAAAGTTGAAGGTATTGTTGGAAATGGGTATGCATTGAAAGTGATCTTATCAGTGTTATTATTTTGCATTTGTGTTACATTTTCAATCTGTCAATTGTTGTTTTGTCTGGGACACTTTTTTCTTTTTTTCAGAAACGAAAAGTAATGAAAACATTGTTACATTTATGACTTTTATAGTTTTTAAGACCTTTAACAAGAAAAAAAAGCCATCCATTTTTTTCCTTTTCAAGATGATTTTCATTCTTTTCCTTTTTTAACAGTTACGCCATGAATAGTTTTCAATTCCCCGCATGTGAACAAATAGCGATGCCCAGCTGTCTGGTACATTTCGACAGCACATTTTGTGCCAGTGTTCAGAATCACCAAGGAACTTAACTTATGTGTCATTGTATAGAAAAGCACGTAAAGGAGAATAGCATAGATCATGATCTGTCGCCAAATAAAGTTCGTTCTTCTTTTGATTTCTAGCGAACAGAGTATATTCTAACTACTCCCCAGGTGGCGCTCTCTGTTCTGGAGAAACGCTCCTGCTATCACAAGTTGATATATGCCAATTTTTTTCTGAAACGCATTTTCCTGAATTTATCTCATTTTGCGCTAAAAGTAGCAAAGCATGTGGAAATTTTAAGCCTTGAGCCAGCAATCCGAGAACTGTTCTTTTATTTTTTGTTGTTGTTGCCCAAGTTCAACACAAAAAATGTCTGAAATTAAGACTCAAAACGAGACTGACCCAGGGATCACATGGTCTGTGTAAGCAGTGGCGTTGTTGAACTACGTTACTGGAGACCAGTTTGAGTGTAGATTCTGCTCTTCCATCGCAGCTTGTTACGTGTTATACATGTCGGTGGGTAAATACGTTCAACACAAGATTGATTAGGGGCGTAGGTTCTTTGAAATTTATGAAACAAAATATACTTTTAAGGAAAATATCGGTTGATGCAACTGACACTAAGTACCTATTTTCTTGTTTTTGGAATAATTAAACTCTTGCTCTAATTATTATGAAAATATTTAGTAGCGCTTTAAACCAGAACCTCTGTTAGTTTGTTAAAAAGACGCGTCCTGAATATTCAGATGTGATTAAATGGACTTATTATTTTATATCATAATAAATACATATATATCAAACCCAATTTTGCTTTACCTTTATTTTATTCTGTGTATTAAAGCCTTTCTTTCCATACGTATTTCAGCATCTTCCTGCCCAGAGGGTTGGATAGGTAGCAAAGAATTGGCCATGTGCTATCGGATCTTCAGGAACTCCTTAACCTTTGCGGAGGCATCAGACTTTTGTGAGCAGTTAACCGGCTCACTGATGACAACGAATTCAGAGTTTGACAGTAGCATCTCACGCAACGTGTATGACTGGTATAGGAACAATGACGCATGTGAGTCACCTTTACCATGAAAAAATGTAACGGTGCAAATCTAGAAGAGGCTGTGATAAATGGACGAATAGCCTATCAACAGCCAGAGGGTATTTTTTGTTACAAGAGTTACATGATTAAACATGTTTATTAGTCTTTTTCATTGATATCCCTTGCATGTTTGAGAGTGTCATAAAGATTCGTTGTACCTTAAAACAAAATTTGTGGCAAGGCCATCAAACGTGTACTGGTGGATAGACGGACAGACGGATAGACAGACAGACATATAGCGAGATAGATAGGTCTTTAATTTGTGTTTGTCTTGAATCCAGATCAGAAAATGTTTTGTTTTTCCACGGATTTTGGACATATACCGTTATATATGAGCTTAAAAATACACTTGACTGTTTCTTGGATCGATAAAAGAAGCTTCCTTTCTGACATTTCAATTTTATATTATTACTATTTCTTTTGCAGATTTTAGCTTTGGGAGTTTTTCAGTATGGGTAAAATCAAAAAGTGTTTGCTATGCGTTGACATCCGAGACAATTGGTGGCGTTGATTGTGACTCTACATTGCCATTTGCGTGCCAGCTGCCAACCCGATATAAAGGTAGTAAACTTACACAGTCAAAGATTATTCTATCTATCTATCTATACATCTCAATGTACATATTTATATATCATTGTTTGTATGTATGTCCGTCTATCTAACGGTAATATGTGTCATTAAGCGGAAGCTAAGAGAACATTGGTTACAATAAACTGCCATTTATGCGGTACCATGTGTTGTTAAAGTCAATACGTCTGTGCTAAACTTTGTTCGACGCTAATTGTGAGCAAAGTACAGTGACCACTATCTATACGACAGTTTTTTTTTTCTTTGATCTTACCAAAGGTCCTAATAAAATACTTAGTTACTCGTGGCAGTAAAGCCGGTTTCGTAATTATTTTTTTTTTTAATTTTTTTTTTTTTTTTTTTAATTTTTGTAGTGGGGACCATTTTTCGGGGAAGCATTCAGAACATATTCCTCTCTTTCCATTGAGAATTGAAAATACTCGACTCTCTCAAGGTTTTTATTAGAATGCGACGAAAAAAGTCGAGGTCATTCCTATTGCTCAGAGAGGATCACTTACCTTGTTCCAATACTAAATCATACCTCAGATGTATGCCCATGGCTACCATTCGATCCATCTCGGTTATTTACGAAACAAGTATTAACCGAGAAGTTGCGAATGCAACGAACTGTATTTTCATTCGCAACGTCTCGGTCAATCCAATCATAGAAATAGCCGATGTGGTCCGAATAGATTGCGGTTTCTTTTATTGCAAATTTCTGGCGAACAAAATGTATTATGTTTCTGCAAATTACAACGCCGACATACATCCGAGGCTTGAATACCTCGAACTTTTCTGCAAACAGCCACTGCAGAAAACCCTGTGGTATTTGGAACGATTTACGAGCTTTGAGAATCACAGCTTTAATCGCCGTGCATAAAAAACGTTTTAATTTGAGCACATTGGCACTCGCCTTCATCTTTTCATTGAGTCGGATTTACATACGGGTACATAATATTACGATCTTTTTCAGCTCCGCCTGTTATAAAAGATCGGCTTGAAGCAATGTTCTGATCGTATGCAATAAGAATGATGAGGTCTGAACATTTTAATCCAAGATAGTATCCAATATGATATTGATTACTTGATTGGTTGGTTGGTGTTAAAAGTGCCCGGGCATTTGGAGTAAAGTGTCTTGCCCAGACACGTACTCCTGGTCTCAGTAGGATTAGAACCCGCACCCTTCTGGTCGTAAATTTCACACGAGCTAACCACTGAGCCACGGTGGCTCCTTTCCAGTTTGACACTTTTTAATAGAGCGCTCTGGCCTCTTTGTCATAATCTTTGCCCAACATTTTAAGCAATAAATATCACTACAAACTTAGAAATCTTACTGGAAAGTCTTTTGATTTAATATTTTCGGGAAAGATTTAGAGTCGAGTGGCTGGATCTTGAAGGGCGAAAACAAGTACGTTTAACATTGGAATATCGCAGTACTTTTCGTTTTATAAAGGCTAATATTCTTTGCACAGAAATGTGTCCAGAGTCATTCTTCACTTCTTGGGCTACAACGGATTTTCGTTTTACAGCTCCAGAGGAAATGACTGTGTATTCCCCATATGAGGACCAAGGAGAACTCCTGAATTATCCCCCCTTCTCGTCACTTCTGGTTACATTCAAAATGTCACGACCACCCAGTGAAAATGAAGTTCTGATCGCTGAATTTAACGGGGAAGAGGTACAAAACAAAATCAAACAAAAGAGTAAGAATGAAAATTAAATGATATGTACAAACAATTGCAGATGTATCTCCTTAGGAGAGTTTACAACTAAAAACCATGGTTGACCAGGGTTGAGTCCCACTTAAAGAGCTCAAATTTCTCGGCTTGTGCCACGTAATACCCATACTTAAGCCGCATTTTCTGTACAAAGACATACAAGTATAATTCACACTCTTATGTTAAACTGTCCCTGAGAAAGTGCTTATTATCCACTCCGTCTGTCCGTCAGTCTGTCCTTAACATCTTCTCCTGAATCGCCTGGTGGAAAGTCACAAAACTTTGTTATGTTGCCCTTGGCCTGCAAAATGGGTGACATCCTTGACTCTCGCAAAATGGGTGACATATTTGACTCCCGCAAAATGGGTGACATCCTTGACTCCCGCAAAATGCGTGACATCCTTGACTCCCGCAAAATGGGTGACAATCTTGACTCCCGCCAGTGGATTCACTGGGAGGGGGATTAACGGTGAGATGAACAAAAGTTTAAATGTTAATTGACCATGACATTTTCAAATATTTTCAGATCAAACTTTATCAATGTAGTCGGGAAGATGCATCATAAGTAGTAGAGGATGGAACTTTAGACTCGAACGGGAGTCCTGTCTTGAATAGGGTAAAAAAAATACGGGGTATAAGGGGAAATTAACATTAGGCCGCCATATTGAAAGGTATGTTTGTAACAGTGTAGCATGAGGCGAAGGTCTGTACTCGAACAGAAATACCATATTATGTCATAGGTTTATCATGTGTGCTGAGTTTGCCTGTTTGTAACAGTGAATCATGTTAGATGTGTTTGTCGGGAAATGCGAGTTTGTCTGCCCTCTAAATGATATGCCGTAGTTTGTGCTTGATAAATATAGGGACATAAAGTTATGTATCTTAACGGGGGGGTCGGTCTGAGAGAGAGAGAGAGGGGAGGAAACATTAGAGAATCACCCAGTTTATTTAATATCCAAGTATGTTGGCTATTGTTTGGTGGGAATTCAATTTAGCCCGAATAGGTCTGTTTGAAACATATTGCTTCTATTTTGGAGGGTAATATAATTGCTTAGAGTTTGTCGACCGGGAAAATGGGAGTTTGTCTAAATTCTTACAATCCTTACATGTAAATACCCAATTATTTACTATCCACCACCTAGTTGTCTAGTGTTCAACACCCAGCTATCTCCTATCCCCAAACCGGGGTCCAGGGTGGCCGAGTGGACTAAGGCGCTCGCTTTTACAGATCACTGACATCTCACCTCTGTCCGCGTGGGTTCGAGTCTCGAGCTCGGCCAACGTGGGTATGTGAGAAAGCTTACCAGTAGCTTCCCGTGGGTCGGTGGTTCTTCCCCGGGGTTTTCTCGGGTTCTTCCTCCACCAGATATACTGGCCGCCATGTATAGCCTATCATGTGCTGAAAAATGGCGTTCAACCCATAACAACCAACCAACCTATATTCCAACCAATCTACTCTCAACACCCAGTTATCTACTAAACACCAACCAGCTATCTACTATCCAACACCTAGTTATCTACTATCCAGAGCACAGTTATCTACTATCTTCAAACCAGTTATATACTAGCACGCACCCAGTGATCTGATATCCACCAACCAGTTATCTATTATCCACCAACCAACTATTTACTATCCACCAGCTAGCAATCTATTACCAACGCCCAGTTATCTATTACCAACGCCTAGTTTTCTACTATCAACACTCACTGATCTACTAGTACCCTATGATCCCCCTTATAAATACAGTTAAAATCTCTGCCCCCATCTATAATATTCATACACTCCCCATATCTCTTATTTTAAACAAAACTACCATCCCATTCACACAATGCAGGATGTAAAAGAACTTGCATAAAAAAAAAATATAATGTAAAACCCTTATAAAAAAAAAATACCTTTTCTAAGACCCCTTAGTATCCCCCTTATAAAGTTAAATCTCTAATCCCTTCTATAATGTTCCTACCTGCCTTTAGTTTCCTATTTTAAACAAAACTACCACCCGGTAAAA
Organism: Margaritifera margaritifera; assembly: GCA_029931535.1. Classification (NCBI taxonomy): domain Eukaryota; kingdom Metazoa; phylum Mollusca; class Bivalvia; order Unionida; family Margaritiferidae; genus Margaritifera; species Margaritifera margaritifera. The sequence continues at coordinate 1,695,396 of JAQPZY010001437.1, read as the reverse complement.
AAAAAAAAAAAAACAACAGTAAAGCACTTATCAATAAAAACAGCTTCTCTATCTCCCCTTCTCGCCCCAGGACCCCCCCCATCCCCCTTATAAAGTGGAAATCTCTATCGTCTTCTATAATATCCTTACTCAGCCTATACACTCCTTTTTAAAAAAAAAACAAACTATCATCATCATAATCCTTACATATCAATACCCACTCATCTACTGACCCCACACCTTTAGATGTAAAAATAATATAAAATACAATTTAAATCCATTATCAGCAAATCTCATTTCATTATCTTCCTTACCATCCTATAATCCTTATTATAAAATAGAAATCTCTACTTCCATCTATAATGTCCCTCCTCTTCGCTACGCTCCTATTTTAAACAAAACTACCAGCCCATGCACACTGAGTAGGAATGAAAGGAAGGGTTATCAAATATAGTTTAAATCCCTTATCAACAAAACTAAGTTCTTTTTCTCCCCTTTACCACCCCATTATCCGTCTTATAAAGTAAAAACCTCTACCGCCATCTATAATGTCCATACTCTCCCCATTTCTCCCATTTAAAATGAAACTACCATGCCATTCACATAGATCAGGATCTAAAAGAACATGGGTCTACTTGTCTGTCTGTCAATGTGTGTGTTTGTGTGAAACAGAGGGAGAGAGAGAGGGGGAGGGGAAGAAGGGACAGAGAGAGAAGGACAGAGATTTAAAGAATTGTTTGTAAAAAAGTGATAATTGTTTTTTTAATAAGTCCCATTCACTTGCACATTAATAAATGAGAGGATTGGGGATTTTCCCTTCCTTTTCATGTACAAATACCAAATATTATACATGAACAAATTTACAAGGTTGACAAGGTTGACAACGTTGTAAAGTAAGACTAGATTTCCAGTCATTTAGTACGTGTCATTTTGCTGTCGATGCTAAAGAAAATAGATAACCATAGTGTTCACAAAACCACTTTTCTATTTTGTCATCATTTCTGAACATGTTAATGGTAGTGTGCATTCTACGGATGTGAATTTATTGAATGCACACTAAAATATTGCTACGCATGTGACATACAGTATGTTTATAAAAAGCATTCACTTTCAGTCTAGCCCTATTCAGTCTCTTTGTAACATGCTAATTCTATTTTGGTGGGAAATGTGAGTGGCTGCTAAGTTATGCCCCAGTACAACAATAAAAAGCATCTTACACGGCTGCTGTTTTCAAAAGAAAAAAAAATGAACCAAAATTAGATAATACATTGTTATAATTAAATCTAGCCAATGAAATCGTTTGTAACGACTAAACCTTTTTGCTATAATTAAATCTAGCCAATGAAATCGTTTGTAACGACTAAACCTTTTTGTTATAATTAAATCTAGCCAATGAAATCGTTTGTAACGACTAAACCTTTTTGCTATAATTAAATCTAGCCAATGAAATCGTTTGTAACGACTAAACCTTTTTGGTCTAGATTCAGGACATCAATCAAAATATGTACTTGGTACTGACCTTTTTATTCTTAGAGATTGCGTTTCCAACGCATACAAACTAATGAATTTTAGAATCAAGCTAAAGATATCCTAGATTGCATTTCCAATGCATACAAACGAACAAATTTTGGAATCAAGCTAAAGATTATTTTGTAATGTAAACCTTTGAGTTTGTTCCATTTAAAAAGAAAAAAACAGTAATACTAGACAACCACTCAGTTTATTTAATATCAATTAATGACATGTACCTTACTCAGCAGACCATTCCAAATTATTATTATTATTATTATTATTATTAATTAGACCATACAAAATTATTAATATTATTATTAATATTATTATTAATATTATTATTATTATTATAATTATTTCATGATGAGAGTGATTTTGAGACAGTGGTATATTAAAGCAGAACATATACCATTATGAGTTAAATCTAAATCATTATATAGGAAACTCAAATGTGTGTCTGTCTGTCAATAGGTATGCGCGTGTATTTTTGTGAAAAAGAGTTGGAGAGAGAGAGTGGGGGGACCTGCCTGGATAGCACTATAAGCGTGAGCAACGGACGTTTGGATCGTTGTGTGTGTGTGTGTGTGTGTGTGTGTGTGTGTGTGTGTGTGTGAGAGAGAGAGAGAGAGAGAGAGAGAGAGAGAGAGAGAGAGAGAGATTAAGCTACCGTCATGAAACAATCATAACATTCCAAGGTTACCAAAATCCAAAAGACATCGAAGTTCTATGTCACCTCATACGATAAGAGAAGTATTAGAAGTTTACGCCAGCGATTTTAAAGAAGACACGAGCGATCCTGGGACAATCGCATATACACCTAATGGATTGAGAAAGAAAATAATACTAATGCTACTACTACTATTAGTACTACTAATACTGCTACTGCTCTAACAACAACAACAACAACAAAATGAACAAAAAGTATTGCTTCTACTATTAATGCTACCTCCACCACCACCATTACTACCAATGTTGATGTAGTTTTATCATTAGTTTTGCTCCTACTTTTCCTACCACTAACATAACTAAGAAGGAAACAAAGAAAGATGAAAGAAAATTATACCTTTACTTCATAATTTTTCACAAAGTAGTATTATAGTTATGCAGAATTGACGTTTGAAGTGTGTAGTAGACTGAAGCATGTTTTTATGTATGTTTCTCGTATTGCAGGTCTTTTCAAGTGAATACGTTTTGGCTTCATTCGGGTCCTCTTTTGAGCGTCCGTACATCGTAAATCTGACCATTCCTGTTGGGAATTTTATCAACCTGCCAGATTTTACGAAAACCACTGGTTATTACAGCTTCTGGTTGTACTCTCTAAACCCTCAAACTATTATTCAGACGAATCCAATTTTAGTTAGATATGCAGGTTGGTTTTCATGGATAGTATATATTGTTCTAGTAAATGTTTACTACTTCAAGAATCGTGTTCAGTAATTATAGATTGTTTTTTTCAAAGAGAGAAATGGTTCGAGATACAAAGTAATTTTATAAGAATGTTGAGTATGCTTGTAAAAGTAAATAGTGAATTCATACAACTCAGAAAATGTCTCCTGGACACTATATTAATAACCATACTTAACTATAATATATCAGCAAGTATCGTAAAGTTTTTGTGTTTAATTATTATTTTATGCTCCAAAGTGCGTCGTTTTCTTCCATATGGCTAATGAATTTGTAAAGCCAGCTTTTATGTTAAATTTAACTTGATTTTTGTTTCGTCTAATAGACTCCAAAAATATGAAATTCTAGCTCCTAATGTAAATGGCATATGTATTCTAACTCGTCGTGTAAATGGCATACAGCATACATGTAATCATTCATAAGGATCATACACGGCATAGCGACTTTATATGTTTGCAGGAACAATTCCATACACAACCGGTTGACATCATTTAACTCATTTATACGCAGAATGTTCAAATTTCTCTCTCTGTCTTACACACACACACACACACACACACACGCACACACATACATATATATATATATATATATATATATATATATATATATATATATATATATATATATATATATTCTCTCACATACACAGGCATATATATATATATATATATATATATATATATATATATATATATATATATATATATATATATATATGTTTCCCAACGTTCGAAATAATCAAACACTTTGTCAGAGGAAGAAGGAACTTACAAAAATAAATAAAAATCCTTAACACAAACACAAAGCCTCTGTGAATAAACTATATGCATGTTTGAATTAATCTGGTGAAATAAGTATCAACATGTGCAACAAAAATGTATATTTCTACATAACAGTTTCCCAACGTTTGGAGCTAATCAAGCTCTTCGTCAGAGGAAGTACTAAACGGTTTCCCAGCGTTTCGAACCATTCAATGTATCGATGAATAAAGCAATACCTGACAATAATAAATGATTTATGATATTTTAAGGTAATTAAGAAAATTGAACTAGCTGATTAAAGGAATGCATAAACTTGAAAGTCCAGTGCCCGCCATTTACAACGTGTGTACCATTTGCTAGCAATAGTGTCCTCAAGAAAATTACAAGTACATGATACTATCGTTCTGGATTTCACATTGCAATGCTGCCATTGGCTAACGTGAAATTGATTACATTAGGCAACCATATCTGTAGAGCATAGCATGTTTCAAAGATAATATGATTTTCAGTGCCCACGATTGATCACAACGAGTGATACGTACCTATGACAAAGATAATAGCTGATCACTTAATCCGAAGATGTTGTCTGCTTCATATTGTGGTTTTACTTGAAATCCGCAAAGAAATTATACAGGCCATCCCTGCAAAATGAGGAGACTGTCAATGCAGTTTATTGTAGTAGGTAACTGTCGTTTCGGAAACAGACAATAGCTTATGAGCGCATTGTTGTTATTGTAGAGAGGTAGTATGTTCACTTTGCATGAAGGAGGCAAACGCTAAGTTCAATCCGAATCAATGATAGTTTTGTTATGCAAAGCTTATTTCTCTCCATTGATAATCTTTTGACAAAGTATTGGAGTGATGACTTATGGGTACGTGTTCCTTGACATAAACTTTTGAAAGAACCTAGCATTTAACACATGGTTTTATGAGTATCAGTAAAAGCAAAATATAAACTAGCTAAAAAGTGTTTTCCCGAATACCAATTTTAAAACCGGATGTTTTCATCTATGTGATGATAATCAGGATGTCTGGCCAGGTAGCCGGGAATTTCCCATCACAGAATGCCGTTGCTTTCAATCTCTGTCGGGACTCCTCCTATATCTCTTCAATATCTGAGATGCTATACTTCGCCCTCAATGATATTCGACAACTGGACTATCAAGCCCCATGGATGTTTTCACCAAATTCTTACAGCTCCTATATAGAATATATCCAACCAAGGTAAGCTTCAATTTCTTTCTCTTTTCAGACTCTTTCAAGGATATATAATCTACTTCTGAGGACTCATCTACTTTTGAGGATATATATTTAGTGTTAGGATTCATGCCAGGGAAATTATGAAATCTTCCTAGCTGACGATTAAAGAAGAATTTGACACGCGATCAAGTCTTTTGGCAATTAGAAAATGTATTTTGTTTTCCACTAGCTGCGATATTTAATATCAAGTCTTCGAATGACAAAGAATTACAATTAACGGATTTAAAATCACTTTGTGCCACAGCAAGCTCGAGAACAAGTGTAGGAGATAATTGTACCCATAACTTAGCCAGAAGTTTAATATTGATTCCAGTTTTGATATATTTCTTTCGTGTTTTTAAAATTCAATGTCTGAAATTAATATATATTTTCATACCAAGATCGTTTACGGCCCATTTGGCTTCACCGCAGCTGCTCAGCTCCTGCGGTTTTTGTTGGTTTTTGTTGTAGAAAATCAAAATCAAGGTGTGCAAACGTTTAATTTTATATCCTTCACAGAGATCTGACGGTCAGGTTACGTTTATTTTTGACGTTCGAAAATGGCCGCAGACTTTCATCGGATGTAGAGCAGTACATCCGCTCTGAAATGCAAACGTTAATGACACGCCTGGCAAATACAAGTTCCAATGTTGATCCGAGCACTGTACGAGTCCGAAGTACAGGTAGGTGTCTCTAAATGAACTATGGCGAAAAGTCTTAGGAACACTTGCATCTAAAAAACATTGCATAATTTTCAGCTTCTCTGGGTCTGTTTCTATTGAAGGATAACATTTGAATCATAGTCAGTGAAATATACTGGGTTTGAAGTTTCAAACTATCTGACCATTTATATTTCTGCGTCAACCTATTAGAAACATTCTCAATATAAAACCGAATTTTAACTTAAACAGGAACGTCAAAGCGACTGTAGTGTCATGCTAATTTTAATGAGAATAGAGAGGAAGTAATTAAAACAAAAACATGACTTTGTACGTGTTTGACCTTGATTTTAAGTGATTTTATTGTACTTTTTTGAGTTTCTGACTGAGTAAATGACTTTTTAAACAAAAAATAGACTTTTTATTGACATTGAGGCAGTTTTCTGAACAATCCGAATATTAAAGTTGTTCCTTTAAAACTACCAAGTAAAACTGTTTTATTCGTAATTTTATCGAAGCCTTACGTTTTCCTCAGTAATGTATTTCCACCCAATCTCGACCCACTTTCCCTCAAGCACCATGATGTACAGCGCCATCTAGGAGGGGACAGTATTTTGGACCTTCGTGCACATCCTTACACCACAGACACACACACACACACACACACACACACACACACACACACACACACACACACATGTAACAGTATCGTTAAACATGTTAGAGAGTCATAATTTGTTCCAAGCTGGAATCGAACTTGTGTCGCAAGTAAGGGCACATATATTCTTGCTCGCATGCACCATCGCCTGCACCCACTTGGCCATGCACACTATCTCCCCCCCCCCCAAAAAAAACTAAAATTAAAAAAAAAGTTTAAAAAAATGGATAGAACATGGTATAAGATATGGACTCTAGGTGCATAAGAACTCACTCGCTATGTAAGCGGAATTTTGCACTTAGCAATATGAACAAACCCTTAGGATTTCTATTTAGAAGTGCAAGGTGTGTACATTAAGTAATAATAATAATAGATTGATACATATATGTCAAACAGACAGGAAATCGTTCATCGTTGGATTCCATATATATATATATATATATATATATATATATATATATATATATATATATATATATATATATATATATATATATATATATATTATAATCAATCGAACCTTTGATTCGACTAGATCTTATGCTCAAGCGCCCGAACCCAATCGGTCATTCACTCATCCTTTAAACAATGATGGAACAAGACATAAGGTAAGGACTTGTGGTACACGAAACATAGTCCCTAGGCAAGCGGACCTTAGGACTCTTCGATATCAACAAACGCACTCGATTTCTATTGGTAAATGCAAGGTATAAACACGATATAATAATTATACATTGACAAGTAAAGACCAAGTAGAGATGCAATGCAAGGTATAGACACGATATAATAATTATACATTGACAAGTATATACCAAGAAGAGATGCAATGCAAGGTATATATATAATTATACATTGACAAGTATATACCAAGAAGAGATGCAATGCAAGGTATACAATAAATATACATTGACAAGTATATACCAATAAGAGATGAAATGCAAGGTATATAATAAATATACATTGACAAGTATATTCCAAGAAGAGATGAAATGCAAGGTATAGACACAATATAATAATTATTAATTGACAAGTATATACCAAGTAGAGATGCAATGCAAGGTATAGACATGATATAATAATTATACATTGACAAGTATATATCAAGTAGTGATGCAATGCAATGTATAGACATGATATAATAATTATACATTGACAAGTAAAGACCAAGTAGAGATGCAATGCAAGGTATAGACACAATATAATAATTATACATTGACAAGTATATACCAAGAAGAGATGCAATGCAAGGTATAGACATGATATAAAAATCATACATTGACAAGTATATACCAAGTAGAGATGCAATGCAAGGTATAGACACGATATAATAATTATACATTGACAAGTATATACCAAGAAGAGATGAAAGCGTTTAGCAGTGGGGTGGATGAACAGAGTAAGTTATTATGAACTGAGCCAGCTCGTCCATCCAGACCCCCTTTCCGAGCCCCTAAAAGGACCCAAAAAACCCAGCCAACCTGCATTTTTCTAAACGCCCCGTTGCAGATGACAGCGGGAATGCAAAACCCAGCATGTTAAAAAAAAATTTATCTTTGGAGAGACCATAGGGCAAGCGCACCCACCTCGCCGGCTCGGGTCTGTTTAATGTCTTTACTTTTTCATACAAAAAGTGAATTAGAGAAATACGATAATTTCTTATATTGTTTAGAGACTTAATTATAATTATAGTTTACCAAGGGAGAACAAACGCCGTTTGCTTAAAATAGGGAGTGCAGAATTTTGTGGAAACAAATGTGTGAATAAATAACGTGGTACACGTATGCCACAGTATAAAAGAGGCGTGGTTTGTCCACGTTGGAAGTGTGGTAAAGGAACATGGGCAGACCAAAAAAATGTGTGGGGTGTGGTGGTACACATGTAGCAAGAGATATGAAGAGGACAGAAAATAGGGCAAGCAGGCATTTTTACCAAATCATTGTTGAACTACAAGCAAAGAAAAACCCCATGTAGAGAAGTGGGATACTATTTTTAAATTTTAAAAATTAATATGTTAAGATATATCCATTTATAATGGCACGTGCACAACAAGCACGCGTAGTACGAGAGGAGTTTAAAAAATTGACGGGGGTTCGACCCCCTTATCCCAGGAGTCCTATAGCACTGTCTTGTTTAGAAGTAACATTGGGCAGATGATAACTATAAAATCAAAGTGGTCCCTAATTGCCAATTTGGGAAGCTTGCAGGCAAAAATGCTTTTCCAAAATCTGCGGCAACCGACGATCATGGCGCACTGTGGCTGTAAGTTATCAAAGATCGTTGCCGGAACGGCAGGCTAATAGATTACCGATACGCATTGTTCATTTTGTATGTTGAGCTAGGCGTCCATTGTTATGAACAAGTATATGTTTAACATACCTGCCGCCTGGGCCGTCTTTTTAGTTTAACGCCGTTGCTCGCGTTTTCGATGCGTCGTCTTGACCCGTGGAACGTGTGGTCTTCCGTTGAGCTCGTATATATGAAAAGGGCAAACCGGTTTTTTTAGTAGGCACCAACATGAATTGACGGCAACTTCGTGTCCTTGATAGACTCCTTCGCCATTATATTTAGGGTTCTTACAACTGCTCATGTGCATAGATCTGGTTTGGGATTCCCGTGATCGTCACTGACACCTTGTTAATGAAGGGGTTGTAGAAATATTCAGTATCACCCGCGAACTCGACACTCTTTGTCGCATCCTCGAAGAACAAAACTGACGCCACAGCACTCAGGTGTACAAGATAACCACGTTTCCCATGTGCTATTGTCTGACCAGCCATATACCCTTGCAGACACCACAAATATCGGCATGGTCAACGCATGCCACTTCTTTTCCCTCAAGCTTTACGTCGATCTTCTTGACGATGGTGCGGCTGAGGTTTTTACGATTTTACGGTTGGCGTCAATTGGCGCTGCTGAGCCCCCGCTCAAAGCGATTATAAATGGCAGCATGGCAGTGCCTGGCACAACAACATCATTGCTGGTGGGGATTGGAAATCTGACAATAAGCTGCTGGTTTTGACCTATGATGTTCGGATTATTAGTCACAACGAAGGTGCTACGGAGTCCCTTTACACCATGCGCGCGGCGGAGGGAGCGATATGGATCGAGTTTGTTTTCGTATTGAAACATGTTGTGCTGGCACAAACTCTAGCAACTTTGGTGCTTGCAAAAATGTTAACAGGTTTTGGTGCTCGCACACATTTTAACAAGTTTGGTGCTGTTAAAGTTCAGGTGTTCTTCCTTTAATATGTTTATATAATGTCGCATAGTTATTTGCTTAATAGCGAAACATGGCTGAAGGTGGGTTTGACTTTGAAATAACCGACCTTGATAAAGGAGACATTCATTCACCAGATGAAGGAGACGTATATCAACCAGATGAAGAAGAAACTACATTTATCGAACCTACCCACAAATAACAAGAAGAAACAAGGAAATTGGAAGAACGCCTGTACGATCTTCATGGCGACGAACTGATAGAAGCTAAAGCTAGCATTGGCGATATAAAACACTGACGCCTTATTTAAGGCCAATGGTATATATAAAGGGCCTGTCTATCCCATATATTTTCTTTATAGATGATAATATATATTGACACTCAAGGAGTATAATATCCCTCTTGAATTCATACAGGCCGTGGAATAGTGATATATCGTTCCAAGCCCTTCGTACCATCGTCGGAGATTTGCTAGCTACAGTTAGAGTTTGAACCCTTGTTAAACTCTCTGCAAATATTATTTTCTTAGACCGTTGTGTCAGCATTTTTTGTCAAACTGATTGGAATTTTTGTCTGCGTTGGAGTGGAGCACCACAGCTGGTTGAGTAGCAACGTTACCTGAAAGTAAACATGAAATATGTAAAGGCTGGATAACGGAATTCTTCACAACCATATGGTCTTTGACACCAAGATCAGCTGATCTTGCCAAAACCGCATGTGGCTGCAGTGCCACTTGTCAATCATATCCTTAGACTTCCATCTACTGGAAGGGCATATTTATCGGATATGTCGATAACGTTAGTCTGCAACGACACGCCCTCTCGTACAAATATTTAACGATTGGAAAGCAAATGGCGGATGGTCGCTGTATCCACATCACTGTATTACAAGACACCGCCGACAACATAATTCGCCTCGCTATAAAGCGAAATGATTGTGGCAACATATTCATGCTCGCACAAGTGCAAGTGCAAACAATGAATGTTTTATTGACCAGTCTTCTAGTTGGACCGGTGGCTTTGGAACAGGAGACCAATACTTGTCATAGTACCTATGTAGCGCTTTGAGAGATTTAGTTCAATCAAGATGGTACAACGTTTCAACTGCGCTTAGTATAAATATATTTGTTGAGAGTCAGACCCAACCAGCCGGCCGGTAGCAGTTGCAGTTCCTTATTAGTATTACAACACGAATACACTCTTAAAAGTAATGCAGGTTTCCATTCATGGAATAACCGCGGACTGCAACGCGGCGACTGGGCCGGTCAGCATCGTGCTCACTGACCCAAACTATCAGCTCAATCTCGTCGAGTTCGCTTCTATCTTTGGATTTGAAGGTTTGCTCTGGTTTTACGGAGCTGACACGCACACGGCAGCCAATTCCCCAGCGTTTATCAATATCCCGCGGCTTTATGTCCACCTTAAACAAATAAACTCAGTTGGAAATATGGAAATAGTGCCTACGGAAAAAAGCACCCTGCTACAAATTATTCGTTTTGGTGACCAGTCCGCGTACTGTTTCCTGTGGAATGCCACTTTGGTGTAGACTGCGTGATGACGGCATCCAGGAGCTCTCGATACTCATCTTAGACGAACGACATGCACCGGTTAATATGCTGAAGTGTACCATCACCACTGAAACTAAAGAATAGTGCTAAAAAATGTACTAACACACTATGAGTTTACCCGGTCATGGCTGCTTTAGTAACAGAGCTGCATTTAATGTCACCCTGATGCGGACAGTGCAAGCACGGCCAGCACAAGCACAGGAACTGGTGCCTATTTGAAGGTCGTATACTTCACAGTTGACATTATCCCATCGGTTAACGAAATTATCGCAATAAATGTGTCCGGTTATTATCGCTGGGATTCAACGCAAAACTTTCAAAACGTTGATGGTTTTTACTCCCAGCAACAACAACAGCACTATCAACGTCCCGGGCGGAGGATTTGGCTTCATTACCTTCAATGGGAATTTTTGTGACGGAATGTGGGCACCGCTTTCAATCCGTATCAGTGGAGCCGTACGGGCACATAATGACAGCAGAAATCAGTCTGCCGTTCCCGCTAACGTCTCACAAGAAAGCTTTACAACTAGCTTTGCGTCTATGTTTGCCGCTGGAGACACCATCTGGTGCGAGGGTCTCAATGTTGACGCACAAGCGTCTGGATTTTCAGCCACACTAACCATCTTCGGTTTCGGAATTAGAACTCACGTTAAACTAAGCTACAAAAAAGAATAAAGCCACAGGATAACAATCAGACATAGGGAACTAACACGAATCATTTGTACAGCCTGCCAATCCAGATATCAAAGACGAATTATTGGTGCGGCTCGCACAAAAAGTGCATGGCATCGACAAGGAACACAAACCACTGGTGCGAGAGTATTTGCGCCAGCTTGGGGTTTACACGTGCCGGTTCAGACTGGTGGAACCAGGATGCAAAGCAGATGGACATTGAACACTGGGATTACCCAGAGCATCATAAGCCAACTCGTAAAGAGCTAGGGTTAATTGCGATTTTCTTGTCGAAACAACAGCCGTAAATAATGCTCGCGGGGGGTCACGGGCTTGATTGTTACGTGGTATTTAGCGAAACAACCTCAGCGAAAACCTTTCTTTCGGGGTATGTAGGGCCTTCTATCACTAGTCTCACCGGCAGATAAACAGGGTTATATTCTAAAAAGACGCACTTTGCCGCATTACAGTAATCGGCCAGATAAACATGCAGTCGGTGAACCGGCGAACAGAGGGCATGGTATTTGTGACTCTTAATGAGCGTGCTGGCGGGCGTGATGAAGACCGTGTTATTTACAGATCTAGTGATATGAAGCAAACTGACGCATTCTTTGACATCACCGCCGTCTTACCAGTACACCACGGCGACTGGTTAGAGGTGCGTATCCGCAAGAGAGCTGACCGACCCACCCATCCAGATCAAGTAAACGTTTATATCACGATGCTTATAGATGAATTATAACGTCGCTATACCTAAAACTCCAAGACCCAGAAGAGTTTCTCCTAACAAGATCTGCAAGGCTGAAACACTCTGTACAAAAGTACTAGCGCGCAGTAACTCGGTGGATGGTGTTGATACTACACTGAGCGCTGAGTATGTGGGCACCGGTGTGGCGGAAATTAGAATATCGTTAACAATCATTGCTGACCGTTGCAATTGCCCTTGAGATAACAGCTTTGGGTTATGGTCTGTTTTTTTCGGCTGGAAATTTTATCAGCCGGCGACTATCCAAGAAAGCCAAAAAGCACGATTAAATCCGCATCTTAGCCGAATCAAAGCTCAACACAATCGCATACCACATCTAAGGCGCTACGTGAGAATACCATCTCAGAGGAAGAGGTCAAGCTTATCCTAGATGAATTCGACAAATACACAACCTCGAAAAATGAAATACGGGCTGCATGACACAAGGCATATACATGTACTTCGGTTGTAATCAAAGAAGTGGCAAAAACGAATAGCCAAGCCCTCGAGAAGGTCATAAAAAATCTCGATGGGAATTCACATTTTAACTGTCGGAAAGACGACAATGCACGACATTTCTAGATAAGAAAATAAGCTTAAGGGCGTACAGTTAAAACCAAGACCAAACAAAGGGCTATTCGTTTATAGAAATGAATATGCGCGTATATCAGGGTAATAAAGTCCCAAATCGCAGGCAAAAACGCAAGCTTAAGCTTGCAAATAGATGCCATGCAGACGTTAGTGCGCTACGTTCTTTAAAAAATAGACTAGATGACCTAGATATACAGAGCCTTGTTGTTGTGAAGCGTTACTTAACAGTACCATCTCCGAAAGAAAGTTCGCATGTGCCTTATATGAACACAAAGAAGTAGGAACGACAGTCAATGACCCGGTCTCCTAGCGAACCGTCTGATTAGTGTCTCCACAGTTGTGCTCTGACCTCCGATAAGGCAATATTTTTTTTAATATGGAGAAAAGTAAAGACATCATAGGGACCCTCAGGCAGAGTGGGCTAGGCCCACTCTATGGTCTCTCCTAAGAGAAGCACATTTTTTTTAACATGCCTGGTTTTTGTTTTCCCGCTGGGAGCAGCGACGGGGCGTTTAAAATAATATTGGTGGTTGACTTTTTTTAAGGCAGTAAAACTTCTTGCATTTTGCCTAAAAATACTTGTCTGCCTCCTTAGCATAGCTTTGTCTGCATTTAGGTTGCCTTTTTAACCTAAATAAATAGTTCCAAAGCATGTCAGAGAACTGTTCTTAGTGTGATTATAAAGAGAGGGAAAATTATATCACGTCAAAAACGCACGGAGGTAAACACCCAACAGAGTTAGGTATCACGGAGGTAAACACCCAAAAGAGTTAGGTGAAGTTATTATTATGTCAGACTTTCAGGTTGATATTATACAGTCAAAGGAAAATAAAAGCATACAAATTCGTCGTCAAAGGAAACTAAAAGCATACAAATTCGTCGTCAAAGGAAATATTTAAAGCGTACAAATTCGTCGTCAAAGGAAAATAAAAGCATACAAATTCGTCGTCAAAGGAAAATAAAAGCATACAAATTCGTCGTCAAAGGAAACTAAAAGCATACAAATTCGTCGTCAAAGGAAAATAAAAACATAAAAATTCGTCGTCGAAGGCTTGGTTTGCCGAAGGTACAACATGCTAACGTGTACCGTTTGTACAATTAGAACTGAAAACTGATATTGAGGAAAGGTTGGCTATATGAGATCGAAACATTACTTACAAGGAATCATACAAATTATTGCCAGATGAAATAAAGCTTGTTCATTAAAAATTAGTCCAACTATTACATTCCCATACCGTCTAAAATGTCTGTCGAGGAAATGCCTAAATTGATTTGAACTATTAATAAGTCCGATATCATAATATACTATTTACCTGTACGCGGTTTATTGCCAGATATCACAATATACTATTTAACTGAACACAGTTTATTGTCAGATAAAAGTGTGCATTAGGCTCTCTAGCATTTTATTACATAATTTTTGATGCAATACTGAATTCTTTCGTGATTTGATACTATGTATTTCTAGGGACAATAGGTTATTTACAAGCCCTCCAGATAATTCTTTAATTTTTCAATTTAGGAAATACATTCAATATTAAGGGCAGTTTATAATTCGTTCTTATGTCGTTGACATTGATGCAATTTTATTTCTATGCAGTCCCATAAGCGACAATCGGGTTTGCTACCATATTTGACTATTTTAAATTGTGATATTTTCAAAATGTACCAGAGGTACAGTCGTGCTATCTTTAACCGGTTGTATAAACTGTTTTCCCGGTCACCATTTTCGCCTTCAAAATGTAAATGAACCTTTTTTGTCTCGTGTTCGTAAAATTATGTATAAATGATCTCTGATCCATAAAGGGAAATATATCGTTTATACATAATCCCTCAAACACGAAAATATGATGCAGCACCCCTACAAGTGTCAAGAATGTGCTGTTTAGCACAAACGTTACATCGTGTGTACTTTGTATTGCACTTTGTCATTTGTGTTTCTTCCATTTCAATTATCTCCAATCCACAAACGTAACAATTTATTATTTTAAATTGCATTAGATAGGCTTAAAATACTCCATATGTCTTTAATTTAATTTTTTTTTTTTAAAAACCCCTAAAAGTTGGGAGTTCTCCTATACATAAAAAATAATTAATTTGAACTGGTCCAGAAACGCCCCGTACTCGTACTACTAGCCGACTTTAACACTCAGCTACATGCGCAAATCGACAGAATTTCAATTTCTAGAAATGCAAGTTATATACATACAAAGATTAGAAAGAGTCTTAATTCGTTCCAAGCAGAAAATGAACATATGCCGCGGGTAACGAGGCCCAAGGGGGACCAACTATTATATTGTTGAATCCGATTGCAGAAAAGGAATCTTACTGGATACTCCGCCAAAGAACACTGACACCTAGCAACTTAAATCAAGAAGGCTCCAAACAGGCACCCATACACAAATAAAATAAATAAAATCATTAACTGTTTGGAGCCCATATTTTTTCACACAAATAATTGGTTCATTTAGTTCGTTATTAATTCACTTACCTCTCATGACTATTTTTTTGTAATTCTTGTTGGTATTATTTATTATTATTTTTTTTTGGTGGTTATTGTTAATGAACTGGCAATGAATTATCCGGGATTTAATCTACGGCTACATCACTTTGTATTAAGAAATCGATGGCGCTCTTGCTTCTCCATTTATAGGTTAATATCACCTTGGATACCATTTTATCATCGAAGTTCAAACCAGTAAGGCGCGATATCCATAATTTTAAATAATACTTCGATTAGATCCATAATCATGTAGAGTTTTGTAAATTCAACGTTCTCTTTCGGGTTTATTGTTTGTCTTGTTTGTCTCTGTTTTGTAATTTTGCCTTTGACCAAGACTCGGTGAGAGTTGAAAGCCCTTAGGTTATTTCAAAAACTAGTTTTGCTCTGTTCTTTATCAGCTTGTTATAATTATCTTAGTCAATCCCAGATACACACTATCCTTTGCTGGATCCAGTGCAGTTGAAAGGACTGTTATTGACCATATGATTTGTATTATATATATATATATATATATATATATATATATATATATATATATATATATATATATATATATATATATATATATATACATATACATACACACACAAACAACCCCACATAATTCAACTCAACTAAAACGTAATTGCGCTTCGTATGTGCTCGATCATTTTCCACTGTGAACTCCTTTATATGTGTGCTATTGTAAACTCCTTTATATGTGTGATATTCCCCTGGATTGTACCAATCACTTAATTTCCATTACAGCTCTAAAAAAATTATAGATGATACTCTTTCCACCATGGACATATCAATAGAAAACTATACTCTTTCCACCATGGCCGTATCAATAGAAAACTATACTCTTTCCACCATGGCCGTATCAATACAAAGCTGTATAATCTTTCCACCATGGCCATATAAATAGAAAACTGTATATTCTTTCCACTATGGCCATATAAATAAAAAACTGTATATTCTTTCAACTATGGCCATGTCGATAGAAAACTATACTCTTTCCACCATGGCCATATCAATAGAAAACTATACTCTTTCCATCATGGCCATATCAATAGAAAACTATACTCTTTCCACCATGGCCATATCAATTAAAAGCTGTATACTCTTTCAACCATGGCCATATAAAAAAAACTGTATATTCTTTCCACTATGGTCATATCGATAGAAAACGGTATACTTTCAAGGAGTACTTATGAAATATGATGCAAATGTTACGCTATCAAGTGCATCAAATGTGAAATTTTCTTTTCTTCGGACAAGGTTGGAAAAGGCCAGACAATTGTTTCACAAATGTTTAGATTTTCTTTTCGTTTTCTCTGAATATTTCAGTTGCTTGTCCAGCCATAGAAATAAATGTGACCAATAGCTCAATGCCAATTGTTATTCCATTCACAAGAATTAACCACATTGGCTTCAGCTGGAACCGGTGTTATCCAGGTATGGTCCTTTATCTATTATACTAGTTAACTAGTTATCCAGGTATGGTCCTTTATCTATTATACTAGTTAACTAGTTATCCAGGTATGGTCCTTTATCTATTATACTAGTTAACTAGTTATCCAGGTATGGTCCTTTATCTATTATACTAGTTAACTAGTTATCCAGGTATGGTCCTTTATCTATTATACTAGTTAACTAGTTATTTGAGAGAGAGAGAGAGAGAGAGAGAGAGAGAGAGAGAGAGAGAGAGAGAGAGAGAGATAGAGAGAGAGAGAGAGAGAAAGAGAGTGAGAATCTGTTTACTATTCAGTCTATATTTAAAAATAGTGAAATTTAGGTTACCTTCGCATAACTGATTGAATTATATATATATATATATATATATATATATATATATATATATAT
Organism: Margaritifera margaritifera; assembly: GCA_029931535.1. NCBI lineage: Eukaryota > Metazoa > Mollusca > Bivalvia > Unionida > Margaritiferidae > Margaritifera > Margaritifera margaritifera. The sequence goes on along the minus strand of JAQPZY010001437.1, from coordinate 1,678,041 downwards.
ATATATATTCCATTATATCAAACTTGTTTTCTTTCTTGCAACTTAATTTATTCAATGCCGTTGTTGCATTAGGTTTTGTTTTCAACCATCACCCAGAAGTGGTTAAAAAAAAATGTAAACTATCCCAAATATAACTTATTTTAACCCTGATTTTTATTTCGTTGAAATTAAGGAACATATTGTACCATGTTAGATTCTAATTTAGGCCGAGCAGATCTGCAAGAAAGGGATAGTCTGCATTTTCTTTCTTTCTGTTCTCATGGATCATTGAACTTAATTTTTCATTGAGGCACTGAAACTATCACATCAGCACTGCTTGGGCTCGAACCCACAAACGCAGGATTCAAAGCTGATTCTTATAGTTTAGCCATCTAACCCACTAGGCTATTTAACATTACAATCCACTTGGTTATTTAACTTTACAATCCACTTGGCTATTTAACATTACAATCCACTTGGCTATTTAACATTACATACTTCTTTTTATAATATACTATTGATCTCGTTTATCACAAATTCTCTTCTCGTTTATGTCCCAAATTATAAGGTATTTTTCGGTCCAACTGATTATAAAGTTCTCTTATTGTTCCATTATGAAAACGTAATTTTTTCGATGGTCCCTTGGGTTGGGCTCCAAACAAGTATTCTTTTAACTGCATGTTGATTTTATCTAATCTAACCAAATACCAATTGTTTCTTTGTCTGTCTTTTTCAGGTTGACGTGCTCTGGCCTCTGCCCCATGTATAGGTGACTATGACACGGGAGCCCGTTGGGGTAATGTTACATTTGCAAAGGGCTGTCAACAAGCACCCATTCTTGAAAATTCCAGTCAGACCTTAACGCTGAGAAATCTTTCAAAGGTAATATAAGAAATTAGTGGTCACTTTGTTTAATTTCTTCGTAGATGTGTGTAAAACTCTGAATATATACATACACACGTACGTGCTTGTACTTATAAATGCTTACATACGGACACATATTTAAGAGACAGATAAAATTGTTCAAAAAATAAATATGTATTGGACAAGACAAATTACAGACACACACACACACACACATATATATATATATATATATATATATATATATATATATATATATATATATATATATATATATATATATATATATATATATATATATAACACCATCAATGATTCAGAAGATATTTTATATCTTTCTTTGATCTCAGTAAATTTATATTTTGTCCCCCAGTACAAATTTTATCAACCATTCATCTGTACTTTGTATATATAACTTATTTGTAGACTGCGGTTGATCTTAATAATGTTGATCAAGTAATGAATGATACGGTCATAACTACGAGTGTCCGTGATATGTTGAAAGATGCTGACGTTATCTACACTGCAAAAATCCTGGAAAATGTACAGCAGCTCTCCGCCGTACCATCAAACGTAAGTTGCTGTAATTTTTGTATTATATAAAAGTGTCCTTGTTTCAGCATGCATGCGTGCGAGTGCTCGTGCGTACACACATTTGATGTGGTGCTACTTCTCCTATACCATCTATTAGTAATATGAAGACTTTATGGTCTGGGAATACGATAGCGGATGGTCAATCTTGTTTAAAACGGACTACGAAATGGATCCTCCTCTGGACAGAGGTGATTCAGGAGATGAGGTGAAATGGGACAAGGGAGTGGTTGTGACGGCATGCCCCTTGGCCTCGGAGTTTATTTTTTATTTTTATTTTTTCTCCACTTTTATTATTATTATCTAAATAGTTCATCCATTTATGGATTGGAGAACATAACAACTGAATTTGTATAATGCAGCATGCCGAGTGGAAATAGCATACGAGTGGATTATTTATTTTAAAAGAAAATAAAGTGATCTTCTATTTGCGATGTTTATCTTTTAATTGCATATATTTCGTAACTTTGGATATACAAGGTATCTTGGTTGTAGTTTCCGTCATGCCATGATCTCAAAGGTAGATGCGATTAATGAAGGCAGGAGCCGTGGTGGCGGCGTGGTTAGATTACCGGACTTGCGACCGAAAGAGTGCGCGTTCGAATACTAGCATTTAATCAGCCCAAGTCGGCTACCGTGGTGTGTTCTTTGGAAGGCCACTTTACTCCAATTGCTTCGGCACTAAGTAACCTACTTGTGTTGCTGTGCCGTACAACACCAAACCAAATTCTCCAGTTCCTATATACAAACTGTACTTGTGGGTCAGAAATGCATCAACGGCAGTATCATTTTATCGTTATCCGAAGCTGAATTCCACTGAACCATCAGTGAAATAATATCAATTCAGTGTGTGTGTGTAAACCTATACAATGTATGGGATAAAATCTGGCTTGGTGTCACTTCTTATGCCGCAGCAAGATATCTGAATGGAGCAAGTCACGTCAATCGCTAATTTCTTTTCCCGTCACTAACATTTGAAGAACATGGATTGAAATTAAAACTGGTATAAGGCTTTACATTATAACGACCGTAGGCAAGTTTGATTTTCAAACCATTTTCTGACATATTTTAAAAGAGTCTTGATTTTAAGGGAGTTATGACACCTGTCTGACTTAGGCATTTTCCCTTCTTTTACATTGTTTTGACGGGGCATCTGTGTTGTATGTACACATTTATTACCATCAATAATCTTTTTATTTTTGTGTACTTTTTATTGATTAGTCTGCAAATTTAAATTTATTCAAAATTAAGCTCTTCTTTTTCATGTACACTTTGCGCAGGTTCTAGACGATGTTATCAAAGTTGCAAACAACATGCTGAAATTAGACCCGATTATATTCGGTCAGCGCAAACATTCTCTAGTGCCGCGAACAGGTGAGAAACATCCTATATTTCAGGGTTTGTAAGTTACAACTAAATTCGTCTCACTTCACATCTCACTTCATTTTACTTTCATATTTGAACTAATTATATAAATTTTGTTAGGAGCTCTAGAAGTTTCAGTTATTGGAATATAGTTGTCTAATCGGTGGTCGAAATTGCAATACAACAGTTAGTGTTTTGCACTGCGCATGCCTGGCTCCATCTTGAAGTGCAAATAATCAAACCGCTGTTTACTTCGTCTGGTACCCAGCCTTTATTGGCAAGTCAATATCATACGGTCTCACGACGAACAGAAGTGTGACACATTTGTCAGCAAATTGTACTCTCAAGTTCATAATGACCGTTTTTTGAATGGCATAGATCCTCGTTTTGGGCATGCGTAGTGCTGAGCTGTAAACTGGTACATATTTTGGATGCTGTATTCGTGTATTAACATAAATAATCAAAGTTGCGAAGAAATGTTCGTCCGGAATGCAACTAAAGTAAGAAGTAGGGTACAAGCCTCCTTCCATTTTTAAAAACAAATACCTTATATAAAAGGAATTTTTCCATCTTTTGCCAACTGTTTCTCTTCTGTAGATAATCGCTATGCCCGGCAAATAAGTTCAATAGCCATGAGATCAACGTCGCTATGATCGTAAAACTAATACAGAGCCCTTGATCGGAATGAAAAATTTGCACATATATCTTTCGTGGAGTGTCAAAGATTCTTTGATATAAAAGGAACATATATGGAAGGTTAAACACCATGGTAACATTTTTGACATAATTAGCAAGTTCCAATATGACTTAAGGCATGATATGTCAAACAGTGCAAATCATAAGCAGAGAAGAATTTTATGCAATATGTTTGTGGAAAAACTTCCCATGATTCCAGGCATTGTTGGACAGTATTTTATATTCATTCCTACCAGAAACTACAGTTTTCTGCCTGAATTTCACGTTAAAAGAAGGAACACAACGTTTTTTTGCCACGGAGCTTTTCATATGAAAAAAAATCCAGTTCTATATTTGTTATTCAGGATATTACGAGCCATGGACGACCTAACAAATAACGTGGACTTGCTTGACCAGAACTTTAGAAGAATAATCCAGCCCTACGTGGCAGCGGAAATCTGGGAGCAAAGTGAACCAGACATTATTGGTATAGAGCTCATTCAGGGCAACTGGAAGCGAATAGAAAATGCCTCCCTCAATACACTTAAGACTGCTCCAGACAATCTACAAAGGATTGATGGCGCTATTTATATTGATCCCTAACTTGTACAAGGTGCGTTTATTATGACAGTCAATACCGATGTATAATAATATGGAGAATTGATCGCTATATTGTTATGAAAGGGTCTTTGCTATAGATGCATTTTTTTAATTATGGTATTTATGAGGTACGCACTAAGTCCTCGTTTCTTTATCCGTTTGGAACTAAATCCAGCATGTCTGAGATTGATACCTTCTTTATTTATCCTCCAGCTGATCTAGCTTCGTTTTCAAATGATGTAAAGCTTTATTCTGGGCATCTGGGCCTGCTTAATGCGAAACTAAACTGGTGTATTATTAAGTGGCTGTATCTACTGCAGTAAGACATGCACTTATTATCCTTACACCCTCCAAAAGTTTTATTTATTTATTTATTTATTTATTTATTTGTGTATTTATTTATTTTGTAACATTACTGTGATAGTCAATACTTTGCAGAGAATTCCGGAAACTAGCTGTTGGTACCATGAAATACAATGACCTATTTACAGCTTTTCACTTGAGAGACTAATGTCACTAACGTTGATCAAATGACTTTGATTAATACTTTTGGTTTGTAACTTTTTGCTAAAAGCAGCATCTAATTTCTCTTGGCATTTCTTTTAAAAGCTGCTCTTTAATGTTGCTTTTGTCTAAAAGCATCCAATTTCTCTTGGCATTTCTTTTAAAAACTGCTCTTTAATGTTGTTTTTGTCTAAAAGAATCCAATTTCTCTTAGCATTTCTTTTAAAAGCTGCTCTTTAATATTATTGTTGTCTAAAAGCATCCAATTTATGTTCGCATTTCTTTTAAAAGCTACTCTTTAATGTTTTTTTTTTTGTCTAAAACATCCATTTTCTGTTGGCATTTCTTTTTAAAGCTGCTCTTTAATGTTGTTTTTGTCCAAACGAATCCAATTTCTGTTGGCATTTCTTTTAAAAGCTGCTCTTTAATGTTGTTTTTGTCTAAAAGCATCCAATTTATCTTGGCATTTCTTTTAAAAGCTGCTCTTTAATGTTTTTAGCGCCTAGAAAAATGTTTTGACTCTGGAAACATATTAAGAGTTTTGTCGCTATCTCTTTGCTCAAATTGAAATTTCTTTTTTTGCGTAATTGCCTTTTTAAACTCGAGGTTCTACAAGTCGTCTTGCTATGCATGTTTACTGGGACACCAAAATGTTCCATGACAACAAAGGCAGATACGAAACTATCAGCAGGGTTGCAGCGGCTAGGCTTTCCAGAAACGGAAAACCAATTGTCGATTTGGGAAACAATACTGTTACAGAAATTTTCCTGCCATTCAAGGTTTGATTTCATTGTATTGTATTGCATTATATTGTATTGTATTGTATTGTATTGTATTGTACTGTCCTGTTCTGTGTGTGTTGACTTGTGTTGCGTTACGACACATCATGTTATGTTATGTTATGTTGTGTTCTGACACACCAACTGTTATGTTGTTTTGTGTTGTGTTATATTATGCTAGGTTATGTTATGTATATTTTTGTATATTATTATCTACCCATAGATTTAGTGTTTTATTCCCCAACCCCATTCCTCAATGAGAGAGCCGAGTTACATCCTTACTCAAAAAGAAAGTGACATATCACGTATATCTGCTCGAACAGCAGTTTATTCAAATTAACTTTGCGTTCTTCTACTGTTTACGTGTAATTCAAAGTAGTAATTGTTACCATTTATAGTATGTAATACAAAGTAGTAATTGCTACCATTTTTACTAAGTGTAATACAAAGCAGTAATTGTTACCATTTTTACTATGTGTAATACAAAGTAGTAATTGTTACCATTTATAGTATGTAATACAAAATAGTAATTGTTACCATTTTTACTATGTGTAATACAAAGTAGTAATTATTACCATTTATAGTATGTAATACAAAATAGTAATTATTACCATTTATAGTATGTAATACAAAGTAGTAATTATTACCATTTATAGTATGTAATACAAAGTAGTAATTATTACCATTTATAGTATCTAATACAAAGTAGTAATTGTTACCATATATAGTATGTAATACAAAGTAGCAATTGTTACCATATATAGTATGTAATACAAAGTAGTAATTATTACCATTTATAGTATGTAATACAAAGTAGTAATTGTTACCATATATAGTATGTAATACAAAGTAGTAATTGCTACCATTTTTACTATGTGTAATACAAAGTAGTAATTGTTACCATTTTATATTATGTAATGAAAAGTAGTAATTGTTACCATTTTATAATACAAAGTAGTAATTGTTACCATTTATAGTATGTAATACAAAGTAGTAATTGCTACCATTTTTATTATGTGTAATACAAAGTAGTAATTGTTACCATTTTTACTATGTGTAATACAAAGTAGTAATTGTTACCACTGTATAATACAAAATAGTAATTGTTTCCCTTTTATATTATATAATACAAAGTAGTAATTGTTTCCATTTGATATTATATAATACAAAGTAGTAATTGTTACCATTTTATATTATGCAATACAATATAGTAATTGCTAGCATTTTATATTATGTGTGATACAAAGTGGCAATTGTTACATTTATATTATGTGATACAAAGTAGTAATTGTTATCGGCCAACGTGGGTATGTGAGAAAGCTTGCCAGTTGCTTCCCGTGGGTCAGTGGTTCTTCCTGGAGTTTTCCCGGGTTCTCCTCCACCAAATATACTGGCCGCCATGTATAACTTATCATGTGCTGAAAAATGGCGTTAAACTCGTTACAACCAACCAACCAACCATATGACATTATGTAATGCAAAGTAGTTATTGTTACCATTTTATATTATGCGTACAGAACTGAAGAGATATTTCAGGCGGAAAACGTACATCTCTATGATTCGTGCTGTTCAAACAAATTCGCACCACGCCCTTTTCTTGGCAGCCCACTAGATCCACCGATTAAGGAAATGACACCGTACGATACCGTCCTGGCTGCCGACAAAGCCGTCCATCCATCTGAGCCATACATTCTGCCGTCCGACCGTAGATCGGTCCAGTCTGATAACCGTAAACGGCCCATGGGGACGTACAATATTGAACAGTACGGGAATCTTAGTGACTGATTCTTCAGTCTTTTCCCTCATACGGCATTCCCTCATACGGGCACGGCCGGTGCCGGAACACTACGGGGACCTTATTAATAGGTCCGTCCGCTTTACCACTAATACGGCAATACCGGTACTGGAGCCGTACGGGGATCTCAATGGGAGATCCGTCCGTTTCCCGACGCCTGTGACACGGCCGGTACTAGACCTGTACGATGATCTTAATAAGATCAGTCACTATCATTACTTCTACGGCACGACCGGTTACAAAAAACCGAACCGTCCGTACGGTTATTTACACCGTCCGCACCAATACCTTTCACGTTCCCGGTGAGTCAGCCGCCCGTACCGGGACGACAAGTCTGTCCGACTGACACTGCGTCGATTTTTTTACGGCCTACCCATTGGGTAGGTACCGTAACTCTTATAATGAAGACGGCGTTGATTCTTCTATGCCACTAGGCTTGTTTTATTAGGACTGGGACGTAGATGTAGACCCTGATGTTCGGATCCTCCTGACGATGTATTCTACTTCGACCCAATTATGGAGAGGACGAAGTTTCGTTTCAAGACTGCGGTAGAGGAGATTTATCGGGTGTTGCCGGCCTCTAAATGTCCTCCACCCCCTATCACCACGCAGGCCTATAAGATCAAGATCTCTGTGGATTTAGAAGAGGAAGGACATTGTCCTTTCTGTCGTCTTCTACCACAGTCTATCAAAATGAAAGATAACTGACCGCCTCTCCAGCAAAATTAGCGATCCGAGCAATTCCATGGCTTTCTTTTCAGAAAGCCAGCTACCAGCGGCATTTTCGTCCCGCTGGTATACAACACACCCAGCCGCTTTTCATACGGAGCACCCGGCCCTTGAAAAGAATTTTGCGGCCGTCAATACAACTCCCCCTTCTTTCTGTAAAATGGACAAAAAGGTTCTCCAATCTACATCAAAGTTGGTTCGAAACATTGTCGCCACTTCTTCGATGTTAGCTCTTGTGTCATTAGCGATTTTCAGCCTCACCGAGAAATAGGGTAATGACCATTCATGGGAGTCCACAGCCCGTATCACCAGGGTCATTAACAGAGCAGCTCACCATTCCATGACTAATGCCTTGACTGCTTCTGCAAATCTTGACCTAGTGCGACGAGATGCTTGTCTGTTTGCAGCAACTCTCAAATCGCACCACGCCCTGACATTAAGGACACCTTTTGGGTCGACCCCGCTCTTTGGAGGCAAGATAGATGAAGCGAGGAGACAAACAGCCCAAGAACTGTCCCTCCAACTTGCATCACAGCCTTCACAACCCTACAGACCCAAACAGTCTCTACCCAAGAGGAGAGACGATCGGCGTCAGCGGGACAAGGGATCGTTCTCTGGACAAACAGAGAACCAGTCACGACCCCAATCCAATGTCAGGCGGCAGCAGCCCACTCAGCTTAGAAGTCAGCCTTAAGTTTCTCCCACCGCAAGCCTCCCAACTCCCGCAGTTGACTTGCCACTCGACCGTCTGCAGACAGAGTACCGGTAGGCGCCATACTCCTGCATTTCAATTCTCGTTGGATTGTTCTATTTACATGAAACGAGTGGGCGTTCCAAGTAGTTTCGGAGGGGCTTCGGATTTCATTCATCCAACCTCCTCCCTTTTCGTCCTCTCTGCTAGTTACGGCAGCCCCCTCACAGCCAGTGAAGGCCAAAATCATGTAACCAGAGATATGGTCGCTAATCGACAAGCGGGCGGTAGAGATTGTTCACAAACCGCAATCCCAGGGGTTCTTTTCAAGGTTCTTCCTTGTACCAAAAGCCAACGGCAAGCTCAGGCCGATTATCGATATGATATATTTCACCGCGGAAGTTCAAGATGGAGACAGCTCGATCAATCCGATTGGCCATTAAAAGGGATGAGTTTGCCATCAGTCTCGACCTGACCGATACATACTTCCACGTTCCTATACATCCGGCGTCCCAGAAATTCCTTCGATTTGGTTACAGCGGAACTATTTACCAATTTCGGGCTCTCCCATGTCGGCCTAAACATCAGTCATGGGCTTTCACCAAGATTTTGAACTGCGTCGTCACCCTGTTCCTGTCGACTTGACCCACAGAAACGGCAGCGTATCTGGACGACGTCCTCCAGAAACAAATGGTAAGTTTTATTCTCGTCAAGGGCAGGGGCGATCTCCTATCCCTTATACGTCGTCGCGGTTTTCTAGTCAACTGGGAATAGTCCGGCCTCTGTCCATCCCAGCGTTTTGTCCACCTCGGTATGGAACTATAACCAATCTCAATCTCATAGGACTACCTAACGTTCGAGTGATGCGTATCGTCGAATTCGTAGAGTTCGCTTTCAACAGCTGGCTCACGACAGGGATTCCTTTGCAAAAGCCCCAACCGGAAGTTACAGTATGTACGGACGCCAGTACACACAGTTGGGGAGCCCACTTGTTGCCGGGCTTCGAGACTGCCGGCGACACTTGGGGATCGGAAAATATGTCTCTCCACATCAACCTTCTCGAAATGAAGGCTATAATCAATGCCTTTCATTTCTGGAAAGACCAAAGAAAGTCATCTTAATTAAGTCAAACAAGGGGAAACCAAATCAACCGACCTGTACATGCTGATTTGGCAATTCCTACGTTGGTGCTCCCAACTCAGAATCACTGTTCAAATCAGACACATTTCCGGCAGACAATATCCTGGCCGATACTTTGTCAAGAAAAGGTCAGACCAATCATACCGGATGGTCCATTCGCCAATGGGTCTTTCATCGAATTTTTGCGCCCTTTGAGGGTTACCAATGATTGACCTTTTTGCAACAAGGAGGAACCACAAACTGCCCACCTTTGTCTCTCCAGTCCCGGGCCCAGCAGCCTGGGCCGTGGACGCACTTTCAATCATTTGGGAGGGTCTGTGTGCCTTTGCCTACCCACCCACAGTCTTAGGTCCAAAACTAATTACGAAACTAAGGGCTCAGAAATGCAAACTAATTCTGATCACCCCTCTCAGATGAAACAAGTCCTGGGTCAACGATCTACTCAATCTGGTGGTAGATTTACCCAGGAAGATTACGGCTAACCCAAATCTTATCAAACAGCCACTGTCACAGGTATTCAATCCCTGTCCGGACCGATTCCTCCTTCACGCCTGGCTCTTGTCAGGAGTGCCCTGGGAAGAAAAGAATTCAAGTCTTCGATCGTGGAGAGAATCTCACGAGCAAGAAGGCCCTCCACTTTGAAAACCTACGAGGGAAAGTGGTGTATATTCAGGGACTGGCGCAAAGACAATAACATCGTCCCTTTGAGTGCCCTAATCCCACAACTGGCTGAATTTTTTACCTGGCTTTATGAGGAGAAATATTTGGCCCCTATTATCATCAAAAGCTACCGTTCCATGATATCCGACACATTCCGACATCATGGCAGACGAGATATCGGTCATGATAAAGATCTATCAGACCTTCTAGCCAATTTCGACTTGAAACGACCCAAGTACCTCACCCTGTTTCCGAAATGAAATCTCTCTTGGGTCCTGACATGGCTTAATTCAGACAAATTAGAGCCTTTAACCATGGCCCCGATGAAGCTACTATCATACAAAACTTGTTTTCTGATAGCTTTAGCGTCGGCTTACAGGGTGAGCGAGTTATATGCGCTTTCAGCGTACCCAAAATATCTTCAGTTCAGATAGGATGGTTCTGTGGTCCTCATGACGCAACCAGACTTTGTCGCCAAGAACAGGCTGCCTTCAGAGGGCTATCAGGGAGTTGTCATACGCTTCCTCTCTTTGATAGAAAGTCCAGAAAGGCGTCCTTGCAAGATCCTGTCCGCGCTCTCAAACATTATCTGAAGCGCACTGAGATACTTAGAGCAACAAGAAAACGACTCTTCCTCCCAGTCAAGGTCGGAAAAGAAGACATTACCCCTCGAGCTCTAGCAACGTGACTGAAGTGGGTCATACGCTCAGCGTACTCGGAAGTCTCAAAAGATCGGAGTCGCCTAATGACGATTTCAGCCTATGGAATTACCGCAATCTTTGCGAGCCTCGCTTTGAACTCAATGTTGCTATACGAGACATAATAGAAGCTGTTGGCTGGCACGCGCAGTCAACCTTATCTGGTTTCTATCTCCGAGACCTGGAAAGAATTTAATCTGCTAGGTCCAGTGGCTCCGGCCCAATTATCCACCAGATCTTGCCAACGTCAGCACAGCGCGCCTTATCGGCATGCCTAGCACTTTCGCTGGATTCGCCCACATTTTTTTCTTGGTAAGAGGAGTCAAATAATTCACTTCTTAACCAGTTATAATTGTCACAGGATACGTGACTGTCGGCTGTACTGCGTCCATGTTTGGACAGTGGGTTATCTTTCATACAGGAAATCCAGCTGTCTTTCCTCGAAGAATGCCCATGGTATAGGTAGGATGCTCAGCATTCCATCCTCCTATTACCTATTCTCCTAATGTTAATGTGATCGTGGAACTATTTGAAGGAGAAAGCAAATTATTTGTAGGAGAAAGCAAATTTTCTAAGTATATTATGTTTCTCCGAAATACTTACCCGATCACATTACTCTAACACTCTCCCACCTCCCCGCTATGCGAGCACACTCGTTGGTCCATGGCCTAGCTTAAAACTAGCGACACCTGGCTGGGACAAGGGGAGGTAATGGGCAAGGTTTATTTCCATTTTTGTTATATGATATAGACGGAAAAGACGTTTTTCGTCTTTTTTTGAAGGGCTGAATTTATTAAATAATGAAAAGTTATATAGTTTTAATAATTGCAATAATAGTCCTATGAAAGAAAATGATGAAGTCAACGTAAAGTATAGGAGATCTAGGGAAATCGTTAGTGACTTACAACCTACCGTAGATAGACTGTTGAATTACGACCTACCGTAGATAGGCCATTGAATTGCGACCTACCGTAGGTATGCCGCGCAGTCTTTTTGTTGCAGAAACCGTATTCTCAAAAATTGTCATACTGAAAAAAATTACAATCCGATTTCATGTGCTGATGATATGGTGTGATGTCTAACTCGTATGACGAAGCTGTCACGGAGCTACGCGATAGTCTGGTTAAACGAAATTATAGCTACCATTATGCAATCCCATCTACATCAAGCATGGCCGTCGCGGCTATACGGTCAGTTGGGTCGAGGAAGTACAATATATTTACCATAAATTCAAGTATATCAAAATTATGCACGAAAAGACATTAACAGTATTAGCATTTGTCCGTGAATGTCACCCATAGCAAGTTTCCATGATTCCACGAGTGTCACCCGCAACAGGTGTCCATGATTCCGTGAGTGTCACCCTTAGTAAGAGTCCATGATTATGAATGTAAACTTTGCAATAGTGCTGAATGTATCTAAGCAGCCTACTTGACGGATTCGTAAAGAGACCGGTTTCGTAAAGAGACCGTTGCATTCGTAAAGAGACCGTTGCATTCGTAAAGAGACCGTTGCATTCGTAAAGAGACCGTTTGAAAAGAAAATTCCGGTTCATAGCCTTTTAAAGATCTCTTTTTCAGCCTGCATATAATATTTGGGAAGAAAACGAATAACAAGGAGGGAGAAACTCCTAAACATACGCAAATGCTTGAGTAAACGAAAAAAAATAATAATAATAATAAAAAAAAACAAAGACGATAGAACAATAACATACAATAATTTTTTTTGACTGAAAGAAAAACCATTTCCTATTAATTTTGCCATCTGCATTAGATTTAAATTGTTGGGTCTTAAGTGTGTAATCAGGCAAATATCTACATACACACACACACACACACACACACACACACACGCACACACGCCTGATTGAAGAAAGGAATATCTATACCAAAACAAATTCTGCAGCGACGATCCTGTGGGTGATATTGATCTTTTGTGTCTTCTTTCGTTTGAATTTATTCGTTTCTTTTGGTTCATCCCCTACTTTCATTATTGTTTCAGGACCTTCAGCCGAACCGGAGTATATCTGAAGCTGACAAATTAGCATTAGAAATAATTACCAAGATAGGTCTCGGACTCTCTATCGTGGGATTGGGTCTGACAATATTATCCTTCTTAATGTTCAGGTAATATTATTTTCTTCCAATTTCTAAAACAACCTTCAGCAGTCTTATTCTGCTTCATCCTTTTACATTAAATTATGTAATGTTAACTACAGTAAAATCTGTTTTATAGAACACTTAAGGTACCACAAATTATGTCCTAATGCCCAGATGTCCTTTATTTAGATGTGAAATATGTGGCAAGCTTAATAAAAGGGCTTTATAAATGCTGGGCTTTACATCATCTGTTCTTCATGAGGAAATATCCTTTATGAATAGGTGTTCTTTATTAACAGGTGTTCTTTATGAGCATGTGCCCTTATTAGCATGTGCTCTTATGACCATATGCCCTTATTAGCATGTGCTCTTATGAGCATATGCCGTATGAGCAGGTGTTCTTTATGAGCAACTGTCCTTACGAACGTGTGGTTTGTATTGGCGCGTGTTCTTTGTGAGCATGTGTCCTTTATGAGGAAGTGTTCTTTATTAACAGTTTACCTTTATTAACAGACATTCTTTATGAGCATGTGTCCTTTATTAACATGTCTCCTTTTTTAACAGACATTCTTTATGAACATGTGGCCTTTATTAACATGTCACCTTTATTAACAGACATTCTTTATGAATATGTGGCCTTTATTAGCATGTCTCCTTTATGAACAGATGTCCTTTAGGGCAGGTTGCATTGCACCTAGTTTCGTCTAGACCGAGTTCTCTTAGTATTGGAATATTTGTATTATTTGGTTATTACTGTCCATTTCCAAGACAGAGCGTGAGACACATCAATCATTTGCGGAGAAATGCAAAATTCGCTCGCGTTTATGATGCCATGTGTTTTCAATCATTTGCCTTGCTGTAGGATACAATGTTATAAACGTGGTTAGCCTGAACTAAGTGAAGATAACAAAAGTCTTATATGGAATGTAATGACCTGTATGAGCTGTGATTCTAGATCGGAAGTAAACAATCTTTAGTATTACGCGCAAGATACAAAATGTCTACATATATTAGGAGGACGGCTTGGATAGCTCACTAAAAAAGGCAACTTGGAGAAATATTCACGCTATTTAGAATTCTGGAAGTGACGAGGGATAAAGCGGCTAACCACAAGTTCTCCTCACATCTTAAAATTTAATAATAATGACAAAGCAGTAACAATTTAGTTCTAAGACAAAAAAAATTCTTTATGGATTTAAAAAAAAAAAATTATGCTTCTCGAGAAAGAAGCAAATACCATCTCATATTTCCTCATCTTAGCCACGTTATCCCATCTCCCATCAATATCTAGAAGTTTCTTTCATTTTATAATAATTTGTTTCACTGACAAACTTAAAAGTCCATTGTCTTTAATCTTATTGTTCCCCGATTTCACAACTCCAGACACTTGAGAAAGGGTTGTGGACAGCAGACATTGGTATGTTTCTGCTTCGCCATGTTGGATTCTGCCATTTTGTTCCTGGTCGGCATAGACAGAACGGAAACATACGGAGGCTGCATCACAGTTTCCGTTCTGCTACATTACTTTATCCTGGCTTCTTTTATGTGGATGTTAATAGAAGGAATTCTACAGTATCTTAGATTTGTCAAAGTTCTGGGGACCTACATACCGAAATTCATGATAAAGACATCTATACCAGCATGGGGTAAGTCTCTCTCTCTCACTCTTTCTCTCTTTCTCTCTCTCTCTCTCTCTCTCTCTCTCTCTCTCTCTGTGCCAAAGGAGCTCATCGTGCCGGACCATACCTGGTTTGGTTGGTCACCGTGATGTGTCTCAGGGCATTACACCTTACTCCAATTGACTCGATACGATGTATCCTTTCATGTGTTGATTTGCCGTTCAACACAAATCTCTCTCTCTCTCTCTCCCTCTCTCTCTCTCTCTCTCTCTCTCTCTCTCTCTCTCTCTCTCTCTCTCTCTCTCTCTCTCAGCTTTTCAGGGTCCATTGTTGGATGAATTTATTCACTTCTCGTTTTGTTGTTCATACAAAAATCAAACTACAATTTTTCTGCTTAGGTTTCCCCAAAATGAAGATAACGAAAAAAAATGGCGACATCATTTTAGTATATTTCATTATCAGACGTTCCGTTCATGTTATATCATTTGTAAGCTCCTTCTTCTACATAAAAATATAGGATATATTTTATAGGTTGCTATTTAAAGAAAACTGGCATAGTAAAATTGCGTGTACTTATTGCTATAAACATAATTTATTTCCTATCAATGAAACCAATTGGGAGTCTAGTTTCAAGGTCTCACAACCTAGAATTATCCCTCCCGTTCAAATAATGCTTGCAAATACACAACGAAAGATGACGTGCATATAATTATCAAAGACAACTATAGGAAGGAATAAGAGAAGTAATTTCAAGACAAATTATGGGTATAATAAGCTGCTGTTGTGTTATATATATATATATATATATATATATATATATATATATATATATATATATATATATATATATAGAACGAACTGAGAACGCACAGTGCAGCAGTGAAGAATTAATGTTACAATAAAAAAGATAAAAAGAATTGTCTCGCCATTTGTTGAAGCATAACTATAACAGAAATCCCTTAGCGACGGCAACACAGAGGAACAAAGGGATGACGAGGACAAATCTACAAATCTTTCTCACATAGACTGCCCCAAAGTAGGCCGCATTATCCAAAAAGGATGGTTTATTGACGAATCATGTAAACGTTGAAGTTGTTGTTGCTGTTGTTTTTGTTGTTGTTGTTGTTGTGGGTTTAACGTCATTTTTCAGCAAATGATAGGCTATACATGGCAACAAGTATATCTTGTAGCGGAAGATCCCGGGACCCACGGGAAGCTACTGGCAAGCTTTCCAACCTACCCACGTTGGTTGAGCCCGAGACTCGAACCTACGCGGACAGAGGTGAGATCTCAGGGTTCGGTAAAGGCGAGCGCCTTAGACCACTCGGCCACCCGGGGCCAGACACCTTGAAGTAAATCCTTACAAGTGTAGCCTATCGTACACGGGAAAATCTCAGAGACATCCTAGTTAGAGCAAGACTTAATAAAGCCTATCGTTGACCCCCAAAATCTCAGAAACATCCTAGTCAGAGCAAGGCTTAATGAAGCCTATCGTTGACCCCCAAAATCTCAGAGACATCCTAGTCAGAGCAAGGCTTAAGCCAACAACGAACAAAAATCATATTGGCACATGCGGGCCCTGTGATGACAGATGACGCAAAATCTACTAACACATGATGAAATCCAACACATTCTCCAAGATATTGACAGGCGAAATGTTGAAGATGCATAAAATAACCAAAACTTCACAAGGAAAACAGAGAATGTGATATATCTCATCACATACATAGAGTAACCTAAACGTTACAGGGAAAACAGAGAATGTGTCATATCTCATCACACACATATAGTACCCCATACTTCACAGGGAAAACAGAGAATGTGACCTATCTCTATTGTTTGATCATCCTATCATTTTATTTAGGTCAAATCCTATTGTTTGAACAGTCTCTCACTGCATATCTAGAAGGCAACATGCATATTCACAACTCTCACTGCATATCTAGAAGGCAACATGCATATTCACAACTCTCACTACATATCTAGAAGGCAACATGCGTATTCACAACTCTCACTGCATATCTAGAAGGCAACATGCATATTCACAACTCTCACTGCATATCTAGAAGGCAACATGCATATCTAGAAGGCATATCTAGAATGCAACATGCATATTCACAACTCAAACACTTTATTTCATGTTTTTGTTTCTCTTTTGTAATAAGTACAGGCAATACAAACATCATGTATCCTTCGTGGTTTTAATTTGTTTTTTCCTGAGTTCATCGTCTGTTTCGTCTGCTGTGATTTTTCATGTGCCTTTGAGAAAGGGGCTATTACGGACCTAAAGCGCTGAGGTTAGTTGAAAACTAGTTCTGTAAAGTGTTTTGTCAGTTTATTTATGTATCTAATCACTAGGGGGAATTTACAACAAGAGTTGTGCCACAATAATGACAATAAACGAGCGAGTTATTGTGTCTATCACATAGGAAACGTTTTGAGCTAATTCCATGTTGTGAACAAAAGAGAAACAAAAAGAAAAGCATCGCCGCTATATATATATATATATATATATATATATATATATATATATATATATATATATATATATATATATATATATATATATATATGCATCATTTATAAATACCGTCTTTAAGTGACCTTATTATTTCTAGGGATGCCGCTTATACCTGTCATCGTCCTTCTTGCAGTGGATTATAACCTCTACTATGGAGGGAGAGGATAGTAAGTATTTTGTATGCCCCACAACGAATGTGTTAGCAGCTTACAGTGCAACCCTTGTCAATCCGTTCCTAAGCTCGTCAAGTCTTTTTTTTTACGTTTATGTCAGCTGTGGTACGGCATTCGTCTTCCGTGATCACATTTCTTGTATTTTTATGGATCGTATTTCAAAATATGCCAATGTTCTGGCTTATACGAAAACAGTTATAACTAGGACTAATTACTCGCGCTCTTACCATGTCTGTCACAAAGACACACTATTATGCTCTTACTATGTCTGTCACAAAAACACACTATAACGCTCTTACTATGTCTGTCATAAAGAAACACACTATTACGCTCTTACTATGTCTGTCACAAAGACACACTATTACGCTCTTATTATGTCTGTCGCATAGACACACCCGATTACGCTCTTACTATGTCTGTCACAAAGACACACTATTACGCTCTTTCTATGTCTGTCACATAGACACAACATATTACACTCTTACTATGTCTGTCACATAGACACAACATATTACACTCTTACTATGTCTGTCACAAAGAAACACTATTACGCTCCTATTATGTCTCTCACAAAGACACCCACTATTACGCTCTTACTATGCCTGTCACATAGACACACCCTATTACGCTCTTACTATGTCTGTCACAAAGACGTACTGTTACGCTGCTATTATGTCTGTCACAAAGACACACACTATTACGCTCTTACTATATCTGTCGCATAGACACACCCTATTACGCTCTTACTATGTCTGTCATAAAGAAACACACTATTACGCTGCTATTATGTCTGTCACAAAGACACACTATTACGCTCTTATTATGTCTGTCGCATAGACACGCCCGATTACGCTCTTACTATGTCTGTCATAAAGAAACACTATTACGCTCTTACTATGTCTGTCACAAAGACACACTATTACGCTCTTACTATGTCTGTCACAAAGAAATACTGTTACGCTCTGAACGTGTCTGTCACAAAGAAACACGCTATTACGCTCTAGATATGTCTGTGACAAGGAAACACAATATCACGCTCTTAATACATCTATCACGCTCTTAATACATCTGTCACAAAGACTCACTATTACACACATGTAAAACAAGAAAATAAAATATTGTTCAAGAGTCATATTAATGACGTCGTGCAACTTAATCTTTTCTATACATCAATAATGTAACAAATCTAAAAATTGGCAACTGTCATCGTTCTAGGCATGTATGTACACCTAAGTCTGTCTCTGGCTTTAGCTTCATCTATCTACTTTATCTTCTGTATACCAGTCTATCTATCAGTCTCTCATCTGACTGCTATACATGTCGGGGTTTGGAAGCTGATCTTATTAGGAGAAAGTTTAGTTTTCTGTATACCCGTATATCAGTATATTGTATGATTGCTATTCATGTCGGGGTTTGAAAGTTGATTTTATCAGGGGAAAGTTTAGTTTTCTGTATACCCGTCTATCAGTATATAGTATGATTGCCATACATGTCGGGGTTTGGAAGCTGATCTTATCAGGGGAAACTTTAGTTTTCTGTATAACCATCTATCATTATCTTGTATGATTGCTATACAATCGGGGTATGTAAGCTTAATTTATGAGAGGAAAGTTTAGGTTTCCAGATCCGCCTTCACTTTGATGCATATTTAGAACAAAAATAAGTAACTCTAGCCAGTCTAATTATGGTAAGTCGCTGATTTCAAACATTAAATTTTGAAATCTGCAAAAAAGACAAAGAGTACTCTAGGTTTACTGCCAATCTAGTTTGAGGAAAAGTCGCTGGGCTTGGGTAGGGGTCGGATTTTCTTTTGTTTCTTTGTCGGACCAGATTTTTCAGTTGCACCACCTATCGGATTTAGGGGAAAGTAACCGAGCTAGATCCCCTATCGGTATAATTTCTGACATTTTTATTGCTGCTTAGAGACTTTATGATTATCAATTAAAAACTGTTTTGATAAATTGTAACAAAACTTGGGTACAGAATAAATAACTTCAAGGCAATAGATTGAACAAGAATACTATCTATTTGGAAGGAGCATTGCAGATGGCGCTTTGTCAAACATGAAACTGACAACTCTAGGCCACTCTCGCCGCGTACCTGTTGAGTATGACACGTTTAAGAGAAAGCGAGATTCCTGATTCAACGAGGCGATTTTATCTTTGTTAACAAAGAAACTTAAGAGTCTCTACGTATGATGTCAAACGACTGCTACATAAGAAAACATCGCCCGTTTAAACGAGAGATTTTAATTGAAATGAGCAGGAACAGTCAACAGGCTATTTCTTCTATAGAAAGCGGTGCTCAGCGAAATTTATTTATTGCCGGTAGTTTCAGAAACAGTCAATAACGCTACTGTAGGAATGAAGGATTTTCCATAGTTGCCGCAGATACAAACGATACGGTCAATCGGAATGGTAAGTATATTACAATATTTTAATGTGTGCGGTAAATAAGAGACTTTCCAGCAGCAGAAGTATCGTGCAAACTCGGATTCATCCCAGAATGCCACAATGCCTTTCGAGAAATTTTAAATGAACCAAAAGGAGCAAAGCAGAAGGAAAATATTTTAAATTCTTTTTTTAAATCTACAGTTGCTGGATGCAGTTGTATCCACTATACTGGGCCTTCATTCTGCCGATAGGACTTATTATCGTCGCCAATTTTATCGTCTTTGTCCTCGTCATCGTCAGCTTGTGTGGACGACCAAAACAAATGCAAGTGAACCAGTCAGACAGTAAGCTCGCCGTGATGAATTTTCAAGCCGGATTGGCCGTTTTCGTTATATTAGGTAGGTCAGAGAAGTGTAATAAATACACTTTGTTATATTAGGTAGGTCAGAGAAGTGTAATAAATACACTTTGAATTAAAATTCACTATAACACTCTCTGCTATTAATAGATTTCCTAATCAAACATTTAATGTGAAAATGTAACAAAAGGCACTGGTAAATTGGTAAATATTTTCTTGAAAGACGGGTGGATGGTTGTGGGCGGTATGTGTGTGTGTGTGTATATATATATATATATATATATATATATATATATATATATATACTTGTTGATGTTGCAAATAGTTATGGACTATTGCACTTCAGCCTACGTGCACTCAAAGCTTGCCATGTGTGTGTTGTGTTTGAGTTCGCCCCCATTTCTGTAATTATACTGAAATATCACAAGAGGTGTGTATGTGTGTTTTATTGTGGGGTCCACCTCATTCGTAATTATGCTGAAGTGTTATAAAATGTCTATGTGTATTTAGTTTTTGAGTGCACCCCATTCTGGAATTATACTAATATATTATAAAATGTGTGTGTTTGTGTGTTTTGTTTTTGAGTCCAGCCCCTTTTGTAATTATACTGGAATGTTATAAAATGTGTGTCTATGTGTGCTTTGTTTTTTGAGTAAGTCCCATTCTGTAATTAAACTAAAATATTATAAAATGTGTGTTTATGTGTGTTTTGTATTTGAAGGAACCACATTCTGCAATTATACTGAAATGTTATACTATGTGTGTGTATGTGTCTCTGTGTCTGAGTGCGCCTAATTTTGTAAATATACGGAAATATTATCAAATGTGTATGTATGTGTGTTTGCTTGTGAGTGCACCCTATTCTGTAATTATATTGGAATGCTATAAAATGTGTGTGTATGTGTGTTTGCTTGTGAGTGCACCCCATTCTGTAATTATATTGGAATGTTATAAAATGTATTTGGGTGCACCACTTTCTGTAATTACACTGAAAGGTTTTACTATGTGTGTATGTGTCTCTGTGTTTGAGTGCGCCCCATTCTGTAGTTATACTGAAATATTGTAAAATGTGAGTGCATGTGTGGTTTCCTTTTGAGTGCGCCCCATTCTGTCAATATACTGAAATATTATAAAATGTATTTTTGTGTGCACACCATTCTGCAATTATACTGATATGTTCCAAAATGCGTGTATGTGATTTTTTTTTTAGTGCGCCCCATTCGGTAATTATACTGAAATATTATAAAATGTGTGTGCATGTGTGTTTTGTTTTTGAGTCCACCCCATGCTCTAATTATACTGAAATATTATAAAATATGAGTGTATGTATATTTTATTTTTGAGTGCGCCCCATTCTATAAACATACTGAAATATTATAAAATGTGTGTTTTGGATTTGAGTGCACCCTATTATGTAATTGTATTGAAATGTCATAAAATGTGTACATGTGTGTTTTGTTTATGAGTGCGCCATATTATTTAATTATACTCAAGTATTATAAAATATGAGTGTGTTTTTTAGTGCGCCCCATTCTGTAGTTGTACTGAAATATTATAAAGTGTTTTTGTGTATGCGTGTTTAGTCTTTGTGTGCGCCCCGTTCTGCAATTGTACTGAAATATTATACAACGTGTGCATGTGTGTATTATTTGTGAGTGCGCCCCATTCAGTAATTATACTGCGATGCTATAAAATGTTTTGTATGTTTGTTTTGTTTTTGAGTGCACTCCGTTCTGTAATTATACTGAAATATTTAAAAATGTGTGGGTATGTGTATTGTTTTTGTAATTATACGGAAATGTTACAAAATGTGTGTATTGTTTTTGAGTGCGCCCCATTCTGTAATTATACTGAAATGTTATAAAATCTTTGCAGGTATGTTTCGTTTTGAGTGCGCCCTATTCTGTAATTATACTGAAATGCTATAAAATGTTTTGCACGTGAGTTTTGTTTTTGAGTGCGCCATATTCTGTAAATTATACAGAAATTTTATAAAATGTGTGTGTATGTAAGTTTTGTTTTTGAATGCGCCCCATTCTGTAATTATACTGAAATGTTGTAAAATGCGTATCTTGGACTGAACAAGAAAAAAACAACCTATTCGTTTTGAAATTTTCATGACGTGGTAGTCATAATTAAGGTCAGTAAAAAATCATTTTGTACACGGACACTTCTGGAATAACTTTGACTTTGTCAAGAACATTTCGTAAAGGAAAAGATAATGTATGTACAGCACGTGTTATTAAGAGACAATTGGACATATCATTTGTAACGGATAGCTGGGTCAGTGGAATAGGGCTTAGACTACTGATGCATTTTTATTAGATATCTACGTTAAGACTTGAAATATAAAGTTATTTTTGTACATTATATGGCCAAGTCCAACACCCATGTAGTTTTTGATTGCAGTATACGAAAACTTTCCAAACAATCAAAATAGGGTGCTTCACATCATCTCTTTGAGGAAAATCTCCTCATTAGGCGGAGTACCGGTAAAAGCTACCTTAATGACAGTCTCGCACCTGACAAGCACATAATAATTTTGTCCTTCTGGGAAAAAAAATCAAATTCTTATGTGGATTTCGGAATCATATCAAAGTCTAACAAAATTCAAAAAGAAAATCTCCAAGCCGATATTACCCATTTCGAAGTATTAAGTACGGCATCAAATATTCCCCCACTTCGACAATGATATCCTTCTCAATTACCAGTTGTTTGTCTTAGTAGCGTCAACCACCACCGCCATCCCCAACATCCACCACCACCAATCCCCAATATCCACCACCACCATCGTCCCCCATAAGGCATTTGCAAGATTTCATGGTAGACCATGCCCAGTTTCCCTCATCTCAAGGAAGGCGTTAACCGTCGAGACCACTAAGCATAAGTAATTAAAATTGTCCAAAAACTTGAGAATAAAAAGTTGAAATTCGTACATAATGTATCGTGTGTGAAATAATATATTCATGTAGGCTACATGTTTATGCATATCTGCTCTTTTCTACAGGATTATCCTGGGTGTTTGGTGTATTTGCTGTTGAAGAAGCCAGACTTGCCTTTATGTACGTTTTTGCTGTTCTGAACGCCTTCCAAGGTTTCTTCGTATTCCTTCTGTTTACAGCGAGAGAAAAACAGGTATGTCAACATCTGAACACTTCAGCTGGACTGGTGTAAAAGTTATTTTCGGTTCAGACCGTAACCTTGTCCATTATGGACTATGTCATTAGAACTGGGCCGGGAACCGCGAGTATTGGGGTGCACGGTTAGCGGTTCTCCAAATACAGTAGAGAACATATATATATATATATATATATATATATATATATATATATATATATATATATATATATATATATATATATATATATATCTTCAATCTAAATAATAATAATAATAATAAATTTAGGTCATATGCGATAATCATGCATGCTAAACGTCATGTTATTGGCAAACATTTGGTATAAAAGCCATTGATTTGTCCCATTTATATTATGAGCACTCGGGAGATGTAGTAATATACATATCTAATTTTGGCACACGCTTAGCACACAGGTCGTCACAGATATAAAGATACTTCACTTCAGAAATATCTTCTTTAAAAATTATGTATCTAGGGTCAGTTGCTTAGTTAACATGCAATCTATTTTCATCGAGTTTTCTGAAAGTTCAAATATCCTTTTAAACTGTAATTAAAATGTACTAATACAACTAGTACACTTTAAAATAGAGCAAAGAAAATTTCATAATAAAGTATTTTGATTTAGCAACGATTATTATAGTAAAAGTGATTTCGTCACATCATTATCGTCATCATCATCATCGTCAACTTTTGTTTCGCTACTAGGTCCGACAGAGCTGGGCCAGCTTATGCGACCAGACGTTCACAAGTGTTTCAAGCGCCTCCTAGTGACAATCTACACATGTCTCAAGCGATAGGTCTAGGCATGTGTAGACTACACGGCTTGTTTATATTTGCTTCGTCTTGGGAAAACAAAGGATTAACAAGTGGACATAAACATATCCATTGATATTATAGGTGTTCATGATGCGTTTACATATAATAGAATTATTTGCTTGTCAAACACAACACGAAGACACTTTTCGCTAGGATTTGTCGGGAATGCATAGACTTTACTACACACAGTGCTACACATAAATGATGGCATACTGCTAAATAACATGTATGGGTGTAAGATTTTTTGTAAACCGAGGAGTCCGATTGTGGGCAAAATATAAACAGAAAATCAAACCCAGAAATAACACGGTTGCATGGAGGTATTCGTGTACTCTGTAATACCGTTCTGAGAGTTGTATATACGTGTTATGTTAAAATCGTGCATGGTGCAAGGTTAGAATCTATACCACCTGACCACCCTAATTTTGGGCTAGTCCATATTTCGTTGACATAAATATTTACATCGTGCGGAACCCGTATGTGCCATCAGATAAGTCTATATCTGTGTGTAATCTTATTTCCTTGGACTTCGTATCAAACACAAATACACAGGACTTAGAGAATTATGTTGATATTTTCAGTTGTCGTACCTCAATTTCAGAAATAGTGTTGTACATTCCTTTTCGAAATGATTACCCTTAACAATTTGTATATTGTATATTTTATCACATATAGATAGATCACATATGAATAGCATATAATTAAATCACGTATAAATAGATCACAAACTTTTCATGGAGCGGAGACAGATAAGTCGAGTTCAACGACTTTCATCAGCATATCTGCCATTTTCATCGATGCAATGTATGCCGGGAGAAACTGTTATCAATGAGAATGAATTACTACACATTTGAGAATAGATTTTAAAACGTTCGCAATCGGAGCTTTACCTCTACTAGGAAAAGCAATATTTCTTTTATGAAAATAGATGTCACGATATGTGTAAGCCATGTTTGTATAACAAGCTTTGCTGATGTCTCTGCAGGCCCTGAATGTGATACAGCTTCAGTGAATGATGTGAGTAGACAAATTATTCTTCGCAATGACTAAAACTTATACTCATATATTTTCTATTCCTGTCTTCTTGTCTTTTTTAGGGGGGGGGGGGGCGGGTGGCCGAGTGGTCTAAGGCGCTCGCCTTTACAGATCACTCGCACATCTCACCACTGTCCGCGTGAGTTCGAGTCTCTGCTCGATCAACGTGGGTATGTGAGAAAGTTTGCCATTAGCTTCCCGTGGGTCGGTGATTCTTCCCGGGTTCTTCCTCCACCAAATATACCGGCCGCCATGTATCGCCTATCATGTGCTGAAAAATGGTGCTAAACCCCACAAAAACAAAACAAAACAAACTTCTTGTCTTTTTACATTCACTTCACGATTAAAGTCCTTCTTTCATCATTCACACACTATTTACATTGTTTCGTGAATATGAAACAGTACGACCTTTTATATCATATTAAGTTTCAAACCTTAAAGCCATTTAAATCCTTATGGTTAAACATTCATCAATTTAAAAGATGGATTACTCTTTATTTTACTTCATTGATTGCTTATCTTAAATAATAACTACATTACTTAAATCAGGCAGCTTTCACTTCAACATTAGGTACCTCAATAATGGCTACATTACTTAATCAGCCGGCTTTCGTTT
Source organism: Margaritifera margaritifera (assembly GCA_029931535.1). NCBI lineage: Eukaryota > Metazoa > Mollusca > Bivalvia > Unionida > Margaritiferidae > Margaritifera > Margaritifera margaritifera. The sequence goes on along the minus strand of JAQPZY010001437.1, from coordinate 1,652,202 downwards.
CAATATGAGATACCTATTATTTTGTAAAGGCATTTTATTATCACACCCACATCCATTATTTCTAAACACTTTTTCTAATTCTTTTGCAAGAATATTACATAATATTATATGATACAAGGAATAAGTACCTACGAATATTACATAATATTATATGATACAAGGAATAAGTACCTACGAATATTACATAATATTATATGATACAAGGAATAAGTACCTACGAATATTACATAATATTATATGATACAAGGAATAAGTACCTACGAATATTACATAATATTATATGATACAAGGAATAAGTACCTACGAATATTACATAATATTATATGGTACAAAGGAATAAGTACCTACGAATATTACATAATATTATATGATACAAGGAATAAGTACCTACGAATATTACATAATATTATATGATACAAGGAATAAGTACCTACGAGTATTACATAATATTATATGATACAAGGAATAAGTACCTACGAATATTACATAATATTATATGGTACAAAGGAATAAGTACCTACGAATATTACATAATATTATATGATACAAGGAATAAGAACCTACGAATATTACATAATATTATATGATACAAGGAATAAGTATCTACGAATATTACATAATATTATATGATACAAGGAATAAGTACCTACGAATATTACATAATAATATATGATACAAGGAATAAGTACCTACGAATATTACATAATATTATATGATACAAGGAATAAGTACCTACGAATATTTTCACAAGGGAAGCAGCTAGTAAAACTTATTAATTCACAATAAATCACATCAATCAATGCTTAATTTAAGTCCGACATTTTACAACTAAAATGTGAATATGCCAACATTATTATTCCAACAATTACAAGGACACAAATGTTTTTGATATTAATCGCAAAATGATGAAGTGAGCCATCTATACGGACAAATATTGATGTATATGTTGTCTGTATTTTTCAAACAACCCCAATCTCTAACATCTCAGCTTGTTCATATATGAATAATGTATAGATCGTTTATTCGTGACGTCATGCACCACTGGTATTAGATTCCTCTACGGATGATCCTTATATTCGAACAGTGAAAGACTCGCTCTTTGCCGTTGTGCCTTTTACAGTTTTAAATGAAAAGAGGCAAATTGCTTCACTCTTAAATCTGTAGATTCATGCAGAAATTTTCAAAGAGAGCAGTTTCTGAAATGCTTTAAGAGTATTATGTCAGCAAATGATACGTTGTGATCTGCAGAGCAAATGACACGTTTTGATTTGCATAGCAAATGATACTGTTTGATTTGCATAGTAAATGATACATTTTGATTTACATATGTAGGTGTTGACCAGGTGAATATATAAGTATAATGACCGAACTTTACTCTCAACCGAATAAAGGATCACATGGAAACACCAACAATTAAAGAAAAATAATTTTTGCTGTACACTTAATTTTTGCATTCTGCACGGGTTCCGTTATGTTTCTTTTCTTTCTCTTTTTTCAAATGAAAAATGGATTGTCAGAGTGTTCATGTACATAAGTCACATATTTAAACTGAGAGTAACCCATTCTACTCCGGATCTTGAACACCTTATAAATACTCTTTATAATGTTGTATATGAGATGCATGTTTTTATTTTTAATTAAATATCCAGAGTCTTTTTATAACACACGTTTATGTTCAATAAATTAATTTTAATTTGTAGTCAGATTTTATTATTTACAATTATAAGCCTTTAAATAAAAAGTTTGCATATTCTTCAGTTTCTCTTATATTTTTCTGTTCAATTACGATCATGATATCAATGCATAGTGTTCTAGTGTACTATACACTCTTCAGAGCCACAGGCATGTACACAGTGTTCTAGTACTATACACCCAACAGAGCCACAGGCATGTATAGTGTTCTAGTTCTATACACTCTACAGAGCCATAGGCATGCAAACAGTGTTCTAGTTCTATACACTCTACAGAGCCACAGGCATGTACACAGTGTTCTAGTTCTATACACTCTACAGAGCCACAGGCATGTACACAGTGTTCTAGTTCTATACACTCTACAGAGCCACAGGCATGTACACAGTGTTCTAGTTCTATACACTCTACAGAGCCACAGGCATGTACACAGTGTTCTAGTACTATACACCCAACATAGCCACAGGCATGTACACAGTGTTCTAGTACTTATATATATATATATATATATATATATATATATATATATATATATATATATATATATATATATATATATATATATATATATCACAGCCCGCAAAGAAGCATGGCACGGTGGACCGGAAGCTTCCCCACCTACATACTATTTTATCAAACTCTTAACACATGTTCTTAAGTTTAATAATTTTGTTTTCAATAACCAACACTTCCTACAAATTAATGGAACTGCACTGGACACTAACATTACACATTCGTATGCAATATTTTTTTATGGAAAGACTCGAGTAAAAGCTCCTCAACGAGGCAGCCTACAACCTCTAAGCTGGTGCAGATTTATTGACGACACAAAATAAAATGGATCGAAACGGGCGACAATTTCAAAATATGTCTTGAATTCGCCAATAACTTTCATCCTACGATTAAATTTACGTCAGAGTCATCAAACAGGTCCAACATCTTTTTGGATACTCAATCTACCCTCCTGAAGGGGAACATAGAAACTGACCTGTATTTTAAACAAACTGACTCACAAGTATCTACTCGCAACCAGCTGCCACCCCTAGCACGTAATAAAAAAGCTTCCTTCCTTCCTGTATGTGCGTTCGGACCAAACGCATATGCTCTAATCCGGCTACCTTTGAAAAGAGACTCAGAAAGCTTAATGGGCACATTAGAAGGCGAGGATACAGAAAGAGCTACATCGAGGAGGCTATTAGCAAAACTAGACTCCTTGATAAAGGAGCCCTCCTGAAATATAAAACCAAGAACACTCAACAAACGCATCCCCTTCGTGGTTACTTTCCACCCCGACGCCCCAAAGTTACAACAGATAATTCGAAAGCATTGGAACCAGATTGAATCCTCCGAACATCTGAAGGGCATATTTCAAGAAGTTCCTGTGGCTGCGTGCCATATACCTAAAAGTCTGAAGGACCATCTGGTACGTCCCAAGGTAACTTCAAACAAGACCACAGATTCAGGCACATATTGCTGCAAAGACAAGCGTTGCCTTACTTGCAAACATATGCCCGAGACCAAATCATTCAGAAGTTCGACGACAGGAGTTAGCCACACTCTCAATCAGAAGTTAGGATGTCCAACCAGAAATGCAATCTATCTTCTAACATGCAAGATCTGTGGAACTCAATTTGTTGGCGAAACCGTTGATTTCAAAAAACGAATGAATAAGCACAAGAGCCACATTCGCAAAAAAATCAACGCGAAACTCGCTAACCACTACAACTCGACTGGGCATTCAGTCGAGTCCCTCGAGATGCTACCAATTGATTCTAACCTGGGGTGGACCGATATAGAACGCACACGTAAGGAACGATACTGGATATTTCAAATCAAAACTCATGGGGAGTTCGGCTTAAATGAAAAAGTCTCACTTTCCTAATGCAATCTTATCAAAACTACAGCCAGGCATCAGTTTATCAGACATACGCAATTATTTGCGATAATATTTACCCAAGTAAAAATTTCGTAACTCGTTGCTCTTCCTTCTTCTTCTTCTTCTTCGTCTTCTTCTTCTTCTTCTTCTTCTTCTTCTTCTTCTTCATTATCCCGCTATACCATGCTCTTGACATACTTCCTTAGTACCTCCATGCATAATTTTACCGGGATATAATTTCTTTTTGCACATGTTGATAATGGCATTGATCGCATATAAATAGATCACAAACTTTTCATGGAGCGGAAAATTAGGTCAAAACAACTCTTTGACATTTGTTTACACGACTTTTTTGGGCTGATGGCAGCATAACATAGATATGTAGTTTAACCGTTTTAGACCGCTTTTTAATTGTGTCTTCTTTCTTTTTTCTCCTATTGTTTATCCTTTGTTTATTTCCCCGTCAGTGAAACATGTATATAGTGTCGGTCTTTAAGGTGATGTATATAGTGTCGGTCTTAAGGTGATGTATATAGTGTCGGTCTTAAGGTGATGTATATAGTGTCGGTCTTTAAGGTGATCTATATAATGTCGGTCTTTAAGGTGATGTATATAGTGTCGGTCTTTAAGGTGATGTATATGATATTGGTCTTTAGGTGATGTATATAGTGTCGGTCTTTAAGGTGATGTATATAGTGTCGGTCTTAAGGTGATGTACATAGTGTCGGTCCTTAAGGTGATGTATATAGTGTCGGTCTTTAAGGTGATGTATATGATATTGGTCTTTAAGGTGATGTATATAGTATTGGTCTTTAAGGTGATGTATATAGTGTCGGTCTTTAAGGGAATATGTATGTGTTGTATGTGTTGGTCTTTAAGTTGATGCATATGCATCGGTCTTTAAGGGGATGCATATGCATCGGTCTTTAAGGTGACGTATATCTGTCGACCTTTAGAAGTTCCATTAGAAGAAAAAAAAAATCTTGTTTTTGTCGGCTACGTAAGCCGTCAAAATGAAGAGTTTGCTGATCAACTTAGCGGCAACTCTATATCAACTACATATCAACTCTATATCAACTACATATCAACTCTATATCAACTCTATATCAACTACATATCAACTACATCTACGAATCAAGAGTTTCGTAAAACAGCTTAATATTAAAACTTTAAACTATCCAGGTTTCTATGACGATATCAATATACATCTAACAACCCAGTACAGTTAAACTCTCTTTTGCGCCGTGGGGTTGGGGTGGGGAAGGGGAGGGGGTGGGGCAATGCCATCAATCACGGCCGCTCTCCAGGGCCACTTAGATCCGATTCATTTCAAAACTGACTGACCTTTCTTGACCGGTCAACCGACTCAGAAATGGACTACTTTTGTTTAATGCTTCTTGTCAAAAGTATTTTCAAAGTCGTATTGACCCCTGGCCAGATAAACATGAAGTGAACTCTCTTTTAGCTCTATTCCCTCTTTTGAAAACACGTGTTTATACTTTGAACACGCAAATTTTGAAAAAGAACAACAAGATTTTGAGTTTGAAGCAAGTAACAATTTATTATCGTTCAAGGAATGGTACTAAATGGTTGTTGTTTTGTAATTCCCACACGTAATATTGCACAAGAAAATACAGAGGATACATTTACTGAGATAATCTTTCTATGCATTGTGGCCGATAACCTTCTCGCATGCAGAGAAAATACAAACATACATATGTATGTATATATATATATATATATATATATATATATATATATATATATATATATATATATATATATATATATATATATATATATATACACACATACATACGTACGTACATACATGCATACATACATACATACATACATACATACATACATACATACATACATACATACATACATACATTGTTCCAGGAACCATTTCTTGAAATTCCTGCATCAACTGCTTGAATTTATTTTGTTAAAGGTCTCCAGTATTTCAAAATATTTAGAATACTGCTTGAATTTATTTTGTTAAAGGTCTCCAATATTTCAAAATATTGAAAACTGCTTGCATTTGTTTTGTTAAAGGTCTCCAATATTTCAAAATATTGAAAACTGCTTGAATTAATTTTGTTAAAGGTCTCCAATATTTCAAAATATTGAAAACTGCTTGAATTTGTTTTGTTAAAGGTCTCCAATATTTCAAAATATTGAAAACTGCTTGAATTTATTTTGTTAAAGGTCTCCAATATTTCAAAATATTGAAAACTGCTTGAATTTATTTTGTTAAAGGTCTCCAATATTTCAAAATATTGAAAACTGCTTGAATTTGTTTTGTTAAAGGTCTCCAATATTTCAAAATATTGAAAACTGCTTGAATTAATTTTGCTAAAGGTCTCCAATATTTCAAAATATTGAAAACTGCTTGAATTTGTTTTGTTAAAGGTCTCCAATATTTCAAAATATTGAAAACTGCTTGAATTTGTTTTGTTAAAGGTCTCCAATATTTCAAAATATTGAAAACTGCTTGAATTTATTTTGTTAAAGGTCTCCAATATTTCAAAATATTGAAAACTGCTTGAATTTGTTTTGTTAAAGGTCTCCAATATTTCAAAATATTGAAAACTGCTTGAATTAATTTTGTTAAAGGTCTCCAATATTTCAAAATATTGAAAACTGCTTGAATTTATTTTGTTAAAGGTCTCCAGTATTTAAAATATTGAAAACTGCTTGAATTTGTTTTGTTAAAGGTCTCCAATATTTCAAAATATTGAAAACTGCTTGAATTTATTTTGTTAAAGGTCTCCAATATTTCAAAATATTGAAAACTGCTTGAATTTGTTTTGTTAAAGGTCTCCAGTATTTAAAATATTGAAAACTGCTTGAATTTATTTTGTTAAAGGTCTCCAGTATTTTAAAATATTGAAAACTGCTTGAATTTATTTTGTTAAAGGTCTCCAGTATTTCAAAATATTGAAAACTGCTTGAATTTATTTTGTTAAAGGTCTCCAGTATTTGAAAATATTGAAAACTGCTTGAATTTATTTTGTTAAAGGTCTCCAGTATTTCAAAATATTGAAAACTGCTTGAATTTATTTTGTTAAAGGTCTCCAGTATTTTAAAATATTGAAAACTGCTTGAATTTATTTTGTTAAAGGTCTCCAGTATTTTCAAAATATTGAAAACTGCTTGAATTTATTTTGTTAAAGGTCTCCAGTATTTTTAAATATTGAAAACTGCTTGAATTTATTTTGTTGAAGGTCTCCAGTATTTAAAATATTGAAAACTGCTTGAATTTATTTTGTTAAAGGTCTCCAGTATTTTTAAATATTGAATACTGCTTGAATTTATTTTGTTAAAGGTCTCCAGTATTTAAAATATTGAAAACTGCTTGAATTTATTTTGTTAAAGGTCTCCAGTATTTTTAAATATTGAAAACTGCTTGAATTTATTTTGTTAAAGGTTCCAGTATTTTTAAATATTGAAAACTGCTTGAATTTATTTTGTTAAAGGTCTCCAGTATTTAAAATATTGAAAACTGCTTGAATTTATTTTGTTAAAGGTCTCCAGTATTTTAAAATATTGAAAACTGCTTGAATTTATTTTGTTAAAGGTCTCCAATATTTCAAAATATTGAAAACTGCTTGAATTTATTTTGTTAAAGGTCTCCAGTATTTCAAAATATTGAAAACTGCTTGAATTTATTTTGTTAAAGGTCTCCAGTATTTAAAATATTGAAAACTGCTTGAATTTATTTTGTTAAAGGTTCCAGTATTTTTAAATATTGAAAACTGCTTGAATTTTTTTTGTTAAAGGTCTCCAGTATTTAAAATATTGAAAACTGCTTGAATTTATTTTGTTAAAGGTCTTCAGTATTTTTAAATATTGAAAACTGCTTGAATTTATTTTGTTAAAGGTCTCCAGTATTTTTAAATATTAAAAACTGCTTGAATTTATTTTGTTAAAGGTCTCCAGTATTTAAAATATTGAAAACTGCTTGAATTTATTTTGTTAAAGGTCTCCAGTATTTTTAAATATTGAAAACTGCTTGAATTTATTTTGTTAAAGGTCTCCAATATTTCAAAATATTGAAAACTGCTTGAATTTATTTTGTTAAAGGTCTCCAATGTTTCAAAATATTGAAAACTGCTTGAATTTATTTTCTTAAAGGTCTCCAATATTTCAAAATATTGAAAACTGCTTGAATTTGTTTTGTTAAAGGTCTCCAATATTTCAAAATATTGAAAACTGCTTGAATTTATTTTGTTAAAGGTCTCCAATATTTCAAAATATTGAAAACTGCTTGAATTTATTTTGTTAAAGGTCTCCAATATTTCAAAATATTGAAAACTGCTTGAATTTATTTTGTTAAAGGTCTCCAGTATTTTCAAAATATTGAAAACTGCTTGAATTTATTTTGTTAAAGGTCTCCAGTATTTTTAAATATTGAAAACTGCTTGAATTTATTTTGTTAAAGGTCTCCAGTATTTAAAATATTGAAAACTGCTTGAATTTATTTTGTTAAAGGTCTCCAGTATTTTTAAATATTGAAAACTGCTTGAATTTATTTTGTTAAAGGTCTCCAGTATTTAAAATATTGAAAACTGCTTGAATTTATTTTGTTAAAGGTCTCCAGTATTTTTAAATATTGAAAACTGCTTGAATTTATTTTGTTAAAGGTTCCAGTATTTTTAAATATTGAAAACTGCTTGAATTTATTTTGTTAAAGGTCTCCAGTATTTAAAATATTGAAAACTGCTTGAATTTATTTTCTTAAAGGTCTCCAGTATTTGAAAATATTGAAAACTGCTTGAATTTATTTTGTTAAAGGTCTCCAATATTTCAAAATATTGAAAACTGCTTGAATTTATTTTGTTAAAGGTCTCCAGTATTTCAAAATATTGAAAACTGCTTGAATTTATTTTGTTAAAGGTCTCCAGTATTTAAAATATTGAAAACTGCTTGAATTTATTTTGTTAAAGGTTCCAGTATTTTTAAATATTGAAAACTGCTTGAATTTATTTTGTTAAAGGTCTCCAGTATTTAAAATATTGAAAACTGCTTGAATTTATTTTGTTAAAGGTCTTCAGTATTTTTAAATATTGAAAACTGCTTGAATTTATTTTGTTAAAGGTCTCCAGTATTTTTAAATATTGAAAACTGCTTGAATTTATTTTGTTAAAGGTCTCCAGTATTTAAAATATTGAAAACTGCTTGAATTTATTTTGTTAAAGGTCTCCAGTATTTTTAAATATTGAAAACTGCTTTAATTTATTTTGTTAAAGGTCTCCAATATTTCAAAATATTGAAAACTGCTTGAATTTATTTTGTTAAAGGTCTCCAGTATTTTTAAATATTGAAAACTGCTTGAATTTATTTTGTTAAAGGTCTCCAGTATTTAAAATATTGAAAACTGCTTGAATTTATTTTGTTAAAGGTCTCCAGTATTTTTAAATATTGAAAACTGCTTGAATTTATTTTGTTAAAGGTCTCCAGTATTTAAAATATTGAAAACTGCTTGAATTTATTTTGTTAAAGGTCTCCAATATTTCAAAATATTGAAAACTGCTTGAATTTATTTTCTTAAAGGTCTCCAATATTTCAAAATATTGAAAACTGCTTGAATTTATTTTGTTAAAGGTCTCCAATATTTCAAAATATTGAAAACTGCTTGAATTTATTTTGTTAAAGGTCTCCAATATTTCAAAATATTGAAAACTGCTTGAATTTATTTTGTTAAAGGTCTCCAATATTTCAAAATATTGAAAACTGCTTGAATTTATTTTGTTAAAGGTCTCCAATATTTTCAAAATATTGAAAACTGCTTGAATTTATTTTGTTAAAGGTCTCCAGTATTTTTAAATATTGAAAACTGCTTGAATTTATTTTGTTAAAGGTCTCCAGTATTCAAAATATTGAAAACTGCTTGAATTTATTTTGTTAAAGGTCTCCAGTATTTTTAAATATTGAAAACTGCATGAATTTATTTTGTTAAAGGTCTCCAATATTTCAAAATATTGAAAACTGCTTGAATTTATTTTGTTAAAGGTCTCCAGTATTTCAAAATATTGAAAACTGCTTGAATTTATTTTCTTAAAGGTCTCCAATATTTCAAAATATTGAAAACTGCTTGAATTTGTTTTGTTAAAGGTCTCCAATATTTCAAAATATTGAAAACTGCTTGAATTTATTTTGTTAAAGGTCTCCAATATTTCAAAATATTGAAAACTGCTTGAATTTATTTTGTTAAAGGTCTCCAATATTTCAAAATATTGAAAACTGCTTGAATTTATTTTGTTAAAGGTCTCCAATATTTTCAAAATATTGAAAACTGCTTGAATTTATTTTGTTAAAGGTCTCCAGTATTTTTAAATATTGAAAACTGCTTGAATTTATTTTGTTAAAGGTCTCCAGTATTCAAAATATTGAAAACTGCTTGAATTTATTTTGTTAAAGGTCTCCAGTATTTTTAAATATTGAAAACTGCTTGAATTTATTTTGTTAAAGGTCTCCAATATTTCAAAATATTGAAAACTGCTTGAATTTATTTTGTTGAAGGTCTCCAGTATTTAAAATATTGAAAACTGCTTGAATTTATTTTGTTAAAGGTCTCCAGTATTTTTAAATATTGAAAACTGCTTGAATTTATTTTGTTAAAGGTCTCCAATATTTCAAAATATTGAAAACTGCTTGAATTTATTTTGTTAAAGGTCTCCAATATTTCAAAATATTGAAAACTGCTTGAATTTATTTTCTTAAAGGTCTCCAATATTTCAAAATATTAAAAACTGCTTGAATTTGTTTTGTTAAAGGTCTCCAATATTTCAAAATATTGAAAACTGCTTGAATTTATTTTGTTAAAGGTCTCCAATATTTCAAAATATTGAAAACTGCTTGAATTTATTTTGTTAAAGGTCTCCAATATTTCAAAATATTGAAAACTGCTTGAATTTATTTTGTTAAAGGTCTCCAGTATTTTCAAAATATTGAAAACTGCTTGAATTTATTTTGTTAAAGGTCTCCAGTATTTTTAAATATTGAAAACTGCTTGAATTTATTTTGTTAAAGGTCTCCAGTATTTAAAATATTGAAAACTGCTTGAATTTATTTTGTTAAAGGTCTCCAGTATTTTTAAATATTGAAAACTGCTTGAATTTATTTTGTTAAAGGTCTCCAGTATTTAAAATATTGAAAACTGCTTGAATTTATTTTGTTAAAGGTCTCCAGTATTTTTAAATATTGAAAACTGCTTGAATTTATTTTGTTAAAGGTTCCAGTATTTTTAAATATTGAAAACTGCTTGAATTTATTTTGTTAAAGGTCTCCAGTATTTAAAATATTGAAAACTGCTTGAATTTATTTTGTTAAAGGTCTCCAGTATTTGAAAATATTGAAAACTGCTTGAATTTATTTTGTTAAAGGTCTCCAATATTTCAAAATATTGAAAACTGCTTGAATTTATTTTGTTAAAGGTCTCCAGTATTTCAAAATATTGAAAACTGCTTGAATTTATTTTGTTAAAGGTCTCCAGTATTTAAAATATTGAAAACTGCTTGAATTTATTTTGTTAAAGGTTCCAGTATTTTTAAATATTGAAAACTGCTTGAATTTATTTTGTTAAAGTTCTCCAGTATTTAAAATATTGAAAACTGCTTGAATTTATTTTGTTAAAGGTCTCCAGTATTTTTAAATATTGAAAACTGCTTGAATTTATTTTGTTAAAGGTCTCCAGTATTTTTAAATATTGAAAACTGCTTGAATTTATTTTGTTAAAGGTCTCCAGTATTTAAAATATTGAAAACTGCTTGAATTTATTTTGTTAAAGGTCTCCAGTATTTTTAAATATTGAAAACTGCTTGAATTTATTTTGTTAAAGGTCTCCAATATTTCAAAATATTGAAAACTGCTTGAATTTATTTTGTTAAAGGTCTCCAATATTTCAAAATATTGAAAACTGCTTGAATTTATTTTGTTAAAGGTCTCCAATATTTCAAAATATTGAAAACTGCTTGAATTTATTTTGTTAAAGGTCTCCAATATTTCAAAATATTGAAAACTGCTTGAATTTATTTTGTTAAAGGTCTCCAATATTTCAAAATATTGAAAACTGCTTGAATTTATTTTGTTAAAGGTCTCCAATATTTCAAAATATTGAAAACTGCTTGAATTTATTTTGTTAAAGGTCTCCAATATTTTCAAAATATTGAAAACTGCTTGAATTTATGTTGTTAAAGGTCTCCAGTATTTTTAAATATTGAAAACTGCTTGAATTTATTTTGTTAAAGGTCTCCAGTATTCAAAATATTGAAAACTGCTTGAATTTATTTTGTTAAAGGTCTCCAGTATTTTTAAATATTGAAAACTGCTTGAATTTATTTTGTTAAAGGTCTCCAATATTTCAAAATATTGAAAACTGCTTGAATTTATTTTGTTAAAGGTCTCCAGTATTTCAAAATATTGAAAACTGCTTGAATTTATTTTCTTAAAGGTCTCCAATATTTCAAAATATTGAAAACTGCTTGAATTTGTTTTGTTATAGGTCTCCAATATTTCAAAATATTGAAAACTGCTTGAATTTATTTTGTTAAAGGTCTCCAATATTTCAAAATATTGAAAACTGCTTGAATTTATTTTGTTAAAGGTCTCCAATATTTCAAAATATTGAAAACTGCTTGAATTTATTTTGTTAAAGGTCTCCAATATTTTCAAAATATTGAAAACTGCTTGAATTTATTTTGTTAAAGGTCTCCAGTATTTTTAAATATTGAAAACTGCTTTAATTTATTTTGTTAAAGGTCTCCAGTATTCAAAATATTGAAAACTGCTTGAATTTATTTTGTTAAAGGTCTCCAGTATTTTTAAATATTGAAAACTGCTCGAATTTATTTTGTTAAAGGTCTCCAATATTTCAAAATATTGAAAACTGCTTGAATTTATTTTGTTAAAGGTCTCCAATATTTCAAAATATTGAAAACTGCTTGAATTTATTTTCTTAAAGGTCTCCAATATTTCAAAATATTGAAAACTGCTTGAATTTGTTTTGTTAAAGGTCTCCAATATTTCAAAATATTGAAAACTGCTTGAATTTATTTTGTTAAAGGTCTCCAATATTTCAAAATATTGAAAACTGCTTGAATTTATTTTGTTAAAGGTCTCCAATATTTCAAAATATTGAAAACTGCTTAAATTTATTTTGTTAAAGGTCTCTAATAATTTCAAAATATTGAAAACTGCTTGAATTTATTTTGTTAAAGGTCTCCAGTATTTTTAAATATTGAAAACTGCTTGAATTTATTTTGTTAAAGGTCTCCAGTATTTAAAATATTGAGAACTGCTTGAATTTATTTTGTTAAAGGTCTCCAGTATTTTTAAATATTGAAAACTGCTTGAATTTATTTTGTTAAAGGTCTCCAGTATTTTTAAATATTGAAAACTGCTTGAATTTATTTTGTTAAAGGTCTCCAGTATTTAAAATATTGAAAACTGCTTGAATTTATTTTGCTAAAGGTCTCCAGTATTTTTAAATATTGAAAACTGCTTGAATTTATTTTGTTAAAGGTCTCCAGTATTTCAAAATATTGAAAACTGCTTGAATTTATTTTGTTAAAGGTCTCCAATATTTCAAAATATTGAAAACTGCTTGAATTTATTTTGTTAAAGGTCTCCAATATTTCAAAATATTGAAAACTGCTTGAATTTATTTTGTTAAAGGTCTCCAATATTTCAAAATATTGAAAACTGCTTGAATTTATTTTGTTAAAGGTCTCTAATAATTTCAAAATATTGAAAACTGCTTGAATTTATTTTGTTAAAGGTCTCCAGTATTTTTAAATATTGAAAACTGCTTGAATTTATTTTGTTAAAGGTCTCCAGTATTTAAAATATTGAGAACTGCTTGAATTTATTTTGTTAAAGGTCTCCAGTATTTTTAAATATTGAAAACTGCTTGAATTTATTTTGTTAAAGGTCTCCAGTATTTTTAAATATTGAAAACTGCTTGAATTTATTTTGTTAAAGGTCTCCAGTATTTAAAATATTGAAAACTGCTTGAATTTATTTTGTTAAAGGTCTCCAGTATTTTTAAATATTGAAAACTGCTTGAATTTATTTTGTTAAAGGTCTCCAGTATTTAAAATATTGAAAACTGCTTGAATTTATTTTGTTAAAGGTCTCCAATATTTCAAAATATTGAAAACTGCTTGAATTTATTTTGTTAAAGGTCTCCAATATTTCAAAATATTGAAAACTGCTTGAATTTATTTTGTTAAAGGTCTCCAATATTTCAAAATATTGAAAACTGCTTGAATTTATTTTGTTAAAGGTCTCTAATAATTTCAAAATATTGAAAACTGCTTGAATTTATTTTGTTAAAGGTCTCCAGTATTTTTAAATATTGAAAACTGCTTGAATTTATTTTGTTAAAGGTCTCCAGTATTTAAAATATTGAGAACTGCTTGAATTTATTTTGTTAAAGGTCTCCAGTATTTTTAAATATTGAAAACTGCTTGAATTTATTTTGTTAAAGGTCTCCAGTATTTTTAAATATTGAAAACTGCTTGAATTTATTTTGTTAAAGGTCTCCAGTATTTAAAATATTGAAAACTGCTTGAATTTATTTTGTTAAAGGTCTCCAGTATTTTTAAATATTGAAAACTGCTTGAATTTATTTTGTTAAAGGTCTCCAGTATTTAAAATATTGAAAACTGCTTGAATTTATTTTGTTAAAGGTCTCCAATATTTCAAAATATTGAAAACTGCTTGAATTTATTTTGTTAAAGGTCTCCAATATTTCAAAATATTGAAAACTGCTTGAATTTATTTTGTTAAAGGTCTCCAATATTTCAAAATATTGAAAACTGCTTGAATTTATTTTGTTAAAGGTCTCCAGTATTTCAAAATATTAAAAACTGCTCGAATATAACCAGATACCTCTAACTTTATGATATATTTATTTTCTTAGAAATTTCCATTAGATGTATTTTTTTTTACTGCGAATAAAAGTAAGGCATTTTAACAAAATTCATTGGGTCATCCTGCCACTTACTCCCTCCATTCTATCAGTCCTTTCTTCCCTTCTTTTTTATCACATACTTATGCAGTTACATACACAGAGACAGAAGAACATACATTCAAGGTTTGAATAACCTTCTTACTCCAAAACTGGTTTTAAACATTCCTTTAAAGAAAGACACACTTTGTGCGGGAAAAAAAAACAAGGAATGCCATTGGACACTATAAAAGTCACATGTCAGATATAAAAAGAAAGAATTCTCATGGACATAAGTTACCGAAAACCTGAAAAAATGAGGTATTGTTAATTCTCTGGCAGAGAGAAGGATAAACAAAACAAGCAAAGTTATATCGATCATCAACCGGAAAACCATGTGTAACACCGGTCAAAATCTGAAAACCATATGTAACGCATGTCAAAATATGAAAACCATATGTAACACATGTCAAAGTCTGAAACCATATGTAACGCATGTCAAAATATGAAAATGATATGTAACACATGTCAAAATATGACAACCATATGTAACACATGTCAAAGTCTGGAAACCATATGTAACGCATGTCATAATATGAAAACCATATGCAACACATGTCAAAATATGACAACCATATGCAACGCATGTCAATATATGAAAATCATATGTAACACGTGCAATAATATGAAAACCATATGTAACGCATGTCAAAATATGAAACCTCTATGCAATACGCATTTTAACATACACACTAATCTGTCCTTTCGGAAACTCAACAGAAGGGAATGGAATGGTGTGACACACAAGGTATCTAAGGAAGGTATCACACAAGGGAAGTTCGGTGACGTCACACAGGATATAAATGGTGGTTTAACTGGTCTCCACTTAACTCATGCCGGCAGAGAAATCTGTAAAACAATTGAGAATATATTAATATCTTTCATTAAGTCAGGAAAGGTATTAAAGTTTGGTGTTCTGGTTTGAGCTGTACGACACCTTTAGAATTAAAGAAATGACGAAAAAAGAAAATTTAGTCTTAGGTGTGAGGTTTACAGAATGGAGTTGGGGACTGTAGGTAAACTTCTCAGATAGGTGCATGCTGAAGTATGGGTTAGCGCAGGAAAAGAGTGACACATATTGGTTATTTGTGGACACATGGTTCAGAAATGAGCAACAGAATATAAACAATGGTAGTGATGACAACGAATGTTTGAATATTGTTATAGCTAGTGTTTACTTGAAATGGCGGATATAATAGGAAAAATTAAAGAAATTATTTGGGAGCTTAGGCATTTGAATTGTTTTGTCAGTTGTTGTAGCTATAGACAGAGTGATACGATTTTACTGTCAGTGATTTTCAATTTACATCGAAACAGAAAGATATCGAAAATATATTACGATTTTAGAATAAGATCAGAATGAGGTGCACTACAAATCTGTTTATGACCTTTTTTCCAGGCCGCTTTCTGACATGTCGTAGAGCAATACCAGGCTTTGCGACATTTACCGCACGCTGGAAAACTTTCTTTCTCTTTCGCCATCTTGGAACAGTGTGTGCACATTCGCGGACCTTCTCCTTCAAACTCGCATCTCGGACAGTTGCACCAGAAATTGTAAGCTCGGAACAACCATGTGCGTCTCTCCCTTTTCGGCATTCTGGTGTCTATATAGGTTGTAAAAAGTTCATCTCCTGCAAGATAAAGACAAACATTTTCCACATATATGTTGTAATTTCATGTAGATAACATATAAAAGTCAACTGGAGACGTATTTGTCACTCGTTTTGTAGGAATGTTGTGTTTTTCATGCTGACTCAATAATGATATTGGGATATAATTGCTCCGTTTACACGATAGCATGAGAATACACATCTACATTTTCTAAGACTCAGAGTCATGGTTCTGTTCTCATCTACTGCTGAAAATTATACGTTGTGATTACTTCTTCTATCCTTACATATATTCCCATTTTTCGATTTTATTTCATTTATTTATTTATTTTGTGGGGAGGGCGTTGCAAGGGGGGGGGGGAGGGAGGAGGTTCTTGATGAAACCATTTCCTGAATTTTACTTAAAGTAGTTTAACAAGAATTTGACAGATTGACGCAATTTGATATTTCTTTACGAAATATCAAAAATGCACAGCGTTCTAAAAAAAAAGCTTTCAAGACTTTCATGTGGAGCATATTAAACATCAGTTAATACAAAATTTAAATACATGTATTTGCATCGTACTGCATTTTAAAATGCTTACATGCCCAACACATACATATCTTTTGGTACTGCAATATAATGCCTTAAATGTAACCATTATTACCAAGCACGAAAGTATGTCTACACCAAGACATCAAATAACTGAAAATCGTTAATTTGAAGGCTCCAGCTCTAAACTTAGCTTTACATTGGAAAATAAGCTTAATAAGAAATATTTACCTGGTTTAACATTCATCCGTGCCCGTACTGTTACTCCAGGTTGTCCTTCCACCATTCCATCGAGAACCTGTACATTATTTATACAGGAATGATTGAGACATGCTTGAAGTGGAAAGAGTCCAGCGAAAGTTGCCTCCCTTGGTTCTTCTGTACAGAGAGATTCAATTCGCTTGTGTTTCCGATTTTTCCGAATGGCATTAATAAAGGCTTTGAAAGGTGGATCAGGGTCAGAAAATGCCTGGACATTACACGAGGCTTGGAAGTAACGCCCATCAAATTCTCGCTCTGTGATGGTGTACCTTCTTCCTTCATCGAGATTTTGAAACATGTCCTGCATAATTTTGAACATTTTGGGAATGATTTTGGTTTGGCTGGACGATCCGTAGGCGATGAACCTATAAATCGACCATGATATAAGTGCCGAAGTATTCAGCTTATAGTGACAAATATTAAAGATGAAATAGCAAAATTGCGATAAAAATGTGCAAGTATGAAATAACACATACAAATATTTCCAGTGTTGCTAAAACGGATGACAATCGTACAGAAGGATATAATAATCACACCTATCATAGTTAATGCTCGAAATGTATCCGCGATTGACAACCAATAAAATGTTTAACTCTGAGGCAAAGCTGAAAATACCTTACTCTATTTTCAGACATTTGTTTAAATGTTACCCTCTAGAAGGCTTTTGCCCTCATGTGACCAAAATGCCACAATAAAAAAAATTGCATATATGCACCTATATTCAGTAATGCGTGTCGTAAGAAACAGGAAAGCTAACTCTCTCTCTCTCTCTCTCTCTCTCTCTCTCTCTCTCTCTCTCTCTCTCTCTCTCTCTCTCTCTCTCTCTCCAATAAACCTACGGAACATGTTACTTTGATGGGAATAATTGCAATACTAATAAAGGGTAGACATTAAATATTTTATTTTATTTTCTTTCATCAGGTTTTATCAAATAGATAATAACAAATATTTTTTTTTATGTGTGCTAGCTTTACACAAACAGCGACTAAATAATAACAAGATATTAAAGAGTCTCCGAATGGGTTACCTTCGGTAGGGTGCCTGTGCCAATGCCCACTGAGCTTGCGTTGGTTTCTGGTTTCCACTAGCTTCTGCCAATCTGCTCGCCTCGCAAATAATACTGGCCCATATATGCGCCATTATCATAGGGCTGTAAGAGGCGTTCCAAACACCTGACCACACCCTTGAGCCCAGTGATGCCACCGTTGAATATTCATCACAAACTTTGTAGAGGGCTTCAGAATATTTGTTATTAGAGATACAAATAACCTTGTGGTATCTTTCCCAACTTTCATTTCTGCATTTCTCACTGCAATACTTCATTCTGTCACAGTGAGTGCAGTATATCAGCTCTCCAATCGGCCAGTACTTTTTAACAGCTTCCTTCAATTCTTTATCCGCTGAAAGTAATTCACATTCAAAATAGTCCTCCGGACGCATGAGACACTTTGCACAATGGCTACATGCCGGTATTGCCACGGAATCGAGTGTCTGTGACAATACGGCGGGGCAATCCTGAAACAAAATCTGACCAATTTTCCGTTCCTCTTTTGCTATCAGCGTTCGACCAAATTGCGTAAATTCAACTCGCACCGGGGCGTCACCTATTATTGGATCGTTGAGACGCTTGACTCGGACGTTTTGAAAGAGCAGCGGTGATTCGTCGTCCTCTGTATTACGTTTCATAGCTTGTCTGAACCAGTTTTCGGCTGTTACAGGAATCCCAAGTTCTGCCAGCATCTTTCCTGAAGATAAAAAACAACTGTCAAAAAATCGTATGAATCCGTGCATGTATGCCTTTAACAAAATTAATGAAACAAGCAGCCTCTGAATCTACATTACGTGATTAAAAGTCATGCGTGTATGTGGTTAGAAGGTTCAAATTTGATCAACATCTTTTAAACTCTCGTATTGGAACAATGAACTAGTAAAATGTAGGCCAGATCTAAATTTCATCAATTAGATTGATTCTAGACTTCTGATGTTGTGTCCGTAAATGCGAGGCCCTGTCAGTAGTATGGTAAAATAGCGGTATGAAAACACATGCATGATTTCCCATGTCCTTGTCTTCGCTATCGCTCTGCCAGGATCAGTAAAATCGTATGTGCTTCCAATATCTCCTATTTTACCATACTATCTACATTTATAATTAGTTTTTTATTTGACCAGCTTGATGAAAATATGGCGCACACGAGTTATCTCCCTTGATAGCTGAAATATTTGGCGTACACGAGTTACCTCCGCTGATAGCAATATATTTTTGTAACACAACTATGCATATTTGCCTCACAATCAACTTATCAACACAGAATAGTACTGACATATATATATATATATATATATATATATATATATATATATATATATATATATATATATATATATATATATATACATAGAATTATCATATACTGCACGTGTCTGCCAGATTATAATTAATAATATGATATCTAATTGTTTGCTCAAGTGATAAAAGAAAATAAGAATATAATAAAACAAAACAGATTACATGAAGAAACATAACGCATCTTAGATAAATGAAAAAGCATACCAGGCATCACGGATTGGAGAGTACGATTTCTTTCTTATACCGCTACAACAAAATAAAATCGAGCGGCGGTTAGTACCAAGAGTATTCGGAGCTCTGAGCGAAAATGAAAATACTTCTTCTTATTCAGTTTCGACGTAGGTTGCTCTTATTGCTCGAGCTATTTCCTGTGTGTGGGTGTGTGTGTTTACCACTTTATCTTTCAAATTATTTACTTGGCGTGTCACAGCTTCTAGATTAACTATTCTGTTATCAGATTTATCACTGTTGATAAGATCGATCACAAGATCTTTTCGTATGATACAATGAAAGCATTAAAATATAAATATGTGGGCACTCAATACCTTCTGACATTTGTCCGCGCAAGATACTGTAATAAGAGTATAACCGTTGTTATTCCGATTTTTAGAAAGAATCTTTCGACGCAAAACATGTCTCACGTTGCCAGATTCATTAGCTTCATACAGATTATGGACGGGAGGATCTCGCCAATCCATTATATATAAGGAAATGTATCCTTCTAATTCGACTGTCATCATTTTTGTGTAAGATCATTATATAATGGCAGTGAACGCGGCAACAAAAGTATTTTTAATTTTTTTTTTGTTTGCAAAAGCCCTGTCTCGGACCAGGTACTAGCCCGCTGACTATTTTAGTTCCGCAGCAGCAAAGGAATATATCGCAATACCACTGCACCCCGTCGCTTGTGTGAACTGCTTTCGGAGGCGGGTTTTTAGCCCATAACTTTTTCAACTTCCTGCAACTTTTGGTTGTGTTCGCAGTCCCCCTAACTAGACTCTAGCCCGAATGTCAAGACAGAGTGGCCGACCCTGTAAGACAACATACATTGAACCAGCATATTTTTGGTACTTAAAATAGATTGCGATCAGGGGAGGTAACCCATGTATGCCAAATATTTCAGCAATCAAGGGAGGTAAATCGTGTGCGTCATATTTTCACCAAGCTGGTGAAAAGCTAATTATAACTGTAGGTAGTATGGTAAAAAAAAATAGGGAAATCATGTGTGTATTTTCACACCTGTTTTTTACCATACTACTCCTGTACAGCTATGATTGCAAGATTCGCAAATTCTGTAAGATCGTTAGTATAGGGTGCAGATTTCCCATTAGTGCAGAATATGTCTTAAGACTCATATTAACTTAAACACGCACAGGCATAAGCTCTCACTTAAAATGTCGCCAGCATAAGGTATACTAACCCTGGAGGAACGTAAACTTAGACAACGACATAGGATATAAATTACAATTTATTCTCATTGTGCCTCCAGGGGCGGATCTCAGAAGGGGGTGGGGGAGGAGAGGAGCTGACGGGGTCCCCCACCCCAAATACGAGCGCGAAACAACTGGAACATTTCCTATAATACGTTTTCTTTACAGTTAGATGGTTAAAAGTAAGCCCTAAAAACGCATAAAATTCACAAGCTTCGCCCACTCGGCTTCCACTAGCGGCTCCATCCCACAGTCCCCCCACCACCACCACCAACTTGCTATCGCCCTCACCACCAAAAATGATATTTCTGAATCCGCCACTGGCCTTAGTTCAGATCAGTTGAGGAAAAATTAATAACATAGCAAAATTGTTTTATTACCTCCTAATCTCCATACTTCGTTACTTCGAAAGTTCTCAGGAACTACATTGACAAATTGAAAAGCTAACTTTAGATTTCCAGCTTTATGCAATAGACTCGCCGCCTCCCGCCACAGATCAAAGCTGGCAGCATCCTGCTCGACAGCAGCCTGGGAATAAAACATTATGTGTTAAAACGTGGCAGACTCTAGCACCAATAATGTTATTACAGGATTCGTGAAAGGTTTCTTCTCGGTGAACAACCGCAAGATCTTATCAACAATATTTCATAAAGCCATTTTCACCTTTGTTCCAATTTAATGTTAATTGTAATAACATATATAAGATCTTACATCAGTGTTCATTTCAAATTAAATTTACCAAACGAATTGGATAATTTCTATCTTTTGATATGCAAAAAGTATAAATTATTCAACGAGTTTTATAAATTTTATATGAAATGGGCACATATATAAAACTATATTTGTCACATAACGAATAATACTGATTTTATTTTACAAAATCGCAGAATAGTGTAGTAAAATGACATTTTAAACACATTCTTATGCAGGGTAGTTGCGCCTGACGTCATGAAGTCATTTTTGCGGCCATGAGGTGTTATGATATGTGTTACATGCAGATAAAATACTTTATTATATATTTCATAATGAGATATTGAAATATATTAGTGGGAGAAAAAAGATATCGCCAGTGGTGATGTCAGTTTTGGAACTACTTTAATTTCCTATTTAGGAAATATATCTGAAATTATGTAAGTTATTTAAATCTGTATTTACATATTTAGGCCAATTTAATTTTTTCGTCTTTTTCTGCTCGTTCTTCCTCTCTCTCTCTCTCTCTCTCTCTCTCTCTCTCTCTCTCTCTCTCTCTCTCTCTCTCTCTCTCTCTCTCTCTCTCTCAATCAGGATGAACAGATCTTAAAATGTGTCCAGACTGTAGACCCTGTAGTATACATTTTTTAATCAATAAATTGGCGCCATCAAAAAATGCCTAAAACAAACTCCAAACAACAAAAAGCAGGCTGCAAGTATTGACGTTTTTGTAATTAGTTTTCCACAAGAACCCTGCAAGTTATTAGTGACTGGACTTACATGAACTGTTTGCTATTCGACTTTCTGTCACCCATGCAGTATTGTATGTCTTTTACACTCTACGACAAACGGACATATATTTTTGGAAAAACGCTTTGTTAAATATAGTAATAAATTTGTTTAAGTACTGATTCTAACTGTTAACACAATCATAATCATGTTTGAAAACGACGGAGAAATCGGGCATTGAGGAGTATCGATTGCAAATCGAAATTAAGTGACAATCGAAATTTGGGTGCAGCGTCTTTTACTGAACTAGACTGCAAGCTTGCCAAGGCCAAAAATTCACGTTTGAATGCAGAAATGGACAAAATAAAGAACCCAAATCAATGCAAGTAAACCCACAGAATATTTTGTTTAAAGATGTTACGCTCTTAAATCTGTCAGATGTTTCTAAAGCAACCCAACTCCATCAATGTTCACTATCAATCCGGGCAAATTAATTCAAAAGTTAAAGAATAGTTACCATGAGGTGAAAGGCTGAAACAAATGCTACAAACAATGGTGTAACAATAGCTCCTATAGCTACATGAACATCAATGACTGGATCAATAATTGCTCTGTCTATAAGAAATTTGGTTAGCAGTTTAATAGTTAGTGGAGAAACAAGTGACAGCAGTGCCCCATCAAGAGGCAAAGATGGTTTTTGTTCGTTCACCAAATTAAGAAAGACTTACTATATACTTGGAATTATCAAGTTAGAATAGAAAGGCAGCAACACCATTACCTGGAATCATTGCTAGTCTTAGAATTTGGGTGCTTATAGGTGCTAGAAGAGTTGTCTCTTTCTTTGCTGAACGCGCTATTTTTACTTATTTTTGCATTAGTGGGTTTGCTATTTGCATTTTTGGATCAAAGGTGTAGATACGACATCAACCAGGATAACAAAAGATTCTTAATCTGTTTCAAAAACTAAATTATTACTATCTCCTGCAACCATCAGTATTAATATTAAATTATTGCTTTTTTCACGGTCAGACAGTCTGCGCTGGTGCTGCGCGCCATGGTTCCGCCACTCAGCGGTCAGTGTTGTTTTTTGACGCTTCAAAATTCGACTTAGTCCACATTTGGTTATCGCCATGTGTCCTTTGATCGTCTGTGTATCGATCAGTGCTCTGCACAGGATCCGGCATCCTGGCAGTAGGACTATCGTCTGTATATCTATAAGTGCTCTACACAGGATCCGGCATCCTGGCAGTAGGACTATCGTCCGTATATCTATCAGTGCTCTATACAGGATCCGGCATCCTGGCAGTAGGACTATCGTCTGTATATCTATCAATGCTCTACACAGGATCCGGCATCCTGGCAGTAGGACTATCGTCCGTATATCTATCAGTGCTCTATACAGGATCCGGCATCCTGGCAGTAGGACTATCGTCTGTATATCTATCAATGCTCTACACAGGATCCGGCATCCTGGCAGTAGGACTATCGTCCGTATATCTATCAGTGCTCTATACAGGATCCGGCTTCCTGGCAGTAGGACTATCGTCTGTATATCTATCAATGCTCTACACAGGATCCGGCATCCTGGCAGTAGGAATATCGTCCGTATATCTGTAAATGCTCTGCACAGGATCCGGCATCCTGGCAGTAGGACTATCTTTATCATAATCCTTCTTATCTCTTGTACTCACATGGTCATCCTTTTCATCCTCTGCGATTTCTTATCCTGTAGACAGATATTGTTTATTAGCCATTGTAATACAGTTTATTCTACATCGGTATTAATGGTATGGTTTAAACCAGTTGAAACGAGTCACCGAATGTCTGCAAATTTGTGTTGTATCCAACGATACTACACATTTTCATGACCACGTAACAAAAATATACATCACATCAAACAACAGAGTTCAGTCTTACTTTTGAATCTGTTATGTATCGTTGAAAACTTGCATTAATAATTTTGTATGTGTCATAACCTTGCTGTCCTAACATAGTTCCACTAACTTTATAACTGCATCTGTTACGTCGAAACAGACCATGTAGCTATTCTTGCACCTAAGATGCAGGTTATATATGATCTGATGTTTTCACTGACCTTTGCAATACCTTCATTTGTAAGACCGTTGCTATTTTTCGGAAAGAAGCAAATCCAACCAGTAGGTTCATCAATGGCACTGCCATAACGTTCATTTCATCTATTGACAATGTTATGCAGTATTCAACAGTACCTGCTCCGTTGTTACACGTATGATTGAAAACAGTAACACAATAGCAGATGTACGCCTTCGAAACATTTGCGTACAGTTTTATGTTCTTCTGGACCATTATCGTTATCAATCATTTGTTTTTTTACTTGAGGTATCTGCAGTTATGCTGTGGTTGAATTTTGAAATTGTTGAAGATAGATCAGGTAAAGGTATTTTACACAATGACAGCAGTTTTCGCATTTGGAATAAAAGCGTGTAATGTGCATACTGATTTGACTAACTCTGGTACATTTTCATCTGCAAAATGTCACAATTATATACCACAACCAAATATTGCCATCCACACCGCCATGTTGAGGTGATACTGCTAAAATCTCCTGTCACACAGTGATCTATATATTTGTACAGAGTCATCGTTCACACTTTTTAAAGAGAAGTAATCAAAAATGTTTCAAGATTGTATTTGCAAAATAAAATATCAGTATAATAAATTTATTTCGTTAAATATTTTCGATATGTTCACTTGGTAAAGGTTAGTTAACTTCCAGTCTTTTATATTTTTTTGTTTTTCAGATTTTTTACATGTTGTTGGAATGAATGTAATGTATTTCATTGTTATATCTTTTCATTTATTATGTGATGACATGTACTACCCTGCTGGGATATTTTTACATTGTAATTGCTTTATAGTGTTTATCACGTGTAGAATTTTATTACTTACTGGCTTTGTTTTTGGATGTACTTTGTTTTTTTCCTCTGATATTTCACTTATCAGGCATGCTTTAATTCCTTCATGTTGTATTGAAGTAAACTTTTCCACATCAGCCACATTCAAGAAACTCATTTCTTTGAAGACCTCAATGTTTTCATGCTCTTTAGGACCTCAGTGATTTCATGCTTTACAAGACCTAATTGCTTTCATGCTCATTACGACTATTATTTATTAACTGTTCTTCCTCTGTAATTTATCTTAATGGTATATTTTAGTTGGTTCCCAAATGCTGAAAGGTTCATCATACCCTCTCCAGTTCGCACTTTAGGTGTTCATTCTTTTGATCGTTGACATCTTTTTCGACCATCTTGTTTGTTCATAAAGAGATAACTCTTGTTCGCAAAACATATCCTGTCTATTTTCTAAATTCAAGTCATCCAGTTTGTAAACGACTGTGAAGCCCAAAATTACATGCCTGATTTTAAATATTTCTTCAATAAAGTTAGGAAGAGAGACATTGGCAACGATTGTCTCGTATTTTGAAATTCTGACTGCTTGGCCTATTTTATATATAGGCATTCCAAAGGTATCAGTTGTCAAGTCAACAAATACATTGATCCATACATGTGATATGTGATCTTTCTTGCTTGCTTCAATCGGAGTCATGTCTATTGATCTCTGATGGGTGTTATTCTACCCATCAATTCAATTTGGTAAAACTTCAGCCCATTTTCTGGTTTCATTTTGAGTGAAATACTTTAACATTCTAGTCTTTAGGGTTCTAGTAAGTCTTTCCACTACAGATGCCATTCTGTCTAAGTAAGATGAAATGCATGTTATTATTTCTCTTTTTTAGCTCTTCAAAAAATAAGTCATTAATTTTTCACTGTTATAAAATTCTTTTCCATCACCAAACTGTACGTTTTCAGGCTTTCTCCATTTTACGATTTATCTGAAAGCATCGTGCATATCATCTTTCATATTTTTTCACATTATTAGCCGAAGTGTAAGTTGAGAAGACATCTATAAGTGTCAATTTTATTGTATACATCGTTGTTGTTTTCATATGCATCCTGTGAACAATGTGTGCCTGCGAGTATCTGTCATTCATATGCCTAACATAAACACTTTTGTAGGAAATTCTTTTCCTCGCTTGCCTGTGTAATGTGTAGGTAGATTCTTCAACCATTCGTTTAATTCTGCGTATTTTATTTTATTTCTGTTTCGTTTAATTTTTTCCACAATTAACTTATATTTGTATAAGCAACTGGACTTTCAAGATGGTAAAGCTTTCCTGAATATTGTTCTTCGCCTTACTCTGCAGAGTGTATGACGTCAATCATTTAAAACGGCATAAAAAATCACATAATACTTTCTGTGTGATATATGTCTTTAGGTACTATCAACAAGCAATTTTCAACGTGTCCTGAATCCTTTAAACATGTTAATAATTTCAGATGTATGCTAAACTTTGCCATTCCTATTGTTCTGTGAAATACAGCTACTTTGTATGTGATTCGTCATGCGTTGTTTTTATTCAAACTTTGTTTCCGTGAATACTTTTATCTGTTTTTTTTAATCATTGTAAAATGAGCTTATAAAGTGTACGAAATCTTCATGTTGCACTTTGGATTTAGCCAAATACAAATATGTGTATTTCCTCATATCAAATTCGTAAGATATACCGTCCTCATACCGCACTATGTTATTCACCTTGTTATCAGGGTTGATGATGCCTGTTTTAATGTTATCATTTTTATATGAAATGCATACGTTAGGATCCTTTCTAAAGTATTGATGTTTCAAATCAACAAACCAACATCGTTGTTCTCTTGGATGTTATGTGTGACACAACTAGCTTTGAAAACATTTGTATGCCATCCAAACTTGTAAACAAAAACACAATATCTTTTAGTACCGACATTGTTTGTTCCCTGTTAAACTCTTGGAATATTTCTATTATCCAATCCAAGCCTGTCAACAAACACAGATGACCTCTACAAACATTGTTGCTTCAGCGCTAAGCTCATGTAATATATTTAACGTTCCTCTGACAACTACTGAATTAAATACAATGTAGATTTGTGCAATTATTTATGGTTTGTTACAAATTTCTGTGATTGTTGTGCTTTGCTAATTATCTACATTGAGTGAATAGTCTAGTAACTTTCAATTTTACATTAACCCCCCCCCCCCCTCGCTTCCCCTCCCCACAAGTTGTGTTGGTCCAATGATTTTCAACAAAATGTTTGGTCTAGAAATGTTGTCGTTATTGAATGAACATCTTACCTTACACAAGATGGTACTAGACAAAACAATGTAAATGATTCTGCATATCCACGTGAAAGACAGCACCAATTTATACTACTATCGAAGGATGTGTACGATATTTTTCGAAGTTGAATTAGTGATTCAAAAATGTTCTCGTACTGGGATACAATACAAGAGTTTCTTGAAGGGACTGAGGCTCTAATGATGGGTGAAAAAATTATTCCTTCCTGTTAACTGCTGAATGTTGAAACCATCTCTGATATTCTTCTGGGATAACAAGATTTTCAAATCAGCTGATGTGGTGGACATACTGGATGTCAGATTGGCACGATTGGCACTTAGGACACAGTAGACATCATTAGAAGTCTTTCAGTGAAACACCCATGTCATAATGATCATCCATGCAGGGGGAGTAGAGACAACAAGATTTTCAAGACAGCCGTCGAGGAAGCCATTACTGGATGTACGACTGGCGCTATTTTCATTAGTCTATTTGTGAAAATCCCATGTTGATATAACCATCCATTTGGGAGGAGTAGCGTGTTATGTATGATGTTTATATAATATTATAAATATTTTTTGGAAATTGTAAATGTTTCTTCACTTTAATATTTGCTTAAATCTTAATGTTATCAGGAAAAACATGTTTAACTAGTGTCCTTGAATTAGGTTGTTTTGATCAATATGTTTTCTCAATTTGAAGGTCAAGATTGAATTTTGTTTACAAGTAAAATTACATTAAGATGACTCATATTCTAGAACATTCTGTCATGTGACCAATCTTTATATATACCATGTTTGGTGGACATTTATTCAGTTTTGACATTTCCATCAGTCTTGTAAAGAGCTATTACAGTTGTGAAAATTCATTCCAAATTCTAAGAGAGGAATTATTTTAAATATTCATTGGATTATAACAGTGCTCACAAACTTTTGGATTTTGGATTTTTAATTGATGATTTTGGAATTTATGTGAACTTATTCAAAGATTTTGGAATACTTCATTTTGACATCAGCACATCAAGATTTCTAGTACATCAGGACTTTGGAGACCATTAGCACATCATAACATTCAAGGACACAGCCGTGAATTCGGAACATTCTATATTTAGGACTTGTGATTAGAACAATCATTCTTATTGGATTATTAGGATTTCAAAACACATTACTGTAAGTGACTTTTTTGATTTTTCATTTTAATTATCTAGTAATAAATTGCTTGTTGATTTTTACTTGATTTGTTGGTTTCACTTTCTTTCTGTTACATTTTTCTTAGACCATAGAGTCGTAACAAGCGATAACAATAATGTGAAGATAGCATGCTGGCCATATTGAGGGTTAGTCATTTTCATTTAGGACCGACTAGATACCATAAGAACTCCTCTGATGAAAATCCCATGTCACAATGACTTTCCATGTAAAAGGAGTAGGGTAAAACAAAATTTTCAAGATTGCCACATATTAGATGTCAGATCAGCACCATTTAAATTAGGGATCATCAAAACATTATATGAAGTATTTCAGTGAAAACCTCATACTGATATGACCATTCATTCAGGAGAAGTAATGATAGCAAGGCTTTCAAGCCGGCCATTGTGGCAGACATTTTAAACATCAGATCAACACCATTTTCATTTAGAACCAGCTAGACACTATAAGAAGTCTTCTGGTGAAAACCCCATGCGAATATGACTTTCCGTTCAGGAGGAGTAGCGATGACAAGATTTTAAAGATGGCTGATGTGGCAACTACATTGGACGTTCGATCGGCACAATTTTCATTTAAGACCAACTAGATGTCATAAAAGGTCTTTTAGCGAAAACCCCATGCTGATTTGACTATCCATTCTGGCGATAACAAGAATTTTTCAAGATGGCTGATATGGAGGGCATACTGGACGTCATGTAGGACCAACTAACCATGATACGAAGCCTCTTAGTGAAAACCCCATGTTGATATGACCTTCTATTCAGGAGGAGTAGCGATAACAAGAGTTTTAAGATGGACGCTGTTGCGGCCATATTGGATGTCTGATCAGCACCATTTTCATTTAGAACCAACTAGACCATGGGATGAATGTGTATATAAATTTCATGGCAGTCGTCCAAGTAGTTTAGGAGGAGTATGGGTAACAAACTTGTGCTAACCGACGGACGAACGATGGAAGACTGACGTGCGACAGACCATCCCATAAGCTTTTCTGGTCCATGACCAATAGAGCTAATAAGAAAAAGAAATGACTGTCTGATTTAATCTGATTTAATCTGGTTGACTGGTTCTGCATAGCACTGTGCAAGACATCACCAATGTTCAAGGAACATGGACATAGAAGTGGTCCAGAAATGTTCACGCATTAGGATAAACAAATTAAAATTGCCAAAGATGACTGTCTTATTTATCTGATTGACTTGTTCTGCATATCAATGTGTAAGACAGCTGCGCACCAATGGTAATTACGATCAAGGGACATGGGGGTAACTTGAAAAGAAATATCAGTGGTCCAGAAATGTTCTCCTATAGGAACACGAGATTTAAAACTGCAAACAATTATGCTTGGTCCAGCACTCTCAAATTGCATACTACTATTGTTGATTGATACACTGAGATGTCATTGAAAATACATATCTTATAATAAAACTAAATTAAAAACTCTTTAAAAAATGTTAAATACTAATTCGAGAACGTGTCTTCATACTTACTACTACACGTCTTTTTACTTCTTCCAGATTCCCTGCTTTCAACATTTCCTTGGCACTGGAAAGCTCCTGTTCTGCTAATTTCGAATCGCTACTGCGAACTGTTATGGATGGAAATTCCAAGACTTTCCATTTTCTCAAAATCTCCATTTCCTCCTTTTGTAATTGATCATCACCGGGATACGGCTCTTGGGAAGACATTTTTAAGGCACTATGAATCGGTTTAGAGTTATCTCCCATATTACCATAGCTATAAAGTATTTCCTCTTGAAGTTGCTTCAGATTTTCTGTAATTTTCGCATTCTTCGGATCAATTTCTAAACCTTTCTTGTAATATCCCAATGAATTTTCGAATTGTTTCATCTTTGCCAGAACCTTTCCACCCAAAATGTAAGCGACAATATCATTTGGGTCTCTTTCTATGCAGGTGTTCGCATCTTGTAAGGCTGAGAGATAGTCCCCCGTCTCGTAATAACAGTGACATCTTTTCTTCAAGACTTCAATATAGCAGACACTTGATTCCGACTCTAGAGCTTGTGAATAATATTCGGCAGCACTCAAATGATCCTTTCTGCAAAATGCATGGTTTCCTAGCAACACGTTGTCAACTTCCACAACCGCCATCTTGGAGAGCTACTTCAATTACTGATCCTATATCATTCTGTGGGGGGATAAATGATATTTAGACTATAACAATTTCAAAACTGATGCCTAAACTCAATGCATAGACGAGAGAAAAGTGTGGGCAGGTCCTATTGTGGTTATTGAAAGCTAATAAATTCAACATCTAAAACTGTTAGAATGATATCAATAACAATGCATACATGAGAGTATGTAAGGGCGAATGAATAAATGAATGAATGATTAAGAAATAAATGAATATATGAATTAAAACAGAAGGCACTTCCATATCTATGTCTTCAATGCCACTAAATTGTATAAAAATATTTTTAACAAATAAAATAATCACTTGCAATATTGTATATATGCGAGAACAATTAACAGTGCATTTAAAAATATTTCTTGCAGCCAAAGTCGGTAATTTAATCCACTTTGGTGAGAGTAATCATATTGTAACAAGTGTGTTTTAATTACTTTTTTAAAATTAATTTAATTTAATCATGATCTTATTCTGTTTACGTGAATAAAACAGGGTTTACAATCATGTACTAAGCAAGTTTTTGATCCAGAGAAATGTAAAGTGACTTGTGCAGCAATCCAAACGAAAGGTAAACGTGAGAGAACGGTACTCATTTTATTTCTAACAATCTGAATTTGTGCATCCTTTTGGCATTGAGCGTTTGAGACATAAAAGTCTTAATATGCATGTATTCAAAACTACAGCTTATTTAAGGTAACTTGTACAATCACACAAAACAGTTAAGGGCTTGTTTAACCTTTTCGAAAACGCTTTCGTAAGTGTGGATAACGCACTGAAATTGAAAATAAACAAAACAAAAGACAAGCAAATAAGCAAACAACATAACGATATTAATTATACAAGTTCTTTTGCAATACGAAGTCGCGGTGGTCCATTGGTTTGTGTGCCGGAGTCGCGACGCGAAAGTGTTCGGGTTCGATTCCTACCATCGAATCAGCCTGGGTAGGCTATTGTGGTGTTCCCCTGGGCAAGACACTTTACTTCCATGGTCTCTGATATATATCACCTATATGCTGCTGTGCCGTAAAACACCAAACCAAACCAGGTCAAGTATTAATAGATAATTTTTGTTGACTTAAGGAAAGTGCTTTTTAATTACAGCATCTTACATGAATGCTCCTTTAAAATAAATTTATGAAACTCGTGGAATAATTTCTATTTTTTTGCTAGCCTTGGCATAAAATTTATTTCAAGTGTGCACAACTCTAAAATTCTGTTGATCATATCATAAAAAAGAGAGAAGAAAAAAAAAAGAAAAAATACTGATGATATTTGACAAAACCGCAGAATAGTGTAGTGAAATTACTTTGGCAGGTGTTTGATTTGTGCCTCGGGTGTTACGTCTTTGTCTTGCATGACATCTTTGTTATGTCATGAGGGAATTATTATACGTGCTACATGCTACAGAAAGTTCTCGGCCTTTCCATCGCATGCTAGAAAAAATCTTGGATGTAAATAAAGGTCATTCTGATCTGCCCTCAAGTCCGTCATTGTTATTACGTCCTAATAATTTAATTGACGTCACAATGACTAGATGACCTGTCATCGCTAGCAGAAACGCAAGCAATCGTTTAGGGCTATTGAAACAGAATGGTTTTCTTCAATGTTTTCATTACAACGTTGCAGGAATAACATTAAAAATTAAAGTGCACGTGTTTCATTGACTGTTGAAACGTCGTTGAGTGTTATCTTCAGCACCTAACATTTTATAAGAATCTTTTCTTCGAACATTTTGCCGTATGTTCATCAGCCAAAACTGACCAATTTGGAAAGTATAAGTACGATTACCTCTGAGTCTCTTTCAGACAGTCGAAGTTATCCGACTCACATCGGAAAGAGACTAAGTTATTATTACGTAATATCAACAACGGGCATGAGGGCAGTTCTGGTATGCGAGGTAAAAGGCTCAGAACGCTCCGATTGACATCAGAGGCATATTCTTGTCTCGCAGAAATAACCGAGGTGGTCCGAATGTGATGTAAATAGTGCCATGAAGTCAGTGGTTATTACGTCATAATAATTTAATTCATGTCACAATAACTCGATGTCGTCCCTAAGGGCAACATAAGCAATCGCTTGAAACTATTGCATTATGTCATTGATGGTTGAAATGTCGAGTGTTATTTTTAACAGCTATCTTTTAGTGAGGTTCTATGTTCCGCACATCAAGCTGGATATTCGTGTTGGTCTCCCAAAAACTGACCAATTTAGGAAGTATCACTACGATTACCTCCGAGTCTGTTTCAGAAAGTCGAAATTATTCGACTCGCATATTAATATATAAGAGAAGCGCGTTAAACGCTATAAATCGTACACTAGATGTTGAGATCAAGGAAAATGATATTGAATATTTCCTGTCTATAAATCGTACACTAGATGTTGAGATCAAGGAAAATGATGTTGAATATTTCCTGTCTATAAATCGTACACTAGATGTTGACATCAAGGAAAATGATGTTGAATATTTCCTGTCTGTAAATCGTACACTAGACGTTGAGATCAAGGAAAATGATCTTGAATATTTCCTGTCTGTAAATCGTACACTAGATGTTGAGATCAAGAAAAATGATGTTGAATATTTCCCGTCTATAAATCGTACACTTGATGTCTAGATCAAGGAAAAATGATGGTGAATGCTTCCTGTCTATAAATCGTACACTAGATGTTGAGATCAAGGAAACATGATGTTGAAATTTTACTGTCTATAAATCGTACACTAGATGTCTAGATCAAAGAAAAATGATGTTGAATGTTTCCTGTCTATAAATCGTACACTAGACGTTGAGATCAAGAAAAAATTACGTTGAATGTTTCCTGTTTATAAATCGTACACTAGATGTCGAGATAAAAAAAAATGATGTTGAATGTTTCCTGTCTATAAATCGTACACTAGATGTCTAAATCAAAGAAAAATAATGTTGAATGTTTCCTGTCTATAAGTCATACACTAGATGCTGAGATCAAGGGAAACTAGTAAACAAAAATTTTTTCCTTTTCATTACGATTTCCAGCAATTTGATTGGCCAAGCTCTTTTGAACTTCTTTGGTTCACACCTGTTATGAACCAACAATTATTTCATTTTGCCCCGCCCGTTCGGACCATTCGCAGAGAATCATGGGTAAAATAAATTGCAACCTAAATGATGCCTTGTTTATTTATATCGACAAAGATGGCAGTATATAGGAAATTGCAGTTCCTGTGTACTTAATAAGTACGGTGTCCAATAAAAGAACATACAGCTAAAGATTTAATCAAGCAAAAATATAAATAATCCGCACGAAGAGAGGGGCACTTGAATCCAACAGTTCCATTTTAGCAAGCAGACCCACACTGCAATAGTTTTAAAACATTTAGAACATCAAACAAGGTCACAGTGATTCGATTATTCAAGCAGGATCGAATACGTGGGCTTCACTTCGCGTTTAGAAAGTCGCATTTTTATGATCTGAATGAAACTGTGGCCATAGGAAATATTCATTGAAGTACATATTCTCTTCAGTTTCAGATTCAATTTAAGTAAAGAATTTGTGTAGATTTGAGTCATAAGTTCTTTAATTGACTCCCTATTTTAAAAAAATGGAAACTGTCCTTATTGGTTGTCGAAAAGTTCGGAAAACCCCAAATGAAGCTTATATTGCGATTCAGAGCGAAGCGAGCGCACCGCATGCTTTGGAACGGAAATCAGGGTCGAAAAATCCCGATAAAATGATGAATAAAAACTTAACAGGATAAATCGAAATCTGACAGTCTAGTCTGGCGGTTTCTTGCAAAATGTAAGTCTAGCCGTAGTAATTTATCGAGGTTACAGTTTGGCAATCTCTAATTTCCATTTCATCAAGGTCACTCGTGTTTATTTTATATTTTTATTTGTATAAATCAACAATTGCTTGTTGTATAAATTAGAGAATCATACAGTTTGGACAGTGTAACTTCGCTTCATACTTCATTGAACTTACAAATATAAATAGATACATAATGTAAAATATTTTCCTCTGTGCTACTATACTTTTACAAAAGAAACAGCAATGAAATTTGCAAGATATCATCAAAGTCCATTCTTGCCATTTATAAAGTTTGCAAGATATCATCAAAGTCCTTTCTTGCCCTTTATAAAGTTTGGAGAAAACGAAAGGGGTTTTAACATCGTGTTATAAATTTCAAATTCTAAATCAGAGCTTTAGTTCCAGTCTATAAAAGGGTACTTAGTCGGGTTCTTCGTGTAGCATTTTAACAAATGTTGATGGTGATTATTAAGATTACACAGAAGAACAAAACATCTTGTTTCCATAGCAATTAAATCAGTTAAGTGTTTATATTTCTACTGAATAATTATTCATACCATCAAATGTTTCCTCCAAGGCAGATAAAGTGCGTCCTATATCGTATCCTGGAAACTTTCACACCTTACAAGATTGAACATTTCTTTCCTGACTGCTAACGCTGTGTATCGTCAGAATTCTCACAACCAAATGCGTCAACTTCATTCAAAGCAACGGAGCATTTTGAAGCAAATGAGTGCCGATGGTTTACAGTAACTTATGCCGGTGAATAACGCATTTCCTTAGGCGCTCTAATGTAATTAGGAGTAATGCCTACATGTACCCTGAAAGCACTCTGATGGACACTGTACGCATCAAAATATACAAATCTGAACATCACTCGGTCTTATTTTGCCAAAGTCGGCTAAAGCTAG
This sequence comes from Margaritifera margaritifera, assembly GCA_029931535.1. Classification (NCBI taxonomy): domain Eukaryota; kingdom Metazoa; phylum Mollusca; class Bivalvia; order Unionida; family Margaritiferidae; genus Margaritifera; species Margaritifera margaritifera. The sequence continues at coordinate 1,616,777 of JAQPZY010001437.1, read as the reverse complement.
AAATAACCGAGGATGTTCCGATTAAAAAGACTGATTTTTTTTAAAATCTAAGGCCATTTCCCGGTATATGAAAACATTCAGTTAAATAGAATTGTATCTTTCAATCTGTATAAAATTGTACAATGATATAATCATTGAATTTCTCAAAATTAATCTTTGAAATCATGGGATTAAATTTTGTCATACCATTTGTGACCCATCTTTAGTCCGAAAACAAAAATGATACTCTAGAAGGATATGAATCACCATAATATTCAAAGAACCTAGAGAATAAGGATCAAGTGAATCACTTTTCCATTATTTTATACATTTTAACAGTTGTTGCTCCTATTAACTACTTCTGCTGCTGAAACAACAACAGCTAATACTACTGGTTTGGTCTAGTTTGGTTTGGTTTGGTTTGGTTTGATTTGGTTTGGTTTGGTTTGGTTTGGTTTGGTCTGGTTTGGTTTGGTTTGGTTTGGTTTGGTGTTTTAAGGCACATCAACACGAGTAAGTTATTCACTATCGAGGCAACTGGAGTAAAATGCCTTGCCCTTAGACACATCACAGTTATTCAGTGTCAAGTACAATGCCTTGCCCTTAGACACATCACAGTTATTCAGTGTCAAGTACAATGCCTTGCCTTTAGACACATCACAGTTATTCAGTGTCAAGTAAAATGCCTTGCCCTCACACACATCACAGTTATTCAGTGTCGAGTAAAATGCCTCGCCCTTCGACACATCACAGTTATTCAGTGTCAAGTAAAATGCCTTGCCCTTAGACACATCACAGTTATTCAGTGTCAAGTAAAATGCCTTGCCCTTAGACACATCACAGTTATTCAGTGTCAAGTAAAATGCCTTGCCCTTAGACACATCACAGTTATTCAGTGTCGAGGCAACTGGAGTAAAATGCCTTGCCCATAGACACATTACAGTTACTACTACTACTACTACTTTTCCTACTGCTCCTACTCCTCCTCCTGCTCCTCCTCCTCCTCCTGCTCCTCCTCCTCCTCCTACTACTACTACTACCGCTGCTGCTGCTCCTCCTCTTCCTCCTCCTCCTCCTCCTCCTCCTCCTACTACTACTACTACTACTACTGCTACTACTATTACTGCTGCTGCTACTACTACTGATTTCCCAGATGTATAATATAACTATATTGTTCATACAGTACAGTCATGTACTAGTGAATAGGTAATTTTAGTCTTGGTCTAATACCATACTGGTACAGTAGTCATGAAACTGTCTGAGCACAAGAACTGAACTCTTGCTCAAATTAAAAAGAAAAAAATTGCTCTTCAAAATCTCGAGTTTAAAAGATGTTGAATCAATTGTCTGAATTACCTAACTGTTTATGTCCCTACATAAAAGACAAATATCAATGATACTGACCAACTGTAAAGTATTATGTTTAATGTTACAGTTTGAGTCTGATTTTAGACGATTTTGAGCCTAGGGTAACAGATCTCGACACTGAGCTTAGACAAGATCTCGACACTGAGCTTAGACAAGATCTCGACACTGAGCTTAGACAAGATCTCGACGCTGAGCTTAGACAGTTTCGTGCCTACAGTACCAAAATCTGGACTGTGTCAAAATTGGAAGAAAAGAAAAGAAAACAAAACAAAACAAATCAAAGAAATCAATAATCTAATAATTCACGGTATTGTTCAGTAGTTGCAAATAAATGTTATTTTATCAATGACCGCGTTACACGTGTTAAAACGCTATAAATAGATCAATGTATCCACAATTTACACACGAGTCGACTTTGACCTAGTGATGCACGTGGCCGAGTATATATATATATATATATATATATATATATATATATATATATATATATATATATATATATATATATATATATATATATATATATATTTCTTTTCAACCATAAACCATAATGGTAAATGGACAAGCCTAGAAGGAATTTAGAAGTTTTTTAAAAAAATAAATGATCGTAACATTATTATTGTCTTTATTAATTATTACTACCGATATTATTATTATTATTATTATTATTATTATTATTATTATTATTATTATTATTATTATTATTATTATTAGTTGCCCTCTTTCTTGGGCGACGCATACTCAGTCTGATACCACAACAGGGCTAACATATTCCCTGATAGTGCACAAGGAGGGGAGGGGGTCCTTGTATGATTTACATCAAGTAACATATGCGCTCATTCGTTAAACCTGAAGGGCGCCTGGTGAGTGGGAAACAGTTGGTTATGATTAAATCATCACAGAAACGACATCTCGACCATGTTCAGGGAAAGTCCTGCAAAATCCATAGAGACACCTAATAATTATAGTAGTAGTAGTAGAAGTATCAGTAATAGTAGTAGTAGTAGTTGTTGTTGTTGTTGATGATGATGAAGATGATGATGTCGTTACTGTGGAATAGTATAGTATAGTGTAGTAGAGTGTAGTATAGTATAGTATAGTATAGTATAGTATAGTATAGTATAGTATAGTATAGTATAGTATAGTATAGTATAGTATAGTATAGTATAGTATAGTATAGTATAGTATAGTATAGTATAGTATAGTATAGTATAGTATAGTGTAGTGTAGTGTAGTGTAGTGTAGTGTAGTGTAGTATAGTGTAGTATAGTATAGTATAGTATAGTATAGTATAGTATAGTATAGTATAGTATAGTATAGTGTAGTTTAGTGTTGTATAGTGTAGTATAGTTTTGTAATGTATAGCATAGTGCATCATATGATAAATTCTCGAATTACAACTGGCCACCTACAGTGCTTTAATTTAGAAAAATACACATTTCCACTTGACTCCCGGATACTATACATGGCAACGGCCATTACACTTGTTCTGACCGGCACGCCAAAGTAATATGACGTCTCATGACTCAATCTATGAATGCCTTCTTCCTTGTTAACTGGCCTCCTACGGTGTTTTCTGATAGACTATGGTGCACTCACCTTCGGCTAATTCATTCTTTCTTTCCTTTGCAAGGAGAGAGTTTCAGATACAAGACAAACAAGAGAAAAGAACATAAAGACCACATATATGCACTGTACAAATATACAATGGTAATCTTGAAAAACTACACAGTAGAACATATTCGGAGGGAAATAGATAGTCGCATCTATGTGATAATTAGAGAATGATGAAATAAATAGGAACACGATATCTTCAGACGTACAGCCGAGGAAAATACATTAGTTCATGAACATGTGTATGAACAAAGATTATATATATATATATATATATATATATATATATATATATATATATATATATATGTGCATCATTAGGTTGTATATAGTGTAGTATAGTATAGTATAGTATAGTATAGTATAGTATAGTATAGTATAGTATAGTATAGTATAGTATAGTATAGTATAGTATAGTATAGTATAGTATTGTATAGCATTATATAGTACATGGAGAAGGAGTAAAAAGGGAATACCCCCTTTGGAGCCACATGGTTCCAATCGGCATCTGATAATAATAATATGATGCAGAGTTAGAGATAGACTGTTATTGCAATCAGGTCACCACTGGAGTAATAGACAGTTATTGCAATCATTTCACCACGGGAGTGATCTGTGCTTTCTATCCTCTATACTTCATTATCAGTCTTGCATTGAGGTGAACAACCTTTATTTTCTGTATTCAAAATGAACAGATAAGAGTGGTCATTTTCTTTATTCTATATATTTTTTCAGCGAACAAACGTAAATCTAGATAAAGTTGTTTTTTTGCTGCATGACTAGTTCGCTACCTGGTTTGTTGATTGGTTGGTTATTATGATATTTCAGACTGGTCCAGAAGCCAACCTACGAACTTGTAGACGCGTTTGGAATCACTTGGTTAATGATTCGAACAAAAGTACTTAGATTTTATGTATGTATGTATGTATGTATGTATGTATGTATGTATGTATGTATGTATGTATGTATGTATGTATGTATGTATGTATGTATGTATGTACGTACGTACGTACGTACGTACGTATGTATGTATGTATGTATGTATGTATGTATGTATGTACTAGTGTTTAAGGCATATCAGCACAATAATGACTATATGGTGCCTATTAACGGTAAAGTTCTACGAGAGAGAGAGAGAGAGAGAGAGAGAGAGAGAGTAAAAATGTATCATCGTGTACACCATTACCGTTAACCATGCATTCCAACTTTGATGCTTCTAAACCTTTACTCTATAACCCATTACCTGAATAGAGAAAAAATGTAAACAGAGATAATCCCAACAATACAAATATACAAAAATGTAAATAGAGATAATACCAACAATACAAATATACAACAATGTAAATAGAGATAATACCAACAATACAAATATACAACAATGTAAATAGAGATAATACCAACAATACAAATATACAACAATGTAAATAGAGATAATACCAACAATACAAATATACAACAATGTAAATAGAGATAACACCAACAATACAAATATACAACTATGTAAATAGAGATAATACCAACAATACAAATATACAACAATGTAAATAGAGATAATACCAACAATACAAATATACAACAATGTAAATAGAGATAATACCAACAATACAAATATACAACAATGTAAATAGAGATAATACCAACAATACAAATATGCACAAATGTAAATAGAGATAATACCAACAATACAATATACAAAAATGTAAATAGAGATAATACCAACAATAAATTTATACAAAAATGTAAATTGAGATAATACCAGCAATACAATTATACACAAATGTAAATAGAGATAATACAAACAATACGAATATACAAAAATGTAAATAGAGATAATACAAACAATACAAATATTCAGAAATGTAAATAGAAATAACTCAAACAATACAAATATACAAAAATGTAAATAGAGAAAATACAAACAATACAAATATACAAAAATGTAAATACTGCTCTATAGGAAAATTAATTTTGAAAGATAAGTGATCTGTTTCAAAAGGTGTTCAGAACGTTTTTTAAAATAGTTCAAAATGGCCTGTTATTGACATATTTTCAGTAGGTATAAGAAAATCATTGGCTTCTACACATGTGTTAATGTAGAGCTTTAAGAAGGTGAACACATTCGATCTTTCGGTTTTTATCCTTCATTCGATCGTCCCTCAGTTTAAATCACGGTATTCACAGAGTTTCTGTAGGAGCTGATCATAAACGATATGAGCAGACGCCATCCGTCGTAATGCTACTGTCGGTCAATGCATACATACACACACACACACACACACACACACACACACATATATATATATATATATATATATATATATATATATATATATATATATATATATATATATAGTCTCTAACTGGCTTATTCGAATGCTGAGAAAATGATCGAGTTACTGTTTCATTCATTCTTCTTTCTTAAAATTCCCTTTTCATTGTGGGGGGGGGATGATTTGTTTTCTACTTCTCCATATGTGAGATCCTGAGTCCTATGTGTAACTTATGCGTGGATTTTGCCAACCAACGACAGCAGTTCTGATGGCAACTGGTAATTATTTGCTATTTATTCTAATGGCAATTATTTGCTATTTATTCTAATGGCAATTATTTGCTATATCTTATCTCCATTTAGGAAAAAAAAAAAACACAACACCACTGGTTGGATTGAGAATCCACTATTATTCTGGGAAAGGTGTCTTTACAATACAGTGAGTATTTTTTTTATTCCATATTGTTTAATTATAGCTTATCCGTGACCTGCTTAATACTGATGTTATTTACTTCCTCACCTCATATTACTTCCTCACCTCATATCACGACTTACCTCATATCACGACTTACCTCATATCACGACTTACTTCATATCACGACTCACCTCATATCACGGCTCATAATGAAAATGAAATTCCGTATTTAATCATTATTTTTAGCGAAACTGATATTGCTTTTTAGGTAGCATAACGAGAACTCCGTTTATAAATTACGCGTACGATTCCGTGTCTTAAAACATGGCCCAGAAATAGCCACATGATGAAAAGCTATTTTTAGGACAGGGAAAACTTGGTCTAGAAAAGTCTAAGATGGTTGCTGCTGGGAGAATCAACTTCTGTGTTAGTCGGTACGGTAACAATAATGATTAGGCGAAGCTTATATTTATCAGGAACTTTGGTTGGTTTCCAGGAATGTAAGTCCAATTAGCCACATGTAAGAATGATGCTTCGTTTCCAGATGTACAATTAGATACATGTAAGACTGATAAAATAAACGGTGCATGATCGCCAATTTTATGAAGCATGTATAAGGCTGTCTACACTCAGCCAGTTTAATTAAATCCGTTCTCTACACGAGAATCCGAATGATATAAGCAAGCATTTATTTCCTACATACCTATACCATAAAACGACTCTTTTTTTTTCTTCTTATATATTTTTCAACTATTTACCGAGTTACTTGCCACTTCAACCTCTCTCTCTCTCTCTCTCTCTCTCTCTCTCTCTCTCTCTCTCTCTCTCTCTCTCTCTCTCTGTTTACTATATATTACTCCTTACTTGATATGGGAGTAAACAATTACTAATCAGCCTTAAATACACAAATTACTTTGAATGGAGGTATCTAATAAAATGCAGGAATTGAGGTTGTATCTAAATGCAGGAAGAGGTTGTATCTAAATGCAGGAAGAGGGTGTATCTAAATGCTGGAATTGAGGGTGTATCTAAATGCAGGAAGAGGTATTATCTAAATGCAGGAATTGAGGTTGTATCTAAATGCAGGAATTGAGATTGTATCTAAATGCAGGAAGTAGGTGTATCTAAATGCAGGAATTGATGGTGCATCTAAATGCAGGAAGAGGTTGTATCTATATGCAGGAAGAGGTTGTATATACATGGAGGAAGAGGTTGCATCTAAATGCAGGAAGAGGCTGTATCTAAATGCAGGAATTTAGGTTGTATCTAAATACAGGAAGAGGTTGTATCGAAATGCAGAAAGAAGTTGTATCTAAATGCAGGAATTGAGTGTATCTCAATGCAGGAATTGAGGTTGTATCTAAATGCAGGAAGAGGGTGTATCTAAATGCAGGAATTGAGGTTATATCTAAATGCAGGAAGAGGTTGTATCTAAATACAGGAAGAGGTTGTATCTAAATGCAGGAATTGAGTGTATCTAAATGTAGGAATTGAGGTTGTATCTAAATGCAGGAATTGAGTGTATCTAAATGCAGGAATTGAGGTTGTATCTAAATGCGATGAAAACAAACTTATCTTCAGGATTTTATACAATACAACCGTCATCATTTTCAAGTCTAAATAAAATTCTTGATAACTTATGGGGGAAAAAAACTTTCAATAAACAGGCCATGTATAACAAAGGTAAAATAAATTAAGATGTTTACAACATATCGACTTGCTCATGTTTCCTGATCGATTCGACGGATGTCACATTCGGCATTTTTAGTAGTTGTTCTCTATCAAATTTAAATTTAGCTCAGATTGATTAATTATACAATTATTTTTAAAATTACTTTTGATTGGACATCTGTCGAACTCTAATCAATCACTGTAGTAGATCATGATATAAAAATACAACGTTTTTTCTTGTTACGCACATTTACCCGAACAAATGTATGCAATGCTTATCACATCCATTCGGACTGTGACCACTTATCACATCCATTCGGACTGTGACTAGGCCAACTTATCACATCCATTCGGACTGTGACTACTTATCACATCCATTCGGACTGTGACTACTTATCACATCCATTCGGACTGTGACTACTTATCACATCTATTCGGACTGTGACTGCTTATCACATGCATTCGGACTGTGACTAGGCCTACTTATCACATCCATTCGGACTGTGACAACTTATCACATCCATTCGGAATGTGACTACTTATCACATCCATTCGGACTGTGACTACTTATCACATCCATTCGGTCTATGACTAATGATCACATCCATTCGGACTGTGATATAACTCTAATAAATCCACTCTAAAATTAAAGTTAAAGTATATACTGCACACACTTCTGATTTACATCCATCTGCCGAGATAGAATATCGAGGATGTCCGACTGATGCCTTAAGAAACGTTTTGATAGTATTTTGCTTCCTTAATGGAGATAAGCTTCACCAAATTATATATATATATATATATATATATATATATATATATATATATATATATATATATATATTAGAACAACCATTATTTTTATTTTATTAATTTTTTTGTATAGATTTTTGAAAAACTATTTTAAAATGAATACTATAATTAAAAAGTGAGAAAGTAATATAAACTTCCTAGTCTATCTCTATTGTACAAAAAGGATCTCAAAACGGATTGCAATCTCTTATAGACATTTCACAAGCAAAATGAAAATGCGTATTCAAATGAACCAGATACAATTCAAACATTAACCGTGACAAAAACAGTATATAATGATATTTACATCTTTTAAAATTACTCTCTCTCTCTCCGAAATATCTTCAAGTATGATAGTGTAATTTGGTTGAATAACTTGAGTCAAAGGGAGTATGATAGTGTAATGTGGTTGAATGACTTGAATCAAAGGGAGTATGACAGTGTAATTTGGGTGAATGACTTGAGTCAAAGGGAGTATGACAGTGTAATGTGGTTGAATGACTTGAGTCAAAGGGAGTATGACAGTGTAATTTGGGTGAATGACTTGAGTCAAAGGGAGTATGATAGTGTAATGTGGTTGAATGACTTGAGTCAAAGGGAGTATGACAGTGTAATTTGGGTGAATGACTTGAGTCAAATGGAGTATGACAGTGTAATTTGAGTGAATGACTTGAGTCAACGGGAGTATGACAGTGTAATTTGGATGAATGACTTGAGTCAAAGGGAGTATGACATAAAATCATTGTCAGGGATATTATTAGACATCACTTCCGATTGCGTGGCATGTGAACATTCGATGCACCCAAACTCTCTGGAAACGGTTTCCTTAGGCACACAGCTTGAATTACTTCGGAGCTCCTAGCATTTTGTCTCTATCTAGTGTTCCAATAGGAGGTAAATTAAATCGTATAGTTGAAACGATTCAGCAAAATATTACGGTTGATCTGTTGTAAGAAATCAACGATGACAACCCTTCCAATTCACCATACGATAACGCAATGTATCCATCCTGTCCCTGGGGCTGTTTGGTGCACCCAACATTCGTTATGGCTGTCTGCAGAGATTGGCAGACCAGACGTATGGGATTGTGCTAGATGTATGATAAAGGTCAAAGGTTAATTGTCAAAAAGATCACAAACATACAACATATTGAAATATTGTCAGTTGAATAAATAAAAATAAATACTCTTATATGTGATAAGCCAATACCAAATCTACGAAAATATCACAGACCCCTTTAATACATCTTAAACTAAAAAGGAATCAAGACGTTGGAGTAGACAGAATTTAAACAGAATTATGTGACAAAGATTTCGATATTCATTTAATAAATCTTTGAATAAGTATAGATTGTATGGCGGCAACTATCAAGATTTATCTGCATTTTTCAATGACATTGAACCATATTTGAAGAAACACATAAGTAGTGAAACTTGCAATTTGGTTCTGTCAAAGTCATTTACACTTAATGAAAAAGCCAATTAGACGTACAGATTAAATTGTAAAAGCCCAATTATACTTAATGATTAGAATGTGAAAGCCCAGTTAGACTTAATGATTAGAATGTAACATCCCTGTTAGACTTAATGAATAGACTATTAAAGCCAAATTAGACTTAATGATTAGACTGCAAAAGCCCAATTAGACTTAAAGATTAGACCGTAAAAGCCCAATTAGAAATAATAATTAGACTGTTAAGGCCCAATTAGACTTAATGATTAGACTGTAAACGCCCAATTAGACTTAATGATTAGACTGTAACGCCCAATTATACTTCATGATTAGACAGTAAAAGCCCAATCAGACTTGATGACTAAACTGTAAAATCCCAATTAGACTTAATGATTAGACTTTAAAAGCCCAATTAGACTTAATGATTAGACTGTAAAAGCCCAATTAGACTTAATGATTAGACTGTAAAAGCCCTATCAGACTTGATGACTAGACTGTAAAAGCCCAATTAGACTTAATGATTAGACTGTAAGAGCCCAATTAGACTTAATGATTAGACTGTAAAAGCCCAATTAGACCTAATGATTAGACTGTAAAAGCCCAATTAGACCTAATGATTAGACTGTAAAAGCCCTATTCGACTTAATGATTAGACTTAGAACCACCTAAGAAGGAGAACAAGTTGTGAATACTCTATTTTACCACTGAAGAAGGAATGTAAGTGTGTTAAATTCAAACTATGATATAAAGATTCTTTGAAATACTTCATACACAGCTTGTACAGGAAATAAGAGAAAGCACAAGATTGATATTTGACAGGACTCAATATTGAGCAATGCAACAATATACAGCTGTAAAAGTAGATTTTAGTTCACATGGCAAACAATGCAACAATATACGGCTGTTAAGAGTAGATTTTAGTTTTGCATAGCAAACAAAGTTATTAGTATGTTCTGTTTTCACTCGACACATGTGTGTAGACAACACTATACTATTAATTACCTGGGAAAAGTAAGAGCATTTTAATGATTGGGTTGTAAGATACAGATGGGTTTTATTTCTTCCTGTATTTGGTTGATTGTACGTTGTTAACTTTAACATCGAAGACTCTATGAAGAAAACTCTCGACCTTTGGCCAAATGAACAAAATACCTAAAACAGCTATACCACCTCCTAAAAAATAATATATAATATTTGATTTTCATGATCTTGTATCATTTCATGATCTTGTATCATTTCGTGATCTTGTATCATTTCATGATCTTGTATCATTTCGTGATCTTGTATCATTTCATGATCTTGTATCATTTCGTGATCTTGTATCATTGCATGATCTTGTATCATTTCATGATCTTGTATCATTTCGTGATCTTGGTTCATTGCATGATCTTGCATAATTTCATTATCTTGTATCATTTCGTGATCTTGTATCATTTCGTTCATCTTGTGATTTTGTACCCTCTTCTTGTTCTTTCTTTAAACGATCGGCTACGGCTGTTTTAAAAATTATTGTGTACCTTTTTCGAATTGTCGTCTACATCAACTCTATGTAGTGCATTGGCCTTGATGAAATTACCTTTTGATGTCCGATGCTAACCTTAGATTCTTTTTCTTCTTCTTTTGTTTTTTACCTTCCATTTTTTTTGCAAGGAAATCTGGAAAGTTAGCTAAACACGATTTCATGACGTTAAACAGTTTTGTCATCTTGCAATGTAGTGAACAGTAAATAGATAAATAAAAGGATACGAGCAAATATTCTGAATGTCATCAAATTAAATCATTGACTGAGTTTCACAACCACCACCACTACCACCACCACCATCCAAAGCAAATATATACCATTTAGAATTGTATACGTCTAAAAATTGAAAACTGTAAACAGAGAACTAAGATCTATCCAATGTAGATCAACAAGGCATTGATCACGATGTAACGTGTGTATCTCCAATGCAGATCAACAAGGGATTGATAACGGTGTAACATGTGTATCTTTTGGCCCTCTCATATGCAGATTAACAAAGAAATCGCTTTCATTGGTCAAATACAAGATTTATGATAGCCAGTGAAAAAAGGTCCATAAATGTTAACATTGCTTCGATGACTGAGAAAAAGTACCACAACACTACAAGAACAAAGCTGAATATGTATATATATATATATATATATATATATATATATATATATATATATATATATATATACATATACATATATATATAGTGTGTGTCTGTGTGTGTGTGTGTGCGATTCCGTACTACATTTACTATCATGACAATCTAAAAAATGAAAACTGAGCATATCGCAATTGGCGACCGACTATCCCCTGAAATTTGCTGTAAAATAAATCATGGGTCCATTCCTGAAAGAGATGTTGTACAAAATCGATGACGTTGTAAAGCATTACTCAAGCAGTCATCACAATATATATGACGTAATCATAGCGCAAATGAACCGCCATGTTTAGTCCGCTTCTTCGCTCCAAAGTTTTGATGATATTTATATGCGTGGCAATCTAAGAAAATGGGAACCCAGACAAGTGTCACACCTCTACTTTCAAACTTAGGCCAAGACATCAACCTTTTATTTGGGGGCGGAGGGATGCATACAAATTTTGAAGGTCCCGCACATATTACTTTTAGAAAATATAACTTGGTGCGAATTTAGGTCATAGACATTTTCCTAATGCTGACGTTCTGGGTATCACAGACAAGTTTTAATCAGCAAACCACCACGATTTATTGAAAATCGGTTTATTCATTAATCTTATTACATATTCATTTAATCTTAAGCGGTTGATCTGGCAGTCGATACAGATTTTCAACCCATATTTCCGTATCACACACTCAGAATTGGAGCTATTTGTGTGTTTTTCTCTGACGTTCACGCCTCGGTAATCTTAGACGCACGGAATTTTATGTTTAAAAAGCCCAATTCGTTTTGAATCATTCGCACTGTAAAGCTACAAATATTTAGAAAGCGTACAATAGGGGGGTATGCACTAAATACAAAACCGCATTCTTGTTTTGTTCCGAGTCAGGGGGAAAAGCTCCTTTGATATGGCGCGTAAATACGTCTCGGCCTGACGGCCTCGACGTATCACTACGCAATATCAAACTCGTTCTTTCCGCCGACTCATAACAAAAAACCGTATATAGTTTTGTGTATTTATGGACTGCGCACGTTCTGTTCAAAATTTGCCAGCGTATTGATTTTCTTATTTTTGTGCATCTTTCCTATGCGATGAGCACTTTCGTAAATACGTCATACACGAACATAAGTATAACAAAAGTCGCATAGAAGAGTCCACGAAATTCCTATATTTTACCTAATAGTGACACAAACTTATATTCCCCAAACTTGTTGAAACTGGCTTAAAGATATTAAAATTTTGAACATCATGTAGGCACTCTGCAGAAATTTGACTTTTAAATATATATATATATATATATATATATATATATATATATATATATATATATATATATATATATATATATATATATATATTTTGACTGGATACTATAGCAGCTTTATGTTTATCTACTTTGTTGGGAGAAAATACCTTAAACAAGCACATAGTACAACTATATGTCGTATTCTGAACCTTTAGCACTCATAACGTTACTAAATCATGCATAAGGTAATTTAAAGTCACCGTAAAATGTAAGTTGGAATAAATAAATCAACAGAATGTTGTATTTGAAAATGAAAATCAGAAACAAGACTACTCGAACTTTCCAGGCAGAAGAAAGTAGTCAAATTTTCCCGGCAGAAGATATTAATATTGGCATGTATCTACTTTATATTAAAAAAAAAACTATGACAAGAACATCTCTACAATCGATTCAATGCTTGCCGTTAATTCTATATTTTTACTTCTTTTTCTTTGACAAATTTCTTCGCTGCAAGCTCGGGGATGTGGAATAGGTCTGATGCACCCGCCCGCATGTCGTAAGGGGTGACTAGTGGAGGCAGGAGGCGCGGTGTCTCAGAGGTTAGTATGCTGGACTCGTGACCGTAAAGGTGCGGGTTCGAATCCTACCATTGAACAGTATTGGGACTAAATAACTTATACGTGTTGCTGTGCTGTAAAAGACCAAATCAACAAATCGGGCAATTCTCTTGTCTATCAAAACTATATCCAAATCATTGTGATGGACATGCCGACTGCACCACCAATGATGGTAGCACTTAAATGTGAAATCACCTTTGCTGCAATTTAAGTAAACAAGTTTAGAAATAATATAAAGTATTTTCTGTTAAGGCTACATTCATATTCAGCTTGACTAATAACCTGGAAAACTGCCTAACCATTCCTTTTGCGAATGGTATATTGTACATGAAACGCTTCCATCGTTTTTATGTAATAAAATCTCGTTTCCGTTAGCATATTCCCACTGACTTGAATCAATTTAGAAATAAATATATAATTCAGATCTATATATTCTAGAGACTGCATTCAGAAAGTACTATATAGAGAGAATGTACTCTAATAATCGCAGACTGTAGAAAACACGATCGAGGTGTAGATTTAGCTGGTCTCATTCCCAGCATCGTTATACACGAAATTGGACCCCTTCAACTTTCAGCGTCACTTGGGTAGGTCTTATCTAACCATGGTTTTCGAGTAAATTATATATATTATTATATATGTAGTTGTTATCAATAGACGCTGAAGAATATATGCAATCGAGTTTTCTTTTATTCATGAAACTACTTTCTGTAACCGCGCACTTAATGCTGTCTTCTCCCGCACAGATTATACCGCTTGAATCTGAGTCATCGCATTACTAGGCCTGCCATTCAGGATCCACTTTTCCATTTATACTTTTAATAAAACAACGGTAGATCAGTGTTTATGTTATTCGCTGTTGGATGCGTTATAGAATATGAAATTTCCAAAGTGCACATGTTTTGTTAACAGGTTTATAGGAAGTCCCCAATCCCTCCAGCATGTTGGAGAATATGAACAGCTATTCCAATCCCTCCAGCCTGTTGGTGAATATGAATCACTATTCCGATCCCTCCAGCCTGTTGGAGAATATGAACAGCTATGTTAATTAACCAGATACTTATGGCATAGGAGGAATGAATTTCATGAGTGAAGATTTTATTGTAGTTGACTTTGTGAGAGACTGAAATTTATCTGTATGTGCTCAATTGAAAGGACTGAATGAAAAACATTTCTATTATAGAGTGAAATCCATAGGCTTTTATATCTCAATCAGCGAAGCCGTATCCTGCATGAAAAGGACAGCAACCTATTCCCACAAATAGTCCTGATAGGGCTGGAGGGAGTATGAATTCTTCCAGGAATGTGACTCATTTCCGGCTCTTCACGATAAGCTTAAATATAATGTTGAATCTGGCGAGGAAACTGAAGATGAGAATGAATGAGGTCTTAATAAGAATCCAGAAATTCGTGTCGTCCGTCCTTTTGAGCAAGTTCTATTGAAGATATTAAATGTAGAGAAATTCAGAGGCATAACCTCAGGAAGAAAAGGATTTTATTCTTCGAAAATATAAAGATACATTAAATAGAATAATGACTATTATTTTTAAATGTATTTTTAGAAAAGCTGTAACAGGGTATATTGAAGGAAATGAAAGATAACAAATATGTGTATATAGCAAATGTAAAATTATTCTCTATGGGACACTAGTATATTATTGACAAAGATAACAAATATGTGTATATAGCAAATGTAAAATTATTGTCTATGGGACACTAGTATAGTACTGACAAAGATAAAAAATATGTGTATATAGCAAATGTAAAATTATTATCTATGGGACACTAGTATATTATTGACAAAGATATTTCATGCTTTTACAGGTTATGAATATTATACATAAGAGCAAAAATATTTTTAAAATTTTTCCAAAGTTGCATTTTAAGTCCTTTTTAATAATTGATCATATGTGTACCACCTTATTTTATTAATCCTTGTAATTTTTTGTTGTTGTTGTTGTTTTTTTTTTGTTTTTTGTAATTTTGTGTGTGTGTGTGCCAAGTATAGGGTCACAATACTTTGCAAGTTTAGGTCGATGACGATGTTGCCTAGTATAGGGTCACAATAATTTTTGCAAGTGAAGATCTCTGACGATGTTACCCAGTATAGGATCACAATGCTGTGCAGGTCTATGACGATGTCTGTTTAGTCTCATCGACTAATACCTTTATACTTTTTTCTTATTAGAAAACAACGCTCGCGTAATCATGGTGTTCGCGGAATCAGACAGTTAATAATGAAGATATCGTCATTAGATACTGACCATCGAATGAAATCACAAATTGTTTCCTATATGTTTTCTTAATGTATAAAACAAAGCCTGTAATATAATTGATGTTTGATTTGTACATAATCAGAACAATTATATTTTGTTTGACTCGTCCAATATCGTGACATCAGTTGTATCTAAACATCAGAATCGCAAGTTGCCCGTGAATCTATTTGTTTCGTTCTTTTACAACTTTCCTTGTTGGCAATTTATAAATAATACAATTATTGTCTAATTGATAATGTAAGAGTAAGGATCACAAACAGTTTGCAAGGTGCAATCACGCCGAGGCACTCTGGAAAGACCATGTACCTTTGTTGTATCGCGTTTGGTCCTCCTACCTCCTACTGTATCAAAGGTTTCCGCTAGCTAATTATATATGATCCTAATAGTAATGACTTTAGGTCAAGTAATTAACTCTAATTATAATTGTATCGTTCACTTCTGTGTATAGTCTTAAATGTAATCAAGAACCCTATTTGTGTTTGAACAAGCTCTTTTTTTCAAACGTCAAAAAAATGTTTCTGAAAATCTAACATGTGAGACTGTAACGGTAAATTGCTTTGTGCTGCCGGTAGGTTTTAAATGCTATTTTACATCGATTTCGCTGCCCAACTATTTCACAAGCCTGATGTGAAAGATCTAAACCCATACTTTTTAAGTCCCATTTATTTTAAGCCAGGACAAACACCATAAATAATATTAAAAACGACAAGAGGGTCAAGTAGTCCTCTCTTCATATAAAATGGCAACTCCTAAACTTTCCCGCGAAGAAATAGTATCTACCGTTATATTATAATACGCGTTAACACAGATCTACCGTCGCATAATGTGCCAGCAGGTCTGGTTCTGCGGTGTCCACTTATAATTGAAAGTAGAAGGAACATATTTGACCCCAATAGAATGGTGTAGTAATGCGATGTCAGATCTGACTCTACGCCTATCACAGTTAGGCGCCCGATAAATAGGAACAAAAGAGAATGGTAACGTTCATTATGCCCCCGAAAACGAAGTTTCTGTGTTATTTATTTATTTTTTATTTTTATTTTTTGGGGAGGGGAGGGGTATTCTGAAGTCAGCTCGTCTGTCCATCCGTCGGTCACACTTTTGTGTATTTACTATCTCCTGAACCCATCAAGATATCTTCATGAAATTCTGTATGTATGTATAACACGACAAAGGTGTTTTATCATTGTAACTTTCGTTTTTGATATATTAGTACAATTAGAGTTAGCTCCCCTAGTTTGACAATTGAATTTATACTTCGTCAACATAACCATTTGAACTATCTTGATGAAACTTGGTATGTGCTTGTATCATAATTAGACAATGTGTCTTGTAAAAGAATAACCTCTGTCTGATCAGCATTTTACGAGTTACCCTCATTAAACATGTGTCCGTCCGTCTGTCTGTCTTGACAGTTAATATCTTCTGAACCGTTTGCAACATCGTCATGGTACTTGATACGGAATTGTATCATAACATGAGCTTATCTCCCATACAAGAATGGTCTTTGCCAGATTATTACTTTTAGTGGGGGGTAGGGGTGGGAATGAGCATGCCGTAAGCACTCGCCTACTGACAGATTGAGTAGAATTAGAAGTACGGGTGCTAAAAACGATATTTGATCAGAAAATGAGAAAAGTGTTTCATGAACATAGGTACATAGCGCAATAAAAATAGCTAGATGATTTTCAGACTATCGATTCAAGTTAATATGAGCGTGTAACTCTATAGCTTGAGCAAGACATTGAACAAAATGTGTTCATAAAATAAAAATATAAAATAATTTCGTTCACTCTGGCAGTAAAAACAAGATATTTTCATAAAATAAAAAATATAAAATCATTTTGTTCACGCTCGCAGTAAAAACAAGATATTTTCATAAAATAAAAAATATAAAATCATTTTGTCCACTCTGGCAGGAAAAACAAGATATTTTCATAAAATAAAAAATAGAAAATCATTTTGTTCACGCTGGCAGTAAAAACAAGATATTTTCATAAAATAAAAAATATAAAATCATTTTGTTAACGCTCGCAGTAAAAATGAGCTGATTACATGTTTGGTACAATAGGCTTGTCCACCAGAATGAGTTAGATTTAGTTTCGAAGAAAACCAAAGTAAAACAAAGCAAAACAAATCAAACTCATAATCAACTGTATACAATCAATCGATGATACGTGTCTTATCAGTAGTAATTCCAGTTTCAAATGTAGAATTATTTCTCCATATGTACCAATTTTACCATAATTTCTTGATAAAATTTGAATTTTTAAAATTTTCTATTTTAGATAGAATTATATCCGTTTTATTAGTGAATATAATTATGTAATTTACATAAATTTAATAAATTGTAAACGTTGAATTTGAATACTTTTAGATATAAAGTTGTAAAATTATGTGTGATGCAGATTGAAAATTTGACATAAATTTGCACGTTGCGCATGTTTCTCGTATTTGATCTCTACAATAGATTCAAGCTTAAGGCTTCCACAATATTCGGTCAAAATATATTGCACAGTTTACTTTCTGTCGAGTGCCTACTTCATGTTCGATTTTCTCACAACATTAGACCAGTTTCAACTCGTTAGGCATGTAATTCTTGTGTCACCGTTTGGGTCAAATTTCGGAATAGCGTGGATTCTTTAATAATAAATATCCTACCTGAGCTAATTTAAGAAATTCTTTACGCGAAAGCTATCCTCAGACAAAAGATGACTAAACTAAGAATATCGATGCCCTGTCAAATTTTTGACAAATTTTGGACAGAATGTACACAGTAGATTATGTAATAAATGTAATAAATGTACACAGTAAATAATGTTATAAATCTACACAGTGGATAATGTAATATATGTACACCGTAGATAATGTAATAAATGGGGAAGTTGATAATGTAATAAATGTACACCGTAGATAATGTAATAAATGGGGAAGTTGATAATGTAATAAATGTATACAGTAGATAATGTAATAAATGGTAAAGTTGATAATGTAATAAATGTACACAGTAGATAATGTAATAAATGTACACCGTAGATAATGTAATAAATGGGGAAGTTGATAATGTAATAAATGTACACAGTAGATAATGTAATAAATGGAGAAGTTGATAATGTAATAAATGTACACAGTAGATAATGTAATAAATGGTAAAGTTGATAATGTAATAAATGTACACAGTAGATAATGTAATAAATGTACACCATAGATAATGTAATAAATGGGGAAGCTGATAATGTAATAAATGTACACAGTAGATAATGTAATAAATGGGGAAGTTGATAATGTAATAAATGTACACCGTAGATAATGTAATAAATGGTAAGTTGATAATGTAATAAATGTACACAGTAGATAATGTAATAAATGGGGAAATTGATAATGTAATAAATGTACACAGTAGATAATGTAATAAATGGGAAGTTGATAATGTAATAAATGTACACAGTAGATAATGTAATAAATGGGGAAGTTGATAATGTAATAAATGTACACATGAGTGTTTATATATATATATATATATATATATATATATATATATATCTGTGTGTGTGTGTGATTCAAAGCACATGCGATTTAAATGTATATGACATATAAGGCACATGAGTGTTTAAATATATATGTGACTCAAGGCACATGAGTGTTAAAATATATATGTGACTCAAGGCACATGAGTGTTAAATGTATCTGTGACTCAAGACACATGAGATTTAAATGTATATGAGATATAAGGCACATGAGTGTTAAATATATCTGTGATTCAAGGTACATGGGTGGTTAAATTTATCTGAGATATAAAAGCACATTAGTGTTTAAATGTATCTGAGATATAAGGTACATGAGTGTTAAAGTTATCTGTGACTCAAGGCACATGAGTGTTTAAATATATCTGTGACTCAAGGCACATGAGTGTTTAATGTATATGTGACTCAAGGCACATGAGTGTTAACTATATCTGTGACTCAAGGTACATGAGTGTTAAATATATCTGTGACTCAAGGCACGTGAGGATTAAATGTATCTGAGATATAAGGCACATGAGATTTAAATGTATCTGAGATAAGAGGCGATGTTTAACATTAGCAAAATCAGTGAATGAAATTACCGATACCGAATTAGGTTTTCTTACTTGGACACTCATAGAAATGTGCACATTTAAATATATTCTGACATATCCAAAATATTTATTAATCAAGTTTACGTTTAGATTTTAAAAAAGAGACGACACACGTACTTAAAACTCTTTTGATCTTTAATGTTTCCCACATTACAAAGCAAACACAAGCTATCTTCAACAAGTTTTCATATATACGTATCTAGATTTCCAAGCCTTCGAAAGATCAGCCCACATCGATGTTTGACATAAGCAGACTCTCAATAAAAGATCGTAACAATGTTTGACATCAGCAGAATCTCACGATAAGCCCACATTGATGTTTGACATCAGCAGGATCTCCAGATATGCCCACATTGATGTTTGACATCAGCAGAATCTCAAGATAAGCCGACATCGATGTTTGACATCAGCAGGTCTCAAGATAAGCCCACATTGATGTTTGACATCAGCAGGTCTCAAGATATGCCCACATTGATGTTTGACATCAGCAGAATCTCAAGATAAGCCGACATCGATGTTTGACATCAGCAGGTCTCAAGATAAGCCCACATCGATGTTTGACATCAGCAGGTCTCAAGATAAGCCCACATTGATGTTTGACATAATCAGAATCTCTTCATTAGGTAATGAATAATCGGCTGAACTGAAGTTTGAAGACACGTGAAACTGAGAGAGGCTATTACAGACAAATACAGAAACTGAGAGAGGCTATTACAGACAAGTACAGAAACAGAGAGGCTATTACAGACAAGTACAGAAACTGAGAGAGGCTATTACAGACAAATACAGAACTGAATTTTGAAGACACGTGAAACTGAGAGAGGCTATTACAGACAAATACAGAAACTGAGAGAGGCTATTACAGACAAGTACAGAAACTGAGAGAAGCTATTACAGACAAATACAGAAACTGATAGAGGCTATTACAGACAAATACAGAAACAAAGAGTTGCGCCAAAATAATGAACTGTGTAGTAAATTATTGACTTAATATTAATTAAATATTCAAAGTATAAAATTAAGCATAAAATTAAATCGGCAATCGCAAACATTTCAGTAAATTTCACACACAAACACATGGAAACAAATGGCTTCAATGTCAAATAATTATTGTGTGATGTTTATTTTAAAAACGTAGTAAAGGCACACTTGTGATGTCTTTTACTTCTTCCTTTCATCCTTGACCTGGAAAATAAATACATATTAAGTTAATCGATACATTAATTCATTAATTGACAAATTTTCTTCCAAAAAAATCTTTTCCCCGAGTTGATTCTAAAATAAAAACTCCATGCTAGACCTTGATGAATAATGCATGGTTTACTAAGGGCAAACTCTAAACCGTTGCACCAAAAACAGGCATATCACAGAACCAGTGAATCAGATGTTCTTGGTGCACTCTTGCACCTAAATCAGCATCTTGTGAACCGGGAAATTTAGCACCAGCACCAACAAACACTAGGACCCAAATCAGGTTCCTTTCTTTACTCCTCCCCCCCCCCCCCAACTCTTATAGATGATTATTGAACAAATACATGCATTGAACACTCTTGGCTTGCATTACTCAATACTAACCAGTATAAACTCTACATATAAGACATAATGTGATACGCATGAGTATTCTAATCTTTCTTGCTAATTAGTTGCTTGATAAACACTGCTTCCTCGTGCACTTGCATGCTTCAGCTCTGTATATGTGTATTACATTTTTAGTTGTACTTTTCAGTTAGAACAGCACATGCAATTCTTTGCTGCTTGCTGTTGGTCACAGTTTTGTGTTAGCTACCTTAATGACCAAGCTTTGAGCTTCTAACTGATGCTGCTTGTTCTAAGAATGCTATTGCTCGTCATGTATTTCATATCATACTGTAACTCGTACATTAGCACGCTACCATTTTTAAATGACAGGATTTTTAAGGTTCCCCTGCTTTGTTATTAAATATTGTTGCCTTTATTTGATGCCTCCACTCGTAATTGCACCCATAGAATAAGACAGTATATTTTCAAGTGAGTCAAAATCTGGTGACGATAGGGACACTTACTGAATATGTTGCCCGTGCATGTAGGGAAACACGACACTGTCTATGATCCGTTTTCTCACATGACCAACCAGGAAATAAGCAAATAAATATTTCACGAAATACCTACTAGATAATGAGTATATAAAAGTAAAAAAGCAAGTGCTCAATCACCACGTGCATTTCCAATATTTTAGTACAGCTTGTGGCACGCTGACAAACGAGCGGCACCGAAGAATGCAACAAAACCAATTTTATTATATCAAAGCAAATATCCTAAGTTTTCTTCATTGGCTGCTAAAGTTTTATCACTTTATTCTAAGATGGTGGCTTGTTCAATGCTAGTATGTGATAAAATGGTGAAGAAGATTGTAAAAAATACCAAATATATTAATTTATACTGCACAGCTATCGTACCAGTGACATACGCCTGTATCATTTTTAAAACAGAGATTATCTACCGTGACACATCAGTCAGTGAAGCAGACATCATTTAAAGAAATACTAGATAACAATACATACATACATACATACATACATACATACATACATACATACATACATACATACATACATACATACATACATACATACATACATACATACATACATACACAGATATAATGCATCCATCCATCCATCCATCCATCCATACATACATACATACATACATACATACATACATACATACATACATACATATACATACATACATACATACATACATACATACATACATACATACATACATACATACATACATACATACATACATACATACATCGGACGATTCAAACATGAATTGAGGACTGTAACGAACCTAGAATGCAGTGACCATGTAGCTGTCTCTATCGCTAGGTAAGCCCAAGCCAATCATCTCAAAAACATCGGAATCAAATCTAGGTTCTCGTCCTTTGGACAGACCTGACATTTTCTCTGTTTTCTGAAGCAGTTGTACAGCTTCGTATGCATTGCCATCATCTGGGTCATGTAAACCAGTTCCTGTTTCCATGACATCAAAAGCATCTACTGATGACGTGGTGTACTCCTCTTCTTCCTCCTCCTTTTTTACTACCTCCTCCTCACCTTGAGTTTTCTTAGACACTTCCTTCATTAACTGTACATCTGTCGGAGACGGCTTCTGTGGGGTATATTGTATCATTAAAGAAACGTCATCATACAGTGATATGTCACATGAATATTACTGATTCTGTCCACGTCCATTGAGATTCAGATACACCCAATGTTCTAGAAATGCATACAATTTTCTATTTTTGACAAGAAATCTTGCCATACACATCACATTTAGTTACTTAGCGTTATATGATCTATTTTTCTTAAACCGTCTGGTGAAAGTGGCTCACACTTGTCCACGAACGATGAAGAGGCTTTGTACCGTTGTAACACACACACACACACACACACACACACACACACACACACACACAAGGTAAAGCTTCTTACTTTCTTTTTAAAACACTCCGACAGATCAAATGATACATCTCTTCCTATAATATTATTTCATTCCCTTAAATGCAGTGGTGATCTTCGCGGAGGGAGAGTAGGGGGTTGGGGCTGGAGGGGAGAAGGGGGGCACAGACCATTAAACCCGAAAGAAAATATGTTTGTGTTGATGCCTGTAACTTCTTCTCAAAATGTAAGAGGTCAAAAAGTGGAAGAAAGTGAGGCACTCAACTATAAGCCACGGGGTCGGAATCCCGCAACCCCTTCTTGTAATTACCACGGCCTTCTCATCCAGTAACATGGGGCACAAGATGCCTTGCTGTCTACCCCGTTCGTTTCCTATCTTAACCTAGTGTATGTTTGACAAGGTTTTAAGATACAAGTAATACCTGGAGATGATACTGTCTCCAGTCTTTAGAAGAATTACGTGGAAAATAGAGTCCGCTTTTCCATTCGTCCGTCAGTCAGTCACATTTTTTGTTTCTGCTCTATAACTTTATAGCCGTTTGTGATTAAGGACTTGAACGTGGCATACTTATACATCATCACTAGAAGGTGTATCGTGTATCACATTCCGGGTCATATCCTCAGAGTTGAGTTCACGGCTCAATATTTTCAGTTTTCCATCACTTATTCCTTCCTCTCAGTAACTATAAAGCCATTAGAGATAACGTAAAGAAACTTTGCATACTCATAAATGATAACTAGAAAGTGTGTAGACAAGCATGTGCAACCTACGGCCCACGACCTGATTTTTTCCTGTTACATTTACATCATACGGGTAGATCTAAAAATCGCGATCCACCCGTAGGAAGATGCACGTGTCTGGTGTTGAGTACCACACTGAGGATTATATCATTAGGCTAACCGTCACAGCACAATACTTAAAGTTTTTCTTCACTCTTCCCTTCTCTTCTATAAACATAGAGATGTTTAAAACTAATAAAAGAAATTTTCCAAATCGATATACCATCACAAGAATGTGTGTCATGTTCCACATTATGGTTCCTGTCTTGAAGTTCAAGGTCATGACACATTACTTAAATTTTCCATCACACTCTCGTTTCGGCTCTTAAACTTTAAAGCCGTTTGAAATTAAGGTATGTAACTTTATAAATGTATACATCATTCATTAAAAGGTATGTCAAGTAACTACATTGCGGTTCTGTATTGAATGTCAAGGTTACGGTTCAATGTTTTAAGTTTGTCGTCTTAACTTCCGTTCCACCAGATATCTATATTGCTTTCTAAGATTAAGGGATGAATTTGGCATGTATATACAGGTGTGTTGTGAAACACCTTATGGTTCCTATCTATCCTATCGAGGTCAAGGTCAAGCCTCAATATTTTCAGTTTTCTATCATACTTTCTTTTTCCAATCTTGTTTGAGATGAGGGATGCAACTTGGTATAAACATAGGTCATAATTAGCAGGTGCCTTGACATGAAATTTGGTAACTTTCCATGTCTGCCCAGTACGTTTTCATATCTGCCCAGTAACTGTCCATGTCCGCCCAGTAGTTTTACAGCTCTGTCTTACAGGTCATAGTCAGCTTTCATTTATGTGAATTGTGTGACCTCACCATGGCAAGTGGGGATACAAGTTTCGCTCAATTTACCTGTTGCTTTTAGAATTTCATTCATTTTGCGAACGGTTCTTAGGGAAACAATAAACACGTAGGAATTACATTCCATTGCAAAAAACATCAACCTTTGTATACATATGTTTATCTCACATTTACATCAATTTCCTTTGATTTTTAATAGTCGTATGCATTGTCGCCGACCTTGTTCAATAAAAGTACCCCTACCCTGATATAATGGGAGAATGATTAGTCTATACCCCTACACTGATATAATGGGAGAATGATTAATTTATACCCCTACCCTGACTTAATGGAAGAATGATTAGTCTATACACCTACCCTGATATAATGGGAGAATGATTAATCTATACCCCTACCCTGACTTAATGGTTGAATGATTAGTCTATACCCCTACCCTGATATAATGGGAGAATGATTAGTCTATATACCTACCCTGATATAATGGAAGAATGATTAGTCTATACACCTACCCTGATATAATGGGAGAATGATTAATCTATACCCCTACCCAGACTTAATGGAAGAATGATTAGTCTATACCCTTACCCTGACTTAATGGGAGAATGATTAGTCTATACCCCTACCCTGATATAATGGGAGAATGATTAGTCTATACCCCTACCTTGATATAATGGGAGAATGATTAATCTATACCCCTACCCTGACCTAATGGGAGAATGATTAGTCTATACACCTACCCTGATATAATGGGAGAATGATTAATCTATACACCTACCCTGACTTAATGGAAGAATGATTAGTCTATACATCTACCCTGACTTAATGGGAGAATGATTAGTCTATACACCTACCCTGGTATAATGGGAGAATGATTAATCTATACACCTACCCTGACTTAATGGAAGAATGATTAGTCTATACCCCTACCCTGACTTAATGGGAGAATGATTAGTCTATACCCCTACCCTGACTTAAAGGGAGAATGATTAGTCTATACCCCTACCCTGACTTAATGATTAGTCCATACTCCGTAGCTACAATGTATTACAGTTAAATTATAGTTTGTAAGCTCCACATACTTAATTACTCTACATCATTGGGAATCAATGCTGTATACAATTATTAAACAAAGTCTTGGAGTTCATGTATAGCTTGTTAACTCCACCTACTTAATTACCCTACATGATTGGGAATAAATGCTGTATCATTATTGAAAAAAAAATCTTATAGTAAATAATATAACAAAGAGGAAAGAAGTGAATGAAGCCGATCGTATATGGTTGCATAAAGTTTACTCTCAAACTTAATGGTAAGAATTTAGATGTAAAGTTACCGTTTCTTTCTGGTTTATTTCTTGTGCTGTGACAATAGCTTCTTGGACAGACTTGTGCAATATGTTGTAATCAACGATACTGTGAAAGTTTGCCAGACGCAATGTGTCGCGAACATCTGCTGGACAAAATAAAAAAAAAACATACATTGCCTCATAAAACAAGCTGATAGTACATATAAAGAGTGGTCGCACAACAAATGACCAGCTGAATGACTGGTCACTTTATTCAAAATATTTACTCTCAGGGCAAATTAGAAAAGAAGAATCATTTCATAAAATGATGTACAAACTTTCACCACACACACACACACACACACACAAATATATATATATAAATATATATATATATATATATATATATATATATATATATATATATATATATATATATATATATATATATATATATTCTGATAAATATTTAAATAATCAATAGTGAATATTATGTGTTCCTTGTAAAAGACAAAATGCAATTATGTTGAGAAAAAGGCATATTATATGGAACATCATTATTTCTGCTTACGCTTGCACCCAGCCACGAAGACCTTGATTCCAACTTCTTTATAATCGTTTACAATCTGGAATGAAACAATCAATAAATAAAATAAATAAATAAATAGGAAAAATTAATCTGAATGAAGTATGAAATCATATAAACTGAGAGGACTGTGACAGAAGCGACTTTGTAAGTGACAGAAGGAAATTAAAAATGGAAAGAGAAGGAATGAGAAGTTAACTGAAAGTTCACAAGGGTATACCTTTTACACATTGTGGATGAAGACATACTTTTGACACATCGTGGATTGAGACCTACTTTTTTACATATTGTGGATAAAGACATGCATTTTACACCTTGTGAATGAAAACCTACTTTTTACACATTGTGGATAACGGCATACCTTTTACACATTGTGGATAAAGACGTACATTTTACACATTGTGGATAAAGATATATATTTTACACCTTGCGGATAAAGACATTCATTTTACACATTGTGGATAAAGACAAACATTTTACACCTTGTTGATGAAGACATACATTTTACACCTTGTTGATGAAGACATACATTTTACACCTTGGTGATGAAGACATACATTTTACACCTTGTTGATGAAGACATACATTTTACACCTTGTGGATGAAGACATACATTGTACACCTTGTTGATGAAGACATACTTTTTACACATTGTGGATGAAGACCTACGTTTTACACATTGTGGATGAAGACATACATTGTACACCTTGTGGATGAAGATATACATTTTACACATTGTGGAAGACATACTTTTCAGATAAATAGATAATGGAGAATACATGTTATTTATGTACAAGAAGGTGAACTGTCTGGAAACAATTTTGATATTCACCCAAGGAAATCAATCTATCTTAAATATCTCTATTGCTTAACTTATTTACCATTTTGTTCATTTTACGATTAGAAAATCAAATCAGTTCATTTATGCTATATACTTGTAATTTCAAATATTTGTTCAGTTTTGCAATTGCCCAAAATGTGATGGACAGTCGATTGGAAGGAGGAAGAAACTTAGACAGGAAACCCAAATAATATGTCCACAAGATTTCACGTAGAGATTTGGGGACACAAATATATTTCCACTTATCTAGGTGTAAAAAAAGCTTTGCCATTATGTGATTGCGAAGCCTACCACACGAACATTCCAAGAGATTTCAATATACAGGTTTTGCGCACAAAGCAGGGTTTTTCCAATCTCACTGGTTACAATCTATCAAACCTTACTCGATTCAAAGTCTTTATAAGGGCGGTAAGAATAATGGGAAAGAAGAATGTATAATACTTATGGAGTGTCTTCTTCTTCTGTAATACGCGAACATAACTTCTGAAGTCTGTATTACGAAATTACTAATAGAATGTGGAGCATACTTTGACATTTGTTTGGGTGCTTCATTTCGTAAAAATAATATAAATAATTGGAATAAAGATGATATGTTTTTTTTAATACATATTTTAATCCGATTCAATCTAACACTAAATTCCAATTATGTTCTTGATCTTAAAACAAAATTGTTAATTACGTTGTTCTGAAATCAGCATATCACTGCAAAAACATACGTGTCATAAATGGTATTTCGACCAATCATGTTTGCAATAGATTTTGAGAAAAAGTTCGGAAATCAATTATTTAGACACTTTCGGAAGGACAACGCAGGAGTATATTAATAACACTGCTAATTACGGGTCTGTGAACAAGGAACCTTGAAGACACCAGCATACCTGCATAAGATAATTGATGCCCACGCAGTCTATGTGGTTGACGACTGTGACGTCTATGATGATGGCTTGTATTGGCGGCTGCCACGCATGCGCAAATCTGTACAGGGTGAGTTTCTTTTCCCGCTCTTTTTCAAGGCTGTCTGTCTCTTTGTCCACCACGACGATCTGTGTCGCGCTGCTCTTCTTTACTCCAAGCGTCTGCAACAAATATCCTTATGGAAATATATCTCCCTACTCATCAGTATAGACTGTTTGTAAATCAACGTTTTTTCTTTCGACCATAATCCCAATACAAAAAGTTGCATTTCACGTACATGTAAATTACATCAACAAAATCTGATGGAAATGCCAAGTTATGACCATTTGGTTCTGTATATTTTATACAGTGACAATTTCCGAGATGCGATTACAAGCTTTCTGTGAAGCTGTGATTATGTAATGACTCACACCAATCCAGCGATAGTATTGGTCAGAGGTCCATTGGTATTTGCAATCCCAGTATGTTATAGATAAACAGGTGGGTGGGTATATGATTTGTCAATTAATAGCTGACCATGTCAATCAGCTTCATTTGGTACCTCCTTATCTCAATAGCTATGGCCATCAGAATGGCTACTCAATAGCTATTGCCATCAGAATGGCTACTCAATAACTAAAACCATCAGAATGACTACTCAATAGCTATTGCCATCAGAATGGCTACTCAATAGCTATTGCCATCAGTATGGCTACTCAATAGCTATTGCCATCAGAATGGCTACTCAATAACTATAACCATCAGAATGGCTACTCAATAGCTATGGCCATCAGAATGGCTACTCAATAGCTATTGCCATCAGAATGGCTACTCAATAGCTATTGCCATCAGAATGGCTACTCAATAACTATAACCATCAGAATGGCTACTCAATAGCTATGGCCATCAGAATGGCTACTCAATAACTAAAACTATCAGAATGGCTACTCAATAACTAAAACTATCAGAATGGCTACTCAATAGCTATTGCCATCAGAATGGCTACTCAATAACTATAACCATCAGAATGGCTACTCAATAACTATAACCATCAGAATGGCTACTCAATAACTATAACCATCAGAATGGCTACTCAATAACTATAACCATCAGAATGGCTACTCAATAACTAAAACTATCAGAATGGCTATTCAATAGCTATTGCCATCAGAATGGCTACTCAATAACTATAACCATCAGAATGGCTACTCAATAACTATAACCATCAGAATGGCTACTCAATAACTACAACCATCAGAATGGCTACTCAATAACTATAACCATCAGAATGGCTACTCAATAACTATAACCATCAGAATGGCTACTCAATAACTATAACCATCAGAATGGCTACTCAATAACTATAACCATCAGAATGGCTACTCAGTAACTACAACCATCAGAATGGCTACTCAGTAACTACAACCATCAGAATGGCTACTCAGTAACTACAACCATCAGAATGGCTACTCAATAACTATAACCATCAGAATGGCTACTCAATAACTATAACCATCAGAATGGCTACTCAATAACTATAACCATCAGAATGGCTACTCAATAACTATAACCATCAGAATGGCTACTCAATAACTAAAACTATCAGAATGGCTACTCAATAGCTATTGCCATCAGAATGGCTACTCAGTAGCTATGGCCATCAGAATGGCTACTCAATAGCTATGGTCATCAGAATGGCTACTTGCTGATACGTGTATTTGATTACAAAACGTTTGAAAACAAAGAAGAATCTTATGGTATCACGTCCAACACGGTAAAATGCAATGCGGGAAATATGTTTAATTATGATTGATAATAATTATAATAAGATGGATTAGATTTCTTTTAAATTTAAAAATAAATTCTTTTAAATTAAACAAAATTTGCATTTCTTGGAGAATAAACATATAGTACTGATTTAAGTGATCATTATGATCCTGTCTAGCCTTTTTCTCTCTTTCTCTCTTCCTTTCCATTTCTGCTTGCTCCAGTTCTTGCTTCCTCCGTATCAGTGTTTCATGCATCGACCTCATCTTCTTCTTTTTAAGCTTACTCGGACAAAGCCTCGTTTTCTTATACAATTTGTCTCTGAAATGCTGGGCATTGGCAAAGTAAATGGATGCTTCAAACCGAAATATTGTTATGCCCGGTACCTGTTCAACCTGAATAAATAAATTTATACATAAACAAATATACTTTCATAGATAGATAGATAGATAAATAGATAGAGAGATCGATAGACAGATAGACAGATAGATAGATAGATAAGTAAATAAATAGATAGATCGATAGATAGATAAATAGATAGATAGATAGATCGATAGATAGATATATAAATAGATAGTTAGATCGATAGATAAATAGATAGCTAGATAGTTAGATCGATCGATAGATAGATAGATAAATAGATAGATAGATAAATAGATAGTTAGATAGATAGATAGATAACCAGACAGACATATTAATACGCATGTTAGGTACGTAAGCGAGTACATCAGACAGGTGTACGTTGATTTAAGCAGGAAACCATAACAATACGCAACTACAAGAACAAATCTATTTTCTTACGAATCTCTTAAAGGAAACAGACTGCTTGTGAAAAACAGATTTTAGTAAATGTAAAATGGGTAGAACATTCAGTATATACATAAGATTTGCGTTCCAGCACTTTTGAAATGGATAATTTCTCGATTGTTTTTTCTCAGAAATTTACAATTATCCCTTTGCACATGATGTCGCCATATTTGTAAGCTCTTTACCTGTGAATACAGTAATTGTATGTATGCACCCATGACGTTGTTTAGTCCATCCCGGTTTTGTAGCAAGATAACAGTAGGTTGAAAATGACTAAATGTTTTGATATTTGTTAGAAAATTTGAGTTTAAATTTTTTTATAATTATATAATGTCTCACTCCAACACCAACAAGCCAAATTATTAAACTATAAACCAAATAGAATTTCTAATATTTTGACTTTACAATCATATCCATGCACATTTTGTCTGTTCCACCATACCTTATTGATACTCTTGTCAGCGTGATAGCTCCCCGTCTCCGGAACCTGGCCATACATACACGTCTGGAGTCTAGAAGAAATATAGAAAAAAATGTTTGTAAAATCACCCTACAGACTTGAAAAAAGCACATGTCATCCTATTGGCCTTCAAACTGGTTAGGCGACCTTAAATTTTATTGACATAGACATAATTTTGATTGTTTATCGAACAATATGAAACTTGGTTCCAATATAGGACTAAACACTGTAGTGGAACGACTTACCCTTGAGTAAAGAATGGAACAGATACGGATTGATGATAATGATTCTGTAATGGAACGACTTACCTTGTGTAAAGAATGGAACAGAAATGGATTGATGATAATGATTATGTAATGGAACGACTTACCTTGAGAATAGAATGGAACAGAAATGGATTGATGATAATGATTCTGCGTTATAACTAGATAATAAAGAACAATTTTACATTTCAAAAGAGAAAAACAAAAACATTGGTATGTGTATCCCATACAAATAACAATTTGCTTAATTGGAAAGCTACGGGCGCACATTATTATTGCAAGTTACAAAGACATGTTTGAAATAAAATGGAAGACAATATGATATGTACATGTCGCAGAAACTCGTGTACATTGTACATGCATTTTCTTTTATGATACAGAGACGTTGTATATTATACAGGCACTTCCTGGTATGACACAGAGACGTTGTACATTGTATATGTGCTTCCTGGTATGACACAGAGACGTTGTATATTGTACAGGTACTTCCTGGTATGACACAGAGACGTTGTACATTGTACAGGTACTTCCTGGTATGACACAGAGACGTTGTACATTGTACATGTGCTTCCTAGTATGACACAGAGACGTTGTACATTGTACATGTGCTTCCTGGTATGACACAGAGACGTTGTACATTGTATATGTGCTTCCTGGTATGACACAGAGACGTTGTATATTGTACAGGTACTTCCTGGTATGACACAGAGACGTTGTACATTGTACAGGTACTTCCTGGTATGACACAGAGACGTTGTACATTGTACATGTGCTTCCTAGTATGACACAGAGACGTTGTACATTGTACATGTGCTTCCTGGTATGACACAGAGACGTTGTATATTGTACAGGTACTTCCTGATATGACACAGAGACGTTGTACATTGTACATGTGCTTCCTGGTATGACACAAAGACGTTGTACATTGTACATGTGCTTCCTGGTATGACACAGAGACGTTGTATATTGTACAGGTACTTCCTGGTATGACACAGAGACGTTGTACATTGTACACGTACTTCCTGGTATGACACAGAGACGTTGTACATTGTACATGTGCTTCCTGGTATGACACAGAGACGTTTTGATTTATAGTTTCCTTCTGCTTCTTGTAAAAGAAGGTCGGTTCTATACAATCAGTAGGCCTACTAAAGCCAGAAGTAAAACAAAATGCGTATCCCAGTACAAGGCAAGAAGTACAACAAAAATGCGTATCCCAGTACAAGGCCAGAAATACAACAAAATACGTATCGCGGTACAAGGCAAGAAATACAATAAACTACGTATCCCAGTACAAGGCAAGAAGTACAACAAAAATGCGTATCCCAGTACGTGGCCAGAAGTACAACAAAAATGCGTATCCCAGTACATGACCAAAAGTACAAGTTTACCAGATGGATTAGTATACCATACGACTATGCAGACCTATGAAACTCTACTACACTCCACACAGTACATACATATCTAGGCACAAACAAGACAGTACAGACATACATATATAGGTAAAAAAAGACAGTACAGACATACATATATAGGCACAAAAAAGACAGTACAGACATACATATATAGACACAAAAAAGACAGTACAGACAGACATATTTAGGCACAAACAAGCAGTACAGACATACATATTTAGGCACAAAAAAGACGGTACAGACATACAGATATAGGCACAAAAAAGACAGTACAGACATATATATATATAGGCACAAAAAAGACAGTACAGACATACATATATAGGCACAAACAAGCAGTACACACACATATGTATGTACAAAAAAGACAGTACAGACATACATATTTAGGCACAAACAAGCAGTACACACGCATATCTAGGCATAAAATACAGTACAGACATACATATTTAGGCACAAACAAGCAGTACACACACATATCTAGGCATAAAAGACAGTACAGACATACATATTTAGGCACAAACAAGCAGTACACATACATATCTAGGCATAAAAAGACAGTACAGACATGCAATATTTAGGCACAAATACACAGTACGCACATATCTGAGCATAAACTCAGTACACACATATCTAGACACAAACACACAGTACACACATATCTAGGCACAAACACCACAGTACACACATATCTAGGCACAAACACACAGTATACGCATATCTAGTAACTAGTACACAGTACACAAATATATAGGCACAAACACTCAGTACAGACATATCATGGCACAAACACACAGTACAGACATATCGAGGCACAAACACACAGTACAGACATATCAAGGCGCAAACACACAGTACACACATATCTAAGGCTCAGACACACAGTACACAGAGTAAACGCCATTAGAAACAAAAGTGTGTGTGTGTGTGTGTGTGTGTGTGTGTGTGTGTGTGTGTGTGTGTGTGTGTGTGTGTGTGTGTGGCAAAGAAAGGCATTTTAAGGCCCAGATTTAAAAATATATGTATATATGGAGTGTGTTGCTGTGGATTTCAGCACATGTTCTAAATTTATTTTTTACCGTCTTCAGTAAAGATTTTATAGAACGTGAACGTCTGATAGAGGAAGGAGTTGCATTTCACAGGGTGGTTTCCGATTAAGAAAAGGAAATATTTAGCTAGAGTTGTACGAATTTTATGTATAGAGAGAAGACCGTCAGAGGAGAAGCGTAATAAGCACCCATGAATGCCAGAAATAGGGGTACGGAGATTAGATATTTATTGAGGGGTACGGAGATTAGATATTTATATCGAGGTACGATGATTAGATATTTATTGAGGGGTACGGTGATTAGATATTTATTGAGGGGTACGATGATTAGATATTTATTGAGGGGTACGGAGATTAGATATGTATTGAGGGGTACGATGATTAGATATTTATTGAGGGGTACGATGATTAGATATTTATTGAGGGGTACGGAGATCAGATATTTATTGAGGGGTACGGATATTAGATATGTATTGAGGGGTACGGAGATTAGATATTTATTGAGGGGTACGGATATTAGATATTTATTGAGGGGTACGATGATTAGATATTTATTGAGGGGTACGGAGATTAGATATTTATTGAGGGGTACGGAGATTAGATATTTATTGAGGGGTACGGAGATTAGATATTTATATCGGGGTACGATGATTAGATATTTATTGAGGGGTACGATGATTAGATATTTATTGAGGGGTACGGAGATTAGATATTTATTGAGGGGTACGGATATTAGATATTTATTGAGGGGTACGGATATTAGATATTTATTGAGGGGTACGGATATTAGATATTTATTGAGGGGTACGGAGATTAGATATTTATTGAGGGGTACGGAGATTAGATATGTATTGAGGGGTGCGGAGATTAGATATGTATTGAGGGGTACGGAGATTAGATATGTATTGAGGGGTACGGAGATTAGATATGTATTGAGGGGTACGGAGATTAGATATATATTGAGGGGTATGGAGATTAGATATTTATTGAGGGGTACGATGGTTAGATATTTATTGAGGGGTACGGAGATTAGATATTTATTGAGAGGAAAGGTTATTTACAACTTTGTATACTAAGGTAGACTTTTGGTATTTCATTCTATCATGAAATAAAACCAAATTTATCGAACATTTCACAAGAAGGGGTTGTGAAGTCAATGTTCAATATCAATCTGACTGCACATTTTTTGAGTTTTTTTTTATTTGTTTAATGTGAGAGTTGTATGCATTACATCAGATGATGGAGCAGTAATCAATGCGAGGTTGAATGTAGGCATTAAAGAAAGGTTGTTAATTATTAGTAGTAATGTATGATGGTATACGATTTAGCAGCATAATGCATAGTTGAAACTATTGAATAAAGCTGGTCGATATGAATGTTCCAATGCAGATTCTCGTATATAAATACTCCAAGATGTTTTAGAGAATATACGTTTATTGGTTAAATAGATAATTGCAGGTCCGGTTTATCAGCCAATCGTCGCCAAGTACCAATTTTCATGCAAGTATATTTTCATGGGTTGATTAATATGTGCTTAGATTTACATTACAATATTCACAAACATAGACAAGTTTTGATTTCAATATCGTCTTTTGATTTCAATATTGTTTGTTGATTTCAATATCGTTTGTTGATTTCAATATCGTCTTTTGATTTCAATATCGTCTTTTGATTTCAAAATCGTTTGTTGATTTCAATATCGTCTTTTGATTTCAATATCGTTTGTTGATTTCAATATCGTCTTTTGATTTCAATATCGTTTGTTGATTTCAATATCGTCTTTTGATTTCAATATCGTTTGTTGATTTCCCAGAGATATGAAAAGTAGTGTCATCGGCGAATAAGTCAGTGCAACATTAAACAGCATAGAATGGGAAATCCTTTATATACAGTAGAAATAGAATGGGACCTAAATTAGATACCAACACCCCACCCCAGAGCGCCATATTTTATTGTCTCGAAGTCAGATTGACACTTATTAAATAAAAACATTTGTTTACGATAATCGAGGAATGTTCAAAACCAAGAGAGAGTCGAGTGGGGGCATTTGCACAAAGATTCTTTCATTATCGGAATGGCCTACATGGATAATTTGGAGGCGGCGGCGTGTGAGGGTCTGCACGCCCCTAGACCCCCAAGATCTGAAATTGTCATCGATTTCCCAGGGGGCCCCTAGACAGTCAGAATAATACTCAAGAATTATGTTCACGAATTATGCTCAAGAATAATACTCAAGAATTATGCTCACGAATTATGCTCAAGAATTATACTCAAGAATTATACTCAAGAATAATACTCAAGAATAATACTCAAGAATTATACTCAAGAATAATACTCAAGAATTATACTCAAGAATAAAACTCAAGAATTATACTC
Organism: Margaritifera margaritifera; assembly: GCA_029931535.1. Taxonomy (NCBI): domain Eukaryota; kingdom Metazoa; phylum Mollusca; class Bivalvia; order Unionida; family Margaritiferidae; genus Margaritifera; species Margaritifera margaritifera. Next base: position 1,580,021 of record JAQPZY010001437.1, on the reverse strand, counting down.
AAGAATAATACTCAAGAATAATACTCAAGAATTATACTCAAGAATAATACTCAAGAATTATACTCAAGAACTATACTCAAGAATTATATTCAAGAATTATACTCAAGAATTATACTCAAGAATAATACTCAAGAATTATACTCAAAAATTATACTCAAGAATTATGCTCAAGAATAATACTCCAGAATAATACTCCAGAATTATACTCAAGAATTATACTCCAGAATTATACTCCAGAATTATACTCCAGAATTATACTCAAGAATTATACTCAAGAATAATACTCAAGAATTATACTCAAGAATTATACTCAAGAATAATACTCCAGAATAATACTCAAGAATTATCCTCAAGAATTATCCTCCAGAATTATACTCAAGAATTATACTCAAGAATTATACTCAAGAATAATATTCAAGAATTATACTCAAGAATAATACTCCAGAATTATACTCCAGAATAATACTCCAGAATTATACTCCAGAATAATACTCAAGAATTATACTTCAGAATTATACTCAAGAATTATACTCAAGAATTATACTCCAGAATTATACTCCAGAATAATACTCAAGAATTATACTCCAGAATTATACTCCAGAATAATACTCAAGAATTATACTCCAGAATAATACTCAAGAATTATACTCCAGAATAATACTCAAGAATTATACTCAAGAATTATACTCCAGAATAATACTCAAGAATTATACTCAGTAATAAACTGTAAAAAATACTCAATATTCTGATATATAATTTAAAGCCATTTAGATAAATCTAAAAATATGCCAACCTTTTTCACAAGGTTTTAATTACTATAGAGGTATATGAATGTTTTGGAGGTGGAACTGACCTCTGAATCATACAGCAGTTGTAGCTGTACATGCAGAAGCAATGTCTATCCAATATTAAGTTCATTAAAGCTGAATACCTAACCCCAAAAAGAAAGGGTCATTTAAAGATGAATGTTCTGTTCATGAATACTTAACGACAAAAAGGATGGGTTATATAAAGATGACTGTTCTGTTCATGAAAGTACGCGCAGACTGAATACTTAACGCCAAAAAGGAAGGTTCATGTAACGATGACTGTTCTGTTCATGACTACTTAACGGCAAAAAGGAAGGGTTATGCAAAGGTGACTGTTCTGTTCATAAATACTTATAGCCAAAAAGGAAGGGTCATGCTAACATGACTGTTCTGTTCATAAATACTTACAGCCAAAAAGGAAAGGTTATATAAAGATGACTGTTCTGTTCATGAAAGTATGTGCAGATTGAAGTTGAAGATGATCAGCTTACTTGTGTTTATGCCTGAAGACGAAGTGGATACAAAGTACAACTCCTGTCAGCAACGCAAGGGCGATATCCAGTACCACGACGGCCACAAACATCACTAGCCACGCCGTCTGCAAGAGACAGACAGACAAACAAATATATATTCCTGTATAGGGGCACTAACTAACGATAAATGCATCGATCTGAAATCAGGTGTTGAAATACCATATACTATGTTCCTCTGAAAGCTTCGTTTGGTAAAAGGATAAAAGATATATATCAAATCAACAACAAAAACAATAACACATCCCCAATAATAGAAATAACAATTAAAACAAATAATAATCAAACTTCTGATGTTAACAGAGTTGATAAAGTCTAACCTGATACACAAATTCCCTCGCCAGCAGGTGCGTATTTAGAATATTCAACAATATACAGAGTGGTATGATACCGATTCAATGGGAGTTTAGAACCTTGCAAAGGGAATACGCCATGACAGCCGACCCAGGCTGATCTGAACAGGATTCGAACCTGTTACCCACTGGTCGTGAGTCTAAGCCAACGAATGTGCCATCATACGGACGAGTGAAATATTGCTACAATATATATTACGCATGCGCACATTCATCAATGTAGGGTGGAAACAAAGTTTTATTAATCTCGATGTTATAAGCTCAACGATACAGAGGATGTAACAAACAAATGGCTGAAACTACAACGTCACTCAAGTGTTAAACTAAATCACGTTGACCTAGTTTTGACGAGAATGAGTTACGCGGGTTTTGAGATGCATCCACGGAATGATTATCATGAGTGTTGGAGAAATAGGGTCAAAGCTATTGAGACTGTAACGAAATTACATCTGAAAATACAAGTCTTTCAAGCGGTGATATTAGGTCACGATCCAAAATATGAAATGTTTTAACGAACGAATAGCTGAAATTAAGAAGAAAATATCATTTTAGCTTGAAAATTGGGTCACAGTGATCTTGTTTTTGAATTGTAGAGTTACTCTTGTTGAGATGCATTCTCATAACGATTTTCAGGAGTGTACGCGAAATATAGTCCACGATATTGAGGGTGCAACGAATGGACAGCTAAAATACAAAAGTCACTCAATCCTGAAAAATGTTACAGTGACTTATTTGTATATGGTCAAGTTACTCTCCATGTGATGCACCCATTTGTCTATTTTCATTGGTGCAGGTGAAACTGGGTCCACGACATTTAGCGTGTAAAGAACAGAACACTGAAAATACAAAGTTACTTATGCATGAAAACTGGATCACAGTGATTTAGTTTGTTATGGTCGAGTTACTCTTTTTCAGTTGTATTCATTCAGGAATTTTTACGTGTAGGTTAAATGGTTCAAGATATTCCAAGTATAACAAACAAAAAAAGGTAAAAATATTACATTCTTTCATGTGTGAAAATTAGGTCAAAGTGGCCAAGTTTGTATATGGCTAATTTACTTTCAATGAGATGCATTAACATGCCAGTTTTCATTATATATCGATGGTATAATGAATGATAGTTGAAAATACAAAAGTTATTCAAACGTGAAAATTGCGTCATCTCATCAGCCAATCAAATCACTTTCCAAAATTTGGGAAAGCCTCGTTCTGGCGTTACAAGGAAAACTCCCTGGGTTTTGTTTTGTTTTACTAGACCCCCGTTTGGCGGTGATCTCACATAGCCACGTAAGATGTCTGGTTGAAAGAGACTAGATCAGGTGTTCTTTATATTTAATTTTATAAAAAGGTATGTTTCAGTTTAAATGTAAATCCATTTCTTGGATTTCGTCGCCTGTACACGAATAACTGAATATCCTTGAAAAGAAAAGTTTCGTCAAAACTATGACCTGATTTTGACCATCTTCACAATTTATGTGCTGGTGACATTGTGTAACAATCGGGTCAGTGTTTTAGCTGTTAGTACCTTAGGTTTGGATATGTCTTAATTTGTCACAACCAATATAAATAAAGTGGATGACGGTCAGCTAAATGTAACATTCTCTATTTTATGCATGAAACAGTTTTCATTGGGGTTAATAAAAGGCATTGGCGAGGGATGTATTACCATATACAAAAAGCAAGGGGACTGGATACCTTTGTCAGATGACTACTCTGTTAAATACACCTTCATATAAATCTTGAAAAAAAGTGAAAGAGGGGGAGGAGGGAACGGGATGGGTATGGGAAAATCAACATTAAATGAATTGTGTGGTATATTTGTTTTTTCCCATGCTACTTAACTCGGATTAAATGTTTAATATACGTGAAATTAACTACAAACATTGGAGACTCTGCCATTTGACGAGAATGACAATTTGGAGACTCTGCCATTTGACGAGAATGACAATTTGGAGACTCTGTCATTTGAAGAGAATGACAATTTGGAGACTGTCATTTGACGAGTGTTACGACTCTATGGTCTAAGAAAAATGTAACAGAAAGAAAGTGAAACCAACAAATCAAGTAAAAATCAGCAAGCAATTTATTACTAGATAATTAAAATGAAAAATCAAAAAGTCACTTACAGTAATGAAATCCTAATAATCCAATAAGAATGATTGTTCTAATCACAAGTCCTAAATATAGAATGTTCCGAATTCACGGCTGTGTCCTTGAATGTTATGATGTGCTAATGGTCTCCAAAGTCCTGATGTACTAGTAATCTTGATGTGCTGATGTCAAAATGAAGTATTCCAAAATCTCTGAATAAGTTCAGTTAAATTCCAAAATCATCAATTAAAAATCCAAAATCCAAAAGTTTATGAGCACTGTAATAATCCAATGAATATTTAAAATAATTCCTCTCTTAGAATTTGGAATGAATTTTCACAACTGTAATAGCTCTTTACAAGACTGATGGTAATGTCAAAACTGAATAAATGTCCACCAAACATGGTATATATAAAGATTGGTCACATGACAGAATGTTCTAGAACATGAGTCATCTTAATGGAATCTTAACTGTAAACAAAATTCAACCTTGACCTTCAAATTGAGAAAACATATTGATCAAAACAACCTAATTCAAGGACACTAGTTAAACATGTTTTTCCTGATAACATTAAGATTCAAGCAAATATTAAAGCGAAGAAACATTTACAATTTCCCAAAAATATTAATAATATTATATAAACATCATACATAACACGAGAATGACAATTTGGAGACTCTGCCATTTGACGAGAATGACAATTTGGAGACTCTGTCATTTGACGAGAATGACAATTTGGAGACTCTGTCATTTGAAGAGAATGACAATTTGGAGACTCTGTCATTTGAAGAGAATGACAATTTGGAGACTGTCATTTGAAGTGAATGACAATTTGGAGACTGTCATTTGAAGAGAATGACAATTTGGAGACTCTGTCATTTGAAGAGAATGACAATTTGGAGACTGTCATTTGAAGAGAATGACAATTTGGAGACTCTGTCATTTGAAGAGAATGACAATTTGGAGACTGTCATTTGAAAAGAATGACAATTTGGAGACTCTGTCATTTGAAGAGAATGACAACTGTCATTTGAAGAGAATGACAATTTGGAGACTCTGTCATTGGATGAGAATGACACGTTATTCTTTATGACTTTTAATTTTATGACTGTTTTTTCTCTTGAGCCACCAATCTGATTTTACGCTCTATATTTGAATTACTAACATATCACGGCAAAAACTGTTCGAACTAGCACAGCACATAAAAGACCGTAGAGTTAAGTACATTGAACCACTA